>OY856414.1:181276200-181713200 GCA_963693085.1 Alisma plantago-aquatica | reverse complement strand
GAGGTCCATGCAAAAGAATGTAGGTCTAGCTTCTTTGGGCTAAAAGTCACTCTTTTCTTCTCTTTGTGATCTAATCGAGGTTAGATCTTGCTCGAGAGTTGTTGACAACATGTTTGGTGGATTTTTCACCTTATATATTGTTCTTTTTTTCATAGAGTTCATGATATTCATAAGAGATGAGTAATATATCTTTTTTTTCCTTCATTGATTGCTTAACCTACATGAGAACCCTGATAATGCTAGAAACATGTTGGATATTCCTAAAGATTTAAATTTTATTGGATATATGAATAGTTTGATGGTTATTATCAAAATTTTATTGTTCTTGTTTCATGTATATGATGATTTATAATGGAAATATTAGATTTTCTTAATGTCATAAATATGAAAATTTAAAATATGTGTGTTTTGCGCTAAAAATGATAAGTGTATGGATTTAATATCATTCTGAGAGAAATTCAATTTCATAACTTGCTTGCTATTTTTGTGACTATCTAAGATATAATACTAGGTTTTCTTAGCTGTAGATAATGTTGAAATTTTGTAACATATATGTTTCTTGCTCAAAGATGGAATTTTATGTTTAAAGATGACCTTTTTATGCATCTTATTACTCTGGTTGTTTCTCCCTTAAGATAAGCAGTTTCAAAACGAAATCTGGTATGGGTTTTTATTGTTGAATGTAAAGATAACTACACATTTTGAGATTAAGGTTGAATTATTGAGGATTTGGCCTTGATATTGCCAAAAAGGAATGAGTTGGGATAACTATGTACACTTTCATATATGATGTGAAGCTTCTAGATTGCTAAATTTTTAGTATATTTTGATGCATTTTTTGTACTTTGGTTGCTTTCTAAAAGATGAGTAACTGACTTGACCAATCAAGAGAGACCTATATCATGTACTTCCCTATGACCATATTACTATCATGATGTTCGAAAGTTAGGATAGTGACAAGGGTAGCATTGTAGCAATCTTGGATAGTGAGGAGGTATGATGAGTGACACCCTGTTGAGTATATTTTGGTAATTATGGGTCCATTTTCTTGATATCCAAATGATATATATGTATATGAGTGTGGTCGAGGTTGTATCTTTAGTTTTATATGAACCTGTGAATTAGATATCCTGAAATCAAATATAGGGCCTTAACACCCATGAAATAGGTGTTGTTTCCTAAGTACCTAGGATGGTTCTAACACTAAGGTTGTCTTTTGAGCCCCTACTAGTATATTTTTGGATGACGTGCCCCTAGTTTTTATACATGCACTTACTAAGGCGTGGTGGGGTCTTATGACAACCAAAAATCCTAAGATCCTACAAAATGAGATAGGGGACTTTGTAGTCACTGGTGGTTTAAGTGGTACACCTCAAACTACGAGGGCTCTAACTAAAAATCAAGTTACCAAGTCATGTAGCTATTTCTATTAAAGTGCATTGGGTATCCCATTGTGCTACTTTAAAAATGTTACATACTTTGCCAATATTTCCTATACTATCATTATATTGCACCTACTATTGACTATTATCTATTGAAAGTTATTATTTCTTATTTTGGTTGACTTCTTTATGTTGATAATATTAGTTTTTCATTCATTGACTGTTTCACAATCTCTATATCATATAGATCGGACATGGGTTTCATTCCATTGGTTCTCCACATCCATTTTAGTGTCCAGTCTTGTATCCAAGGCTTTAGTGAAGAGGAGCTTCCCTGAGATGGTTAGTAGTAACTAGAGGTCTGTATTAGTTTTCGGAGACGTCTAGACTCCTCCATGTACACTCATGTCTAAGAAGGGTATTTTATGTGGCAATATATCCACGAGTTGGTTTTTGTTTTGCATGTCTCTCATATAGATGTTCAAGTTATAAAAGTGTTTTCGTTAATAACAATCAATCCCAAAATTTTGAGATGTCTCAAAATCATGTAATGTTATGATTAATTATGGCTTGTCATAGATTTACCACTTTACTTAGTAACCCCGTGTCTTACGTATATGATATGGAATGGATATATGTAAATTATGGTTTTATGAATGCATTATGCTTACATCATTCAAGTCTTAAATTCGAACCTTTTTTTTGTTGCAAAGTGTTTCTCATTTGTATTTTTAATTCTCGTAGTCAACATTAGTCTAGATGCACCTACACTTTTGGTGGAAAAAAAATATTTATAGTATTCTTTTTTGTGTTTAATTAATAGTGATCATACCATTTTTTCGATTGAGATATTCCATTATGAAAGTAATTTCTTTGATAATGTTAAGTCCCAATATTGTGTTAATAAGTTTCCAATAAAGTTCAATAGAACACATGTTTACTTAAAACAAAATGGTGGTAAAATAGTTCTAGTTTTGAGACTTACACATAGAAGTGTATTGCATTGACTCTAGAATTGTAAAATTTAGACTACCTTCATATCTCAATGTTGGTTATTTTAGGGGAGTTGGCTATATAATGATGTTTTCAATAAATAAATTAATTGGAGACTCAATATTATCTATGAATTCCAAAATATAATATTTTACTTTGATTTATGGACAACCCTATCTTCTATGATAATCCACCAGATAAATAAACTTCTACGATGATTCTGATAATTTAGTATGTTTTACACTAGAGTCTATAAATTGCTTCTAAAAAAGTGACGCAACACCCATTTACTTAGCACTTTGCTTTGCCATGGGTTTAGGGTTTACATCTGGGATACTTCAAGATCTAGTCCACATACAAAAAAAACATGATACAACTAAATTTGTCTCAAGTATATTAGTCCTATAGTAATATTCATTTATATGTGACCAAATTGGTTAGTTATAATTGCATAAGATACTACTTTAATACTTCTGTGGCTTACAATAACTCATGTCACTCTTCTAAGAACCTTAGACTCTTGCAAGTGGTTCGTTATCACAACTATCTTTTCTCCAAACTTTCATATTTTGTGCTCATAACTGAACGAAGCAAGCTAAAATATACCCCAATATGGTGACTTTATTTTATTAATGTTACACCTTATAGAGAATTAATATTAATCTGACAAAGTCACTAGAAGCATGTGACCAAGTTCTACAAATAGTTAAGAATCCTATAGTGTGTTGGTAAAGAAGAACTCTACTTCGGCCCTGAATTTTTACATTACAAATAGTTTGTCTTATGCTTTAAGTTATGTGTAAATAATTTTCAAAGAACTTTAGTTAGTTCCTAGTACTTGAATTTTTTATGTCATTATTAGTTGACTATACACTATACCATGTGTGGTGTGATTATTTTAGGAAAATAAAATCAATTATATACTAACAATAAGTGAACAACACCGCAACTAAGGAATGTCTACATCAATTTCAAGGATAAGAGGTAACTAACAACATAGACATAGTGTCACGTGCTGTGAAAAGTGAAACTGACGTAAAAGTAACAGTGTGTCATTGGTTTTTCATAAAGAAACTAAAAACGTAATCTAATATCAACAAAAATTATAAAATTGTTCTAGGATAATCATCGTCAGTTTTTCTTAGTGTAACCGACAATGTAGGTCTGTATCATTGTTCCCTCTATAGTAGTCGATTTTGTAGTTCCTTATCAATTAAATTTATAAATTATATGGAAAAGTAAGTTGTCAATTTTTTTGAGAAATCGACGTTAAATAACAATCTGCATTGTCGGTCCTACAGCAGTATCGACGTTGTACTTCCTTATCACTTCAAATTTTAACTAACAATGATAGTTATGTTGTTAGTTTTATTGATAAAACCAATGACACATACTTATCTCATCGGTCTTTAGGCAATTGAAGTGACATGTTTGGTTTTCTTATGGAAGGTTTGTAGTTCTATTATTCTGTTGTTTAGTAGGATGGAGCATGTAGTTCATTAGAATTGTAGACTCTACAAGTGTTCAACTTAACAGTAGGACAGTAGTAACTACAAAAACTTGCAATAACAAACACATGCAAAAGTCCACATCCACACAATTCATTCATACACATGCAATTCCATTCTCATCCAAACTTCACACCATTCTCATGCACATATGCACATTCATAATTCATTTACACACATGCAATTCCATTCTCATCCACATGTACAAATGAAATTATCATAGAATTCATTTCTCTTCGCATTCATTCACACACATATGCATATATACACACATCAATCATATATGCACCAATAATTCACTTGCATCAAATCTAAAGTTGTAAAAGTCATTACCATCACATGTATATAGATATCCTGACATCAAAAATTTACAAATATAATATTGTACCCCAATTAAATAAATTGACTTCCTTAATAAAGGATTCTGCCCACTTCTTCTCGTATTTTATTTGTCTCTTCTTTTGTATAGTGCTTTATTGTGTTAAACATCTACAAAGAGAATGACGTAATTCAAGTTTTGATTTGATTTGTTTTTTATATTATCAAATAAGACTATCTACTTTTGATTCAAGACTATATAGATTACCTTTTGTATACAATGGATGTCTAATTTCTCTTACTTGACAAGAAGGTTAATAAATCACATCACATATATCTACATGCCTAATTATTATCTAGTATATGACACTATAAATTTATAGTTATGTGAAACATTAATAAATGAAAATAAAAATAGTTGCCACATATATGCACTGGAGTAAGAAAACTAACTTAACGTTGTTGCAAAATATTAACTTCTTTTTCTTATCTACCTCTCCTCTGGACCATTGGAAAGCTTTCATACCCCTATAAGTTAAATTAATACATTTAATTCTCTTAGCATAGTCATTTAATGTTGCAGACATTAATATATGTTGAGAGATAAAAAGTAAAACTACTTATTCTAAAATTGTCACTTTCATTGTGTACCCCCACTCCCTATTTTTCTACCCAAAGGATCAAGATAATACACACACAACATCTCGAAGATGATTGCTAAAAACTCCTGACACCTATTATTGACTAAAAGAAGGAAAACAAAAGAAAGCACAATTCCACAATAAATGCAATTCATAAGTTAAATTTATAAACAAAGACTTGCAATTTACCCAGTATTGAAAGGAGATATGATCATGTTCTTTCCCACAATAGAGAAATACTTAAATGCGATAGAGTAGTAATCATTCACAAAACGGCGGTCTTTAAATACATGGATAATAAATGAATAAATATTCCACATTGGTTAATGTGAACTGTGCACTCACTGTAAATAAGTATCTACAAAACATATGTATAGTTTAATATATTAGAAAATTATTCAACATATAATTCACATATATAGAACAAGATGTGCAGTCATAAGATCTCACCATATATAAAGTTTTGTCATGATTGTATTCATTTAATCATAAGTAAATAGCTCCACAATATCTGTGAAGAATATGCTAGTATCGTGATCATGTCCTGCAACATCCTCCTGAATATGGACCATCTTAGTCGACTCTTCTTATATAGTGTCTAATCATAGTTCCAACCCTCTGCACTCAGGACCTAGTGAGTCAAACAGGACATGTGGAATACAAGAAGGTACTGAAGACTTTGGAGGAGGAATTGTAGGAAACTTCTTAGGTACTATGGTCTGCATGTATTCTCATATTAGTTTCAAATTATATATACAAATATAAAAAAAATTAATATAAAAATATAATATAATTTATCAGACATTTTCATAGAGGACTCTGGTTTTGGGCCACATGATCATTCTACCTTCTGCTTCTCCTATTTTGTTGTGTTTAGGGTGGCCAAATGGCAATAGTGTGTCTCTCCATTGTGGATAGGCAAGTTAGATAGTCACACGAAGAACATTATCTGGCATTGGATCACCATGAACCTTGTCACCTACAAGGTGTAAGAAAACCTTGCCCAATGCCATGTCATATAAGGTAGGTTCTAGTAGGGAAAGATGCCATTTTCTAACACCTACAACTTTATATATAGTGTTATATACACTCAAACACAAAATATTATAAATTCACTTTTGCTCTAATATGTCAAAAAAGTATCTTATACCAACACTATAAAGACATGATTCTTTCGATCAGATATTTACAAAACAATATCAGAAAATATAAATAATTCTCTTTTTCTTTACATAATATTACAAAAAATAAGCATAAATTCCTATCTACAATTCAACGGTGGGAAACTCTTGTGTGTCTCTTCTATGTATTCTCTAATCACATGCCCATAAGTTCCCAGAGGGAACGAAACCACACACGGGCCCCAATAAGGGAAATTGAGGTCAACAAAGCTGGTACAAAATTGGTATTTGGAAAGCAAGGCAATATGAACCTATCTACAAAGAACTAATATGACAAAATATAAAGGAATGAACAGTATTGACAAGTATCAAAAGGTAGCGATGGGTTTTCAATTCAACAATATTTAATATCCAAATTTTGAAACTAGTCATTCAAATTTCAATAGTGTGTACATGTCAATGTCTATGTTGTTGGGGAAGCCATATGTTCTCTTCAAGAGAACGACAACACACCAACTATGTTTCTCACTATACTGAGGGACATCATGTCCTTCTCTCTATGCAGAGTCATGAAAGCATTATTTCACTAAACTATGGGCACTAGCCTGTGCTTTTTGACATTTAAACAATGTGTTAATTTTCGAGAATAAATGTTGGTGGCCTTTGAAGGAGGAAGACTAAGGTTCTAAGTCAATTTGTGTCCAAACAATCTATCTAATCATTCATGCAATCAATGATGGAAATAACTTTTCAAATAGAAATAGAAATTTTGTACCTTTAACTCCATATCAATTAATTTCAAGCATTCCAAGTATGAGGCTACAAGCCGAAACAAGATAGAGAATCTACAAATGTAGAGTAATACTTGTCACTATGGACTTGGAATTATGTGTTATTCAAATTTCATCTTATTAGTATTATAAGTGACTAGGATTTTCATTTTAGAAGTTTTGATTCAATTATTTCACATTCTAGTCTTTCATAGGGCATTAACTAAATTGCATGCATATAATCAAAGTCATACAATATAATATGATCATATCAATATATTAAGTCACCAGTGCATCACCATATTCACATTCTTCTTGTTTTAGGGTTTTATATTCTTTCTCATTATAAGATACATGTAAGTCTAAGATATCTAGGCATATTATACTTATATATAGTCATAAAAGTATTTCTTATATGATAATATATATTAATCTAGTGTTCTATGTGTCCTCCTTTATGTTTGTTTCTCTAAGTTTCAACTGAAATTATGATCTACATTGAATCGATTCATAATTCTATATTACACTCAAGTATATTTATTATCATATCTACTTTGTGGGTTTAGACTTATAACATGGATATAGTCTTCATAGTTACTTAAGTCACTAATTTATTACTTACAAATTTCTATATGAAAATATTAATATAATGTGGCAAATCTTTACATAACATACCAACTAGGCTAGATGATTGTCATGCCGATATACACCCTAGCATGTTCTCCCTATTACAACTATTATCTTTCATATGTTACATGTAAATTGTTGTTCAGGCAATTAGATAATGCAGGTCTATGATTTAGTAACAAAATACACTGACTAAGGGTTATATCCTATTATAAGTGTCATCAAATGTTATAGAAGTTAGGTCTGAGTTTATGCCCCAAAATATATATGTGTGTTTATGGATACTTCATGATTGATTTGATATATAATCAACTAGGTTCTCCATGGGTTTTAGTATGTCATTACACTTAGATCCATTCGAAATTGTCTTAGATTTTAGAAATAAAGAGACAAGCTCACTGACAGACCATTGGATGTTTTTATGATCAAGTCTGGGGTAAAATCTAGCCAAATCCTACTCCACCAGGTCCGATCAACCTACCTGGAGGTGCCATAGATGGTAAGACTTATCATGGATACAACAGTAGGTTTTAGTTGTTGCCCCAAGTTCTTTCCAAGAGACTCAGAGTTCATCATGGGATCACCGGGGTGATGCATCAACTGTGAAGGGATGGCAGACTGGCATTGTTGATCCTCACCCTCCTTGCTAACTGCATTAGGAATCCCTTGCGTCAAGCTTGGAGTTGGTTTTTTATCTCAGGGAGAAGAGTGAGGGGTGTGGTGGTGGCGTTGATGGTATATTAGGCCAAGGTTTACTTAGTTGCAAGGAGTCAAATATCTTGCTTATTCATCATCATCGAGGGAGGAGGTGTTCAACAGAGTGAGAAGGAAGTTGTGATGGCCATGTTGTAGGTTCATTTCTGGACTTGTAGGTCATTTGTTGGTGAGGCAATCAGAGTCAAGGGCATTGAGGTCTGAAGGTGGCACTTCCATGTGTTGTTGCAAGTGTTTCACTAGCTATCATGTTTATAGATCGGTGGCTACCAATGCAGGAAGAATGGCGGCGATGAAAGTCAAGAAGTGGCAGCATTGTAGGTTTCCATGAGGGTGCAAGCTGATTGCCAATAACATTTCATATCTCATGAGTCATCGAGCAGGGAGTAGGTGATTGCTAATGAGGTGTTCAGTGACATTGGATGTCTATAGTTTGAGGGAGCAGCATGAAGCACTGTCGTATAGGATGGTAAGGGGTCGAGTATGGGAAGTCTCTGGTGGCTGGAGGTCAAGGCAGCGGTCTAACCAGGTAGAAATGGATGGGAGGAGGAGACAAGCTGACATTGGTGGGGCATTTCTATTACTGGTGAGGATTAGATGATGTAGATCCCGTAGTGTGGTTGCATGTCAGAGTGGGTTGGTCATTGCCAATAGCCATCAACATCCTGTTTGCTGGCGAGGCATTGTGGTGTCTGTAGGCTTCTTGGGGTCGCTATAGATGGTGCCCAGGAGAAAATCAGAGACAATGAAATCACAACCAGTGGTCTCATAGGTTGTGAGGTAGACGACAGTGTGGAGGAGATGCAGGTCATTGTGGAGGCCGAGGAGTGGTAACGGGTTTGTTTGCATATGATAGGACAACTATGATGGGACACTAGCAATGGTGGAGACTAATGTTGTAGAATATGTTGCATGTTGGATTAGATGGGAGGAAACAGTAGATCTCATAACTGCTCAAATCAAAGAAGGAGAGGAGATCGAGATTGAGATCTGAGGGAATGTGCATTATTGGGTTTGGCAGGGGTGATTACCTATAGTTGCAGGTTGAGGTATTCATTGGCAACACCAATAAAGAGGAGTCCATCGAGGTTTGTGGGCATGGTAGAGTTTCTGTTGATCGGTGATGGAGGTAGGTTTTAAGTTCTTCATTGTTGTTGTAGGTCTGGTTAGGTTGGAGGCCACTAGGAGTTTATATGGAGAAGGGCTCTAGGGTTTAGGTAGTCCATGATCATGGAACATCCATAATGCCATTTTTCTTTAGGTAGGTAGAGGAAGTAGTCTTGATGGCTTGATATTTGGGGTTTACTAACGTTGAGGTGTCCATTTAGTTGTGGTCTTTGGGATAAGGCCAATGACTGGCCAAAGAGTGGGAGTGTGTGATCCCTTCTTCAAGGTAATTGCTGACCTCGTTGGCGTTACCAGAAGACAAAATCTCTCCCTCACTCATCAATACTTTAACCCCAATAAATATTCTAACCCCTCTCTTTTAAATTTATTTCTAAATTTTATAACTCCTAAATTAGACACCCAATTGCATTGAGAAGTTTGACCCTTTGTTTAACTTCTAAGAATTATCAACACCTATAGTTATGTCTTTAGTTTTGACTAATTGGATTATCATCACAATGTAATTAATAATATATTTAATATACCATTGGTATATTCCATTGGTTTCAAGCCATAAGTATGAAAATTGAGATTACTCCATGAATGTGAGGCTAAGTAGAAATATCTAGGAATTAATTATTCAAACTGACATCAAATTGATTCATGGAGCCAATTTGAGGGATCTATTCATAAATATTTTTCATGTAAAGAAGTTGAACTCATTGAAACATAAGAAATTTGAAATGGGACAATTTACATTAAATGACAAGCGACTTGATTAAAATAGTTTAATAAGCCTTGGGATGAAGAATGAGTTCAAATTAGGAAAACTAGAGATTATAGATCAAAATAGAATTAGCACCCAAAATCTGGTATGTTACAACTCTCCACCCATTAAAGAAGATTTTGTCCACGAAATTGGTACATCCTTGGTCTCCTAATGTACTATTCTCTACCCTTAAAGAGTTCAGGTAGGTAGAGTACTAAATAGGTATGTTGGCTACAATGTGACATCCTTCTCCAACTCTAGGTTTTACCTCCAGGGTCTTCTCATACCTACTTGAGTATGACTTAGCTCAAGAAATCATCAATAAAATTCCATAAAATCATTTTTCTTTCTATATCTAGTATTATAAAGAAAATAATTTCTTGAAGGGAAAACTTTTTGATGCAAAACTAAAAAGGGCCAAGATCAATATGAGAACCAAGTCACAATTGCCTCATGTCTACATTCTACTTACTATTACTTCCATCATCCCAACTACTTGACATATTTTGGAAATTTAGACCTCTATGAAGCACAAAGAGTCACCTGAGCACTTAGGGATGCCTGAGCCATGTAATTCCTCTAGGTTCATGTACACATTTTTAGGTTAAGAATCTAAATAAATAACGTCAACAATAATACACCACCAATTTATTAGATAAACCATAGTTGTCCTTGTTAATCTTTAAAACTTTGTCAAATTTCACTGAACATTTTTGTCCCTAATCTTTATATGGCATATTATTAGGTCACAATCTTAGATAAAATTAATTAAAAAATCATGCTATACTTTTCTTCTACACGTGTTGAGCTATTATATTTTCCTATATTAGTGGTGATTGTATATAGGCCTTTTTCGAGTTGAATCTTTTATTCAAATATTAGGGTTCTAGATAGAAGTTATTAATTATGTGAAATTTACCATTCTAGGGTACGCTAAAAAAAAGAAAAATCCTTCTTTCTCAATTACTTGTGGTTGTACCTAGCTAAAGCGTAATTCTAGGGTACTCTTCCATTTTGTGCACTTGTAGTGGTGATTTCAATGTTCCAAAAGCCACATTGTAAATCTTCATATATGTATCTTAAATACTTTTTTCAATAATATCTATGCCTAAGGGAGTCTAGAAGCTAGTAAATGATCTAGTTAAGCTTTATGATTTTCTAAATTAAAGCACATACTCTACATTTTGGTCTCTTAATGTATCCTACTTGTACTCTAGGTATTTCCTAATAATTGATCTAATGATACTAGGGTTTTGTTGTAACAATTTTATGAAATTTGAACTATTGCATTTTTGTTTCTAAACATAATTCCACAAGACGTGCATGAGTTCCGTCTGCTTATAGGCTCGGATACCATGTTATAAAGATCTAATTCTTTCGATCAAATATTTACAAAACAATATCAAAAACTATAAACAAGTCTCTTTTTTTAACAATCACGCTTTACTCCAGAGTCTCAGAAGCTTTACATAAGATTACAAAAAATGAGCATAAAGGAATGAACAGTATAGGCAAGTATCAAAAGGTAGCAATGGGTTTTCAATTCAACAATATTTAATATCCAAATTTTGAAACTAGTCAT
Source organism: Alisma plantago-aquatica (assembly GCA_963693085.1). Lineage (NCBI taxonomy): Eukaryota > Viridiplantae > Streptophyta > Magnoliopsida > Alismatales > Alismataceae > Alisma > Alisma plantago-aquatica. The sequence continues at coordinate 181,701,668 of OY856414.1, read as the reverse complement.
TCAAATTTCAATTGTTAGCACATGACAATGTCTATCTTGTTGGGGAAGCCATATGTTCTCTTTATGAGAATGACAACACACCAAATGCATTTCTCAGTATACTGAGGGCCTCGTGTCCTTCTCTATGTGCAGAGTTGTGGAAGCATTATTCCACTAAACTATGGGCACTAGCCTGCCCTTTTTGATGCTTGAACAATGTGCTACTAATTTTCAAGAATAAATGTTGGTGGCCTTTCAAGGAGGAAGACTAAGATTCAAAATCAATTTGTGGCCAACCAACCTATCTAATCATGCATGCAATCAATGAGGGAAATAACTTTTGAAATAGAAATAGAAATTTCATACCTTTAACTTAATATCAAGTAATTTCAATCATTGCAATTATGACGCCACAAGTCGAAATAAGATAGAGAATCCACAAATGTAGAGTAATACTTGTCACTATTGACTTGGAATTATGTGTTATTCAAATTTCATCTTATTAGTAATATAAGTCACTAGGATTTTCACTTTAGGAGTTTTCATTCAGTTGTTTCACATTCTAGTCTTTCATAGGGAATTAACTAAATTACATGCATATAATCAAAGTCATACAATATAATATGATCATATCAATATATTAAGTCACCAATGCATCAACATATTCCCAATCTTCTTATTTTAGGGGTTTATATTCTTTCTCATTATAAGATACATGTAAGTCTAAGATATCTACGCATCTTATACTTATAGTCATAAAAGTATTTCTTATACAATAATATAGATTAATCTAGTGTTCTATGTGTCCTCCTTTATGTTTGTTTCTCTAAGTTTCAACCGAAATTCTAATCTACATTGAATCGATTAATAATTCTAAATATTACACCCAAGTATATTTATTATCATATCTAGCATGAAAATTGAGATTAGTCCATGAATGTGAGGCTATTTCATTATTCAAAATAACATCAAATTGATTCATGGAGGCAAGTTGAGGGACAAATTCATAAATATTTGTCATGTCAAGAAGTTGAAGTCATTGAAACATAAGAAATTCAAAATGGGACAATTTGCATTAAAGGACAAGAGACTTGATCAAAATAGTTTAATAAGCCTTGGGATGAAGAATGAGTTCAAATTAGGAAAAACCAGAAATTATAGATCAAAATAGAATTAGCACCCAAAATATGGTATGTTACAAACACCAACCCCAACACCCCTAACAACGTCAAGATGCTTTGAGTATCCAGTTCAATCGTCAATTCATCTATGTGGCTCTTAGGGATGAACTTTTCTTGTTTTCTTTGCTCTTACATATCTCACTAACCATCATCAATTGTAATTGGCTAGTAAAACATAACAATCAAGGTCAAAAGTGAACATGCATTTTGAGAGTTGAATTTTTCAATTTTTACAACCACCTCAGTAGTTGCAAGGTTGGAAATTTCTCCAGAGCAACTTGTCCTTGCACCCATCCACTCCTCGTAGTGTGGTAGAGGTGCAGGAGTGGAATATGACTCAACAAACCCAAGAGTAGGTTGCTCAAAAGAAGATACTTGCTCTCTCTCTCTCTCTCTCTTGGCAACACCAGGCATAACCACCTGGACCCAACATGTGGCCGTACACATTTTTTGCATGCTTTCCTTTTTAACATCGTGCATAGCCAGGTTAATTCAAAACATATGTGAATTGCATAATACATTTAAATATTCTGGTAAATCATAAGAATGTATTTTAAGGCTTAATACCTTGAATTTATCAGTTTGCCTTAAAGGAAAAATGTCTCCCGCAAACTCTTAGCAAGATAGGGCCATTTCCCAGTGGAGGGATTCTTCCTCTTATCGTTCATCTCTTGTTAGATTTGTCCTAAAATTCCTCAATATCCTCCCACGGTATTGCACCACATTTTTACGACGCAATTTTTTGTATCAATGTCAAAATGTCCTGCAAAAGTTCATATAGTACTTCTAGAGATGTGAGTGGAATATGGAACACTGTAAAAATATAATGTGCATATCTTTAAAAATAGAATTGTGCATATCTTTAAAAATCTAATTGTTCATATCTTTAAAAATAGAATATATCACAGTTACATCCTTCTAGATGAGGTATTTAATGGCAATATCAATTTCATGCCATGATTCTACTATTGTTGGCACTTTGCTATTAACAATAACCCCTAAATACTGCCAAAAAGCACTAGAATTGATCTCAATAGGATTTCCTACTGCATCAAAGTCAATCACCAACTTCGGACACTTGCCCCTTTGCACTAATAACTTTCTCATCAAAGTGATGAATCTTTTACGTGCACGATCATGCTACTCATAAGTAGCACCCTCACATTGCTCACTACCAGAGCCAAAAAGATCCTTAGGATGCTCATCCTCAGGGTGATCCACATGGTTCTCACCTAAAATAGTCACGAAACACATATAGGTGATAAAGAATATAAAATACACATCTAGCATATGAAACATAAATAATTGTGAAAGAGAATGTAAAATTCACATCTAGATAGTAAAACAATATATAATTTACAACGGGCTCAACCTGATGTTAGTCATCCTTACAATCAGACACCATCTCAAAATGACATATTAAAAATAGTCAATGACGTGTATTTTACTACGCGCTAAAAACGCAAGTGTACGCGTCGAGTAGTACAGGCCTTGTGAGGCCCGAGTCGAACACAGGGATACGTTGAATTATTGGAGACTTCTACTAACTATTTGCGATCAGCTAAGCCGGATAACAAAGTAGGGTTTGTTGTCGAAATTAAAAGAAAATAAAAATAGAACAAAGCAAACAATCGATTAAAGGTTGATTTAATCAATTCAAAAGGATATATTTAGGATTTTGGTTTCACCGCGGATCAACATTGCATTAGGTTTCATATAACTCCTCAATCTTCTCTCTCTATCCGGGTAGTGGCCTGAAAACAGAATTACCCACTGTCGTGGTGTAATTCACTACTTAGGTTTAGGTTGATTCCACCGTCGTAGTAATCATTCCCCTAAACTAAGCGCATTACAACCGATCTCTCAGTTTCCACCATTAATTTTACACCTCCTTTGTCAAGGGATACATCGATTAATGTAGGTTTCGTCTCTTTTCAACCGTTAATCCTTCTGTCAAAGTGATTAAGGGCATTAAGTTATTATTATGGTGATCAAGCATAACAATATATGGAGAAAACGAAACTATACCACGGATTTAAGAGAGAAAATATGAATTATTAATATAAAACTGTCATACAATGCATTCACGGGCTACTCCTGGTCCTAAAGATGGAGGGGATTAGCCCCGCATGGTCATCTCGCACAAATACATGGTAGAAATAGGGGAAATCATATGAAAAACGTGAATTGAATGGAAAAACCCCTGAACGGAGGAGAACCGGTGGATCCTTTGCGTAGAACACGAGCTTTCCCACCTCTCGGTGGTGAAATTCGTCTTCGGCAGCGTCCGGAACGACAGGGATGAGCTTCTGGCCTCCGTTCTCCTTTCTCTCCCTCCTCGGCACTTGTACAATTGTCAATGAGATGATCCTCTCGTGTGGGCGGCCGTCATTAGGTATAAGTCCCTAATTAGGTCGTCATTTAACTCCAGCCGTCCGATTGAGACCAAAACGAATCCAACGCATATCTGCCGGCATCGATACCATCGACGCGGGTCGATGGTATCAACCCGGTGTGGTAGCCATAGCCTTCTTTTCTTCGTCCGAGTGCCTGTGGTCATCTCGATACCATCGACTTGGGTGTCGATGGTATCGACTCTCTGTAGCGTCGGGTTTGTCGTTTAGCGATGCTGTAGCCTGCATGCGTCGATGGCATCGACTTGGATGTCGATGGTATCGACAGCTTCCTCACCAGCAACCTAAAGGGATCTTGATGCCATCGACTTGGGTGTCGATGGTATCGACTCTGTGCTGCTCCTCTCGGCTGGCAACCTGTGGCTTGGTCGATGGTATCGACGGAAGCATATACTTGTTTTTCCTGAAATTCCAAGACAAGACCAAATAAATCCACACAAATTATGATAATATGATAAATAATGCTCAAAATGATAAAACTAAGGGGATTCGACATAAAATGATGGCAAAGACCAAAATGAGTGAATTATGCAATATTATCCATAAAAATGACTAATTAGAGCATAAAACACATATGAAAAAGGTCTATAAATGCGACTCAAAATCATCGCATCAAACTCCCCTAAGCTTAAACATTGCTCGCCCTCGAGCAACTACTCCTTAGAATAGAATTGCAGATGCCAACTAAAAATCAACACACCAACCCAACATCCCATGTGACTCCCACTGAACATTCTCAAACCGGCCTTCTCTAACCACAGAACAGTAATTACCCTAAAGGCGACAATAATCATCAATAAGAGAAATTATCCTTCAAACCGGTGAACACTATCACATAAGGCAGTTAACATAATAAAATTCGCCCATTCAGCATTGGTGCATCTTGTGATCGCCTATACTACGTTGCTCGCCCTAACTACCATCTACATGGAAGCAGTTCTCCTGATAATCATTAGTGAGGAGAAATTCATGGTGGCCTACCAATCTGAGCAACGGGTGGATGGAAATGGGTGTTTCATGGAAGAACTTGGAAGTATTGCACAATTTCAATATGCATAAAACAAAATGTCCTAAATGATGCAAATGCACATTAGAAATGCCCTAATGCCTAAAATTGGGTGAAATGATGCATGCACTAACCTTCCACCTCAAAATGAGATGGAAATCTAATTAAGCCACATCATGTACTCAATTTTCCTATAATGCGAGTGATATCATGTTCCTTTCTCCCTCTTATTCCACTTTCTTCTAAATTCTCTTTTTTTTTCTTTTCTAATTTTTTTTTTTGTATTTCAGATTTTCAGATTTTTTTTTCTTCTTTTCTTTAGCCCACATATCCATCACAGCTTAGAGATAAGTGTATTGGGCTATTTACATCATGCTTGGAAATCTTTGCAATATTTAGAAGGTATGGAACAGTTTAATTCACCTTTGAGGAAAAATTGAGATACATGGTGTATTTTATGCATGAATATCATGAGTGCAACTACATGGCATGCACCTAAAGGTAATGTGCCTGAATCCCTATATTTTTTTCTTTTTTATGCACAAGTATGGAAAAAATATCAATGCGAGTCCTATCTAAATGCTATGCACACAAGAAGGAATTAAAACTGCACTTTACTTCCAATTCTTAGGTGGATTATGAAAAAATGAAGTGGAATGATCACAAGATTAGATGACTGAACCTTAGAAAGATATTATGTGTCCCTCCTTACTGACCTGTGTAGTGGTTTAGAGGGTTCTCTCTCTTACATCCAATTAAGATCTCATTACCATTTGGTTAGGTTAGGCTCAAACAACCGATACTATCCACTTTTCATGAATCCATAGGAGTACAGGTGTGAAATGTTGTTTTAAAGTTGACATAATCAATCATTTTCGTAGGATGTGTTCCCCAAGGTCAACCAAATCAAGCTATCCAAAGACACAAAAAAAATTTAAAATTTCCCTTAAATTTCCCATGAATTAACAGCGAGATGACAAACTTTTATGACATCCACAGTTACACTAGATAGCACGTGGATCCTACAAAAACTAAAAATGCAAGAAACAAATAAAAATGCTAAAGACTAAAAACAATAAAAGAAAAGATAGAGCTGTTCCAACTACCCCCCCTAAGCTTGAATATGACTATGGCCTCATAGTCAACATTCTCACTTAAGAGGTGGAACAACGGTACCATTCACTTTGAAGTGTGGTGAAGAAGGATGGTCAGATCCTCAAGTAGACCAAGTGATGCTTGCTATCTCCCTCATTTTTGTGGCCCATTTTTGTGTCTTAGTGGTTCTAAGACGTGACTTGATTCATCCATCTTTCCTCTGCAAAAAACGGTTCGAAAAAATCTCGTTTCGATACCTTTTACGGCCTGTTTTATGTAGCTGTCCTGCAGGTGTCGATACCATCGACCAAGGTCGATGGTATCGACCCAGACTCAGCGATTTTGTTGAATCGACGCATCTAAAAGCCTGGGAACTCAAAAGTGTCGATACTATCGACCCTAGGGTCGATGGTATCGACTTTACTGGCACCAATTTTTCTGTAAATCTTCAGGAATCTCGATACTATCGACCCTAGGGTCGATGGTATCGACTTTTCTTCAGCGTTTACTTCTCCAAACTCGATACTATCGACATGGGTGTCGATAGTATCGACCTTAACATTATGCACACTTCAAAACACGAGTTAGGGTACCATTTTTACAAAAATTATCAAAACCTAAGCAAAAACTAAGTACATAAATATAAAAGAACATAACCAAACATAAAATTGAACCTAAAGTTAGGTTGCCTCCCAACAAGCGCCCTTGTTTAATGTCCTAGGCTTGACATAAAGATACCTTTAACCTAGGTTGTCAAGAGATGTCTCTAATGAGTCATGTGGCAATTTGAATTGAACTCTATCATGTCCAATCCCCAAGGTCAATGTACCTCTCCCAATGGCAGCGATGACATCAGCCGTAGCTTGGAACGGCCTTCCCAATAGCATCTCGAAACTTTGGAGCTGTGGCATGTCCATGACAACAAAATCTACCGGGAAGATGAACCTGTCTACCTTGACGAGTACATCCTCGCACACTCCATATGGCCTTACAATGGACCCATCTGCCAACTCAATCGTTGCCGCCGATTTCTTTATCTCCTTCAACCCAAGCTTTTGAAATGTGGACAGAGGCATAAGATTAATGTTGGCGCCCGAATCACACTGTGCTTGTGGAAAATGTTGGTCACCTATTGAACATGGGATATTAAAACTCCCTGGGTCTTTCTTCTTCTCTGGTAAGATCCCAAGAATGATTGAGCTCACCATTTCATTCATCCTGCATACATCAGTATCTTTGATCCGCCTCTTTTTGTTGATTATATCTTTAATGAACCTCCCATAGGCGGGAACCTTCTCAATCATTTCCAACAGCGGAATGTTGATATGCAGCTTGCGGAATATTTCCAAAAATTTCCTATAGTGTCGGTGCTCCTTCTTCGGCTGCGGATTGTCCCGACTTGACACATCTGCCGCATTGACACGCTTGTGAGGAGGCACATATGAGCTTTTCGGGGTCAACTCCCCTAAGCTTGCTTCAATCACTCCCTCTGACGTGGGCTTTGGCGATACATCATCAATAGTAATAGCTTGTTGTGGTTCCTCTCTCGCATTCGATGTTTCCACACGTGCACAAACACCCTTCAATTGTTCTTCTTTTCTAGATGGAGATGCAATATTCATAACTCGCTGTGATTTTCTGAAGAACGGGTTTCCGCCCGGCAGTCCATAGTAAGTGCGTGGATACGGTATCGCCGGTGATGCATGCGTATTAAAAGTCATTTTTCTTTCTTCTTTATCTTCTTGCACCTGAGATTCCTCCTCATTGCTTACCACAGACATATACTTGACCTGATGGTGTGCTTGGGCCACGTTTGCATTCTCAGCCGGTTTCTGTTGATTGGCGTGCTTGATGGCCACCACTTCGCTAGAAATCTGTGCCACGGTGGTTTCTAATGCCCGCATTTATGCTCCATGGCTTTGCAGCGTCTGTCCAAACTTGGTTAGAATATCACCTTGAGATTGCACTTGCTTACCAAACATAGTCATCATCTCCTGGTTCTGCTGTACCATTTGACTCAGTAGTTCAATATTCTTATCCTCTGCTCTAGGCTGTGGCTTGGCATCCGGATCCTGCAGACGATTATTCGGATCCTTCCATGAAAACTTTTTATCCTTCCTCCATGCATAGTCATTGTTTCTATAGCCCTGTTGTTGCATGAATTTCACTTGGGCTTCCTCATCCTCAGATGCATCTTCCTTAGATAGCAGCTTCTTGGCTAGAAGATCTAACTTATCGTTCCTCTCCTTAACTACTCTGGATTCGCCAGCAGCTCTGACCTTCTCCACAGCACCTCTGTCACCCCATGACTGTTTCCTAGCCATGTTCTTTAATATATCCCAACATCGGGTATCTGTATTATTCAGAAAGAATCCGGATCCAGCTGAATCAAGGTTACTTCTATCGTGCTCGGAGAGAGAAAAATAGAAGATTTTCACTTGTGTCTCTTTATCCAGCCCGTGATGCGGACACCTCCTCAACATAACCTGAAATCGCTCCCAGGTCTCAGAATATGTTTCACCGGCCTGTTGGGTGAAATTATGAATCTTCCGGATCATGTCGTTAGTCTTCTCAGGAGGGAAGAACCTCTCAAAGAAAACCTCTACCATATGGTTCCAGGACTCCACAAACTCATCATCCAAATTATGTAACCATTCTCGTGCGGCTCCCGCCAATGAACTCGAGAAAAGCTTGAGATACAGTGCCTCCTGTGGAAACCTATCAATTTTGACCATGTCACAGTTCTCAACAAATTGGCTGATGTGCGCGACGGGATCCTCATTCTTCAGCCCATGAAAAGCATTCGATTTCACCAGATTTATCAGCGCTGGATCAATCTTATATGTTGGTATGTTAATTGCCTGCTTCTTTATAGGCCCCTTGGAAGCTGATGCGGAAGAAGCCTTGATCTTCTCCCATATGGTCTGTGCGTCGGCCATCTCTTCCTGTTCAAATTCAGAATCTATCTCTTCTTGGTGCTCTTGCTCGTAATACTCCTCGTCCTCAGGTCCTAGAAGTGGAATCTCGGGTGTGCGATTGTCATAGTCTGTACTATGTGTCTGCACCATGCAACGTACCTGAAATGAGAAAATTTAGTTCAGTACAGTGCTTTGACGAGTATAAAAATGAACGAACAATAGAAAGAAAATATTTGAAGTTGAATGAAAATTAAAAAAAAATGTGGCCTAGAGTGGTCGCTCGTAGCACTCGAAGTGCCAACAATTTCTCCGTATCCCCGGCAACGGCGCCAAAAACTTGACGTGTATTTTACTACGCGCTAAAAATGCAAGTGTACGCGTCGAGTAGTACAGGCCTTGTGAGGCCCGAGTCGAACACAGGGATACGTTGAATTATTGGAGACTTCTACTAACTATTTGCGATCAGCTAAGCCGGATAACGAAGTAGGGTTTGTTGTCGAAATTAAAAGAAAATAAAAATAGAACAATGCAAACAATCGATTAAAGGTTGATTTAATCAATTCAAAAGGATATCTTTAGGATTTCGGTTTCACCGCGGATCAACATTGCATTAGGTTTCATATAACTCCTCAATCTTCTCTCTCTATCTGGGTAGTGGCCTGAAAACAGAATTACCCACTGTCGTGGTGTAATTCACTACTTAGGTTTAGGTTGATTCCACCGTCGTAGTAATCATTCCCCTAAACTAAGCGCATTACAACCGATCTCTCAGTTTCCACCATTAATTTTACACCTCCTTTGTCAAGGGATTTATCGATTAATGTAGGTTTCGTCTCTTTTCAACCGTTAATCCTTCTGTCGAAGTGATTAAGGGCATTAAGTTATTATTATGGTGATCAAGCATAACAATATATGGAGAAAACGAAACTATACCACGGATTTAAGAGAGAAAATATGAATTATTAATATAAAACTGTCATACAATGCATTCCCGGGCTACTCCCGGTCCTAAAGATGGAGGGGATTAGCCCCACATGGTCATCTCGCACAAATACATGGTAGAAATAGGGGAAATCATATGAAAAACGTGAATTGAATGGAAAAACCCCTGAACGGAGGAGAACCGATGGATCCTTTGCATAGAACACGAGCTTTCCCGCCTCTCGGTGGTGAAATTCATCTTCGGCAGCGTCCGGAATGACAGGGATGAGCTTCTAGCCTCTGTTCTCCTTTCTCTCCCTCCTCGGCACTTGTGCAATCGTCAATGAGATGATCCTGTCGTGTGGGCGGCCGTCATTAGGTATAAGTCCCTAATTAGGTCGTCATTTAACTCCAGCCGTCTGATTGAGACCAAAACGAATCCAACGCATACCTGCCGGCATCGATACCATCGACGCGGGTCGATGGTATCGACCCGGTGTGGTAGCGACAACCTTCTTTTCTTCGTCCGAGTGCCTGTGGTCATCTCGATACCATCGACTTGGGTGTCGATGGTATCGACTCTCTGTAGCGTCGGGTTTGTCGTTTAGCGACGTTGTAGCCTCCATGCGTCGATGGCATCGACTTGGATGTTGATGGTATCGACAGCTTCCTCGCCAGCAACCTAAAGGGATCTCGATGCCATCGACTTGGGTGTCGATGGTATCGACTCTGTGCTGCTCCTCTTGGTTGGCAACCTGTGGCTTGGTCGATGGTATCGACGGAAGCAGATACTTGTTTTTCCTGAAATTCCAAGACAAGACCAAATAAATCCACACAAATTATGATAATATGATAAATAATGATCAAAATGATAAAACTAAGGGGATTCGACATAAAATGATGGCAAAGACCGAAATGAGTGAATTATGCAATATTATCCATAAAAATGACTAATTAGAGCATAAAACACATATGAAAAAGGTCTATAAATGCGACTCAAAATCATCGCATCAGTCAACAAATACATCTAAGTGATAAAGAATGTAATTCACATCTAGCATATGAAATATATATAACCGTGATAGATAATATAAAATGCAAATATAGTATATCAAACATTTAAGTTATAGACAATTTAAATTGCATGCCTCTAGTATTGTTTGGATTATTGATTAATAAATATTCCTTCTATTTGATCTCCATGTGTATATTCATCAATGTTAGCTTCAACATTTACACTTGGCAAGCCAATTGAGAATGGACTGAATTCATCATACTTGTCATAGTACTCTTCTTATTCTATAGGATCTATAATAAAATTCATTTTCCCATGAAGAATGAAAGACTATTTTTTATTTGTAGGATCATCAATGAAGAATATTTTGCTTCACCTTTGATGCCATGATGAATGGTTCAATCTTCTCGTCGATCATTTCAAAACTCACTAATATGAAACCAATTCATACACTACAATTACGTTATTGTTATCAACCCTGTTACACCTAAAGACAAGAAGTCTAAAATTTATGTGGTTAAACACCCATATGTCTTCAATGGCGGTGTAATAAGACATGTTATATTCATGTAGACACTTATCATTTGCACTAAAAAAATACAATGAAGACGTTTGAAGGGTGACACCACTACTTTGGACAACACCATTATCATATTGATGTTTTGTGTGCAAATCCATTTATGTCAAACCCTTCATAATATATAACATTCATTTTTGGTTTAAAGATGAGCCATTTGATATTTTCAGTAACATTATTTGGTGTTTGAGATAGTTGAAAGAAGACTTTATCTTCAAACTACCTAATAAATGTCTGATTACGCTCTCTCACAAGCCACATTAATTTACCTTGAGGATATTTTATCTTGATAAAATTAGTGCGTTGTGTGATATGGATACCCATATCATTGATATACATGTGTGCATGTTCCCACATCTCTTGAATAATTAATTTGTCTTTGTTCTCCTAAAGTCCCTTTGCCGAAATAAGTGTCAATATTATGCACTGACAAGAGCTTCATTATTACTCACTATTCATTGCAAAAGTCCATAAGCTCCCTATCCATATAACCTTCAATCATACTATCTTCAGGATGATCATAGTTTTGAACATCATTGTTACAACCCCAAATTTTGAGTTCCTTTGGTGAGAAATGTAATTTCTCATATTAAATATATTTGGAAAAATAATGAATGAATGTATGATTTTCATTTAAAATAGCCTTGTTGATTTATTTGTGGGCTTTATTGGCTATTGGGCTCAATAACAAGAAAAGGATAAAAGAAATTCCACTATTATCGAGTGAATAAGAAAATAGAGAAAAAGGAAAAGTGTGGAAACCTCTAGAAGGCAAATCCAAAGAGGGATTTCGTGCCTCTTGAGTTCCTTGGGTTCCAAGGAGTCCAAGGTGGCATAGAGAATACAATAATAAAAGAAAAGATCAATTAATATTTCCTTATTGAGAAATAAATTGAAAATAATGGTAATATGTGGAAAACAAGTGAAAAGAGGTGCAATCGAGTTATCCTTAGTGGGATTTCGTATCCCAATGATTCCTAATGATAAAAGGAATACTAATGAGGAAAATAAAAGTGAAATAAAGAGAAATCCTCAAAAAGAACTATTTTTAATAAGAACTCAACATGATAATCAGAATTAATGCATATTGATGCATTTAAGGATAATGAGTATTCCTTAAAAAGTAATTTTGAATTCTTTGAGTTCCTTGGGATCCAAGGAATCCCAATGAAGAGGAAATAAAGATAAAATACCAAAATTGTTAAATAAGAAGATAATGTGCATACATAATTAATGGATTATGAAGTATTTTCTACTAAATGAAAATAGAATTTCTTGCCTTTAGAATAAGGGGAAAGTACTAAGAGGATGAAAGGAGTTATTTTCGAAATCTCGAGATCTGGAGCATAAAGAAATATCAAGAAGATAAAATTCGGATTTTCCTAATAATTAAGGGATATGAATAGTTAGAAAAGAGAGGATTTCTTGGTAACCAAGGAAAGGAGTTTCCTATTGGCTATGGGACTTGCTCTCCTCGTGGGTAGGCATGTTAGGATTCTGCTACCCATCCCTATAAAAGGGACGGATCCATAGACTCGACCTCTTCCTTGTCTCCCACTCTTCTTCTTCTCCTTCTTCTTCAACTCGTTCAAACCCTAACGAGAGTGTAGTTCGATCCCTGGAGCAACATGGGAGCATTTTGTGGTTTTTCTTGCGGCGGGGAACCTCCACGACCTCCCAAGACCAGTTGGCTACCACTCCAATGACCTTGACTTCACACAACTGTAGCTATGTGGCTGCAACTGCGGCCACGCTTGGCAGGTCGGGTGCCCATGCACCAGCCAGCTAAGTTGTGACCTGGGCGGTGCCCTAGGTGCGAGTCATGGCAGGGGAGCTTGGGAGGCCAACGGCGGCGGTCCATGAACGCTGGAGAGGCAGGGGCGCGCCCACATAATCTACAGATCAGCGCCTAGGGCGGAAGCCCTCGATCTGCCCAAGGTTGAAGAAAGGAGGAGCGCGATGGGCAATTATGTCCTTTGTGGGCTAAGGAGCAATCCACTTAACCCGGGGGTATTTCAGACCTTTCAAAATGTTTCCAAATCACAAGTGTTGCATGGAATTGACGACGTGGCAACATGCCATTGGCCCGAGGAAGGTAATTTTACAAAATTCATATCTCTCTAATGGTAGCTCGGATGAGTATGCATAAAATATGAAACTTGCTTAGAAAATCGAGAGGAATCTAAATAAAATATAATGGAAGCCTAATTCTAATTGCAATTCGAAAAGTAATGGAGATTATTAGCTTTCGATGCATTAATGTTTAAAGAGTCCTATTTTGATATGATTAAAGTGGATATTAGCTTGTTAATGCTAAAAAGGAACATTAGGAAGAAAAATGATGAACTTTGCATATAATTAGTTAGTTTAAAATTCCATATGCATGAATGTATTTTAATGGACCTTGAAACCCTAATGTTGACTAATTTGACTATCAATGGCTTTAATTGATTAATTTCATGATTAAAGTTGGAATATGCTGAATCTAAGCTATTTCGAGCATTAAGTTCCAAATTTGTGGATAAATGCCCTAAATGTAGTAATTAAAGTTTTCTGATGAATAAAAGATGGAATTAATGACAAATCGAGTTCATATGTGATTTGGACCATAATGAACTTTGAATGGATGATAAATGCGTATAATGATCTTGTCAGGAATTAAAAGGATAAAAATAGTAGCTTTAATATAATATAGGCTTAATGAACTTAATTAATGATTAATGGAACCTCTAATCTAAAAAGGTTATATGTTGTTAAGATAACCTTAATATTGTAGCATAGATAAGATGTTTGGGGTTTATGAGTAATGGTATAAAATTAGGGTTTATAATAATGAAAGATGAAGTGAAATCCTAATTTCCAAGGAAACCCTAAAAGTGGAATAGAAACCCTAGGAAGCGAGCTAGATTTAATAGATCTTAATGACATGAGTAATAAAAGGAATTACATGATTATTTCAGGATCTTGTTGAAAATGCTTGCTTTCTTGGATTCTTATTTGCATGGATGTTTCTATTCGAATCATCAAATCAGGTATGTGGTTAATTATGAATAACCGTCTTAGTTTCCCGATGTTTTTCCGGATGGTTAATCGCATTGAATGCAAATTATCTGTTGGATGTTCATACTTGCAAATCATAAAGTCACTATGATTATCACATTAAAAATAGAAGTATGTATTCTCGCACCTACATGCCACCCTGATGGATGATGCCAAAGGTCAGGCCCAGATGGGTAGACCAATGGACACCTTGAGCGGTGACCCCAGGCACCAAGAAGGTGGCCTATGATATTGCATGACTAGTGGGCACCATGAGTGGTGACCCCCAGGCACCAATCTCAGGATTGATAAGGTGGCCTTAAGTCATTGGCAAAGGGCACCCTAAGGTGGGTATGCCAGGGTTAGGGCAAAAGCGGTGGAGAATGTCATACCGAAAAGTGTAAATTGGTTTGTTAATTAATTTGATTGTGATTATTAAGTTGTTAGCCATATTTGCAAGATTTTGGTTGTTCCCACATACCAGTATATTTCGATATACTGACCGACGTTTTGTTTTTTGGAATTTTAGGAACAACAATTGAAAGAACAAACAGTAAAGTGACACATTGTGAAAGTAAAACATAAAGTGCAAGGAGGATTAGTTAGAGTAGATTCAAGCTCTGGATAGATAGACTTCCAAAGTTTTTCAAAGGTAAGTAAAGTTTTATTTTATACCCATTTTCAGTTTAGTTGGTAAAGTTTATTAATTATTACTGATTATTTGTCGAACCTTTGATCCTGTTAATTGAATAACGGCTCTGACCTTCGGGTCTCCCTCAATTGGGGGTTACCGGGAGGCGGGGTCATTACAATCATCTTTAAAACCACTCATGTACCATTCAAAAGGATACATTCAATGCAAGAAAAATGGACTCAATGTTTTCACTTTCCTAATCAATGGACAACAAGATGTACCATAATATCAAAGAATGAAGGGGGGAAATACATATCAAGAAAGAACAAGATAATGAGCATTTCTCTTTGCAACTGATCAAGATTATCAGGATCAATAACTTTGTTTCATAGAGTGTTGAAGAAGAAATAAAGCATAGAGATTGAAAACCTTGCATGCTTCAGTAGTATAGATTGAATAGTCATAGGAAATACTTGTTGCATTAGAGTGGGAGAATAAGGAGATTTAAGATCTATCAGTTTTAGGTCCTTCATTGATATTAATATACTGATATTGGAAGAGTATCCACGTGGTACCTTAAGATTAAGCAAGCACTCAGGAATTATATCTCCTCATGTCTAGAAAATTTGTAACAAGAAGGAGGTAAATATGTGTGATGACCTCGACTAATTTCTATTGTTAATTATTTCCTTGTATCCATTTCATGTAGGTCCATTTTGGATTTGATGTCACCTTTAGTCTTACCTGAGTACCGTGACGCTATCACAAATATTTTTCTCAACATATATGACATCAATACAATGCCTAACTATCAAAGAACTCCAATAAGGAATATTCCAGAATATTGACCTCTTCTCAAATAAAGGTTTGTCACATGTGGGAATTATATATTGTGATCTCTTACCAAATGGAATGACAATGTCTTTTACTCTTTCATAAAAATTCTCCTCTGATATAGGCTTAGGGTCACTCTATTACTCAATTTATCTATTCAATGTTTTGTGCAACCTTAGGTAAGGATGTACTTTTCAAAGAACCATTTTGTGACCAATATATATCGCCGTATCACCATATTTTAGATGTCTTGAGTAAGTACTTTCCTCACATATAGGGTATTCTTTGGATGATTTTACCCTATATCCAGAAAAGATCTCATGTGCTGGAAAGTCATTAATAGAGCAAAAACATAGCATGCAAATGAAATATCTCTCTAAGTATATCATCATATCTCATCACACCTTCTCCCTAGAGTTTCTTTAAGTTATCAATCAGAGGTTTATATCAATATAATTTCTAGGTTGTTTGCGGCCCCTGATCAACAAGAACAACATGACATATTTATTTTTCATACACAATCATGGAGGAAGATTGTATATAATAATCATATTAGGCCAAATGTCATGTTGGCTACTGGATGTTACGTGTTGGTTTATCCAGTAGGCATAAAGTGCAAGTCTTAAATTCTTGACTTCTTCACCAAATTTAGGGTAAAATAAATCAATGTTCTTCCAAAATGGGGAATCATATGCATATCGTAGGATCCCATCATTGTTTTTAACTCTGTAGACCAAGATAAATTCCATACATATTGGTATCGACAAACAAGAGTTGAAATTGTTTGTACTATAGGTAGATATCAAATCATCTTCGTATGAGGATCAATGTTGACCTTCCCTGAAGTCGTCATTTTATACCTTGATGCCCACATTTTTGAAAAACTTTCAAATTGATATAGTACTTTTGAAATAACACATAGTCATCAGGGAATGCATGTATCTTCTTAACCTCCATTTTCTTTTTTTAAGTTGTTACTAAAATTCCTACATGGACTATATAACCTATCTTTAGGTTATTTCCTATGTTCCCATGCATATCTTATAAATTGATCAAGACTAATAATGAAATCCGTAGTGCAACAATTTGGAATGGACATCCATTATTGGCCCATTCTATAAACATAGGGAAAATGAGTATTAAATCAGGTGTTAGGTACGTCAATTTTAAAATAAATTATTTTTCAATTAAATTAGGATTTAGCATTTTGGGTTTAGCATTTAGGATTTTGGGTTTACGACTATGGTTTCTAGATTAATTTTTAGCATTAGGGTATTGGGTTTAGTAATGAATGTGTTCCACTTATACCATTCATGAACACCTAATTTAACTAGTAAGTGAATAATGTGTATTCAGTTTTCAAAAATATTTTGACAACATTTTCTTATAGTTCTCCAAGTACACTGATGTAGATGGACAAATACCCACCTACATATGTACTTTAAAAAAAATCATGGAAGGGCCAATGCAACATCTTGAAAACCAAGTATGCATCATACACCTACATCCTAGGTGAGATTAATCATTCAAGAACAATCCCAAATTAGAGATTTTTCTAAAATTTACTTCTAATCAGTAAATTTTGGATGGATTTTGAAGACAACATAATATCGAGCTTAGGGTTTAAATATTAGGTTTTGTATATAGGTTATATATATAATTCTAAATCAAGTTAGTATAGATAAGTTCATATCAATTTTATTACATTAATTTCTAAGTGTGATTCTTTAACCATGTAACATTCAGATTGTTAATAATAAACAATGCACTTAGCATTAATTAATAAAGGAAAATCTATCACAATGTCCATTTTAATTATATGCATCATAGTATCTTTGGACCTCATTATTCATCACATGCATCTTGATATTTAGGTTATAAAAAAAGAAATCAACATTGCAGCATAGGAGAGGAGAAATGACACCTATGGGAACAAATAGAAAGACGAAAAAAGAGAGGAAATAAGGTGCAAGATAGTGGATGGGGCTCCAACATCCAATTTTGAGCTCCTAGATCCAAGTAGAAGAGACAATGGTGGAGGTGATGTATCCAAGTAGGAGTAGAGGCACCAACACTCCAAGTAGTAGCAGTGGTGGCACCATAGAGAGGAAAAAGAAAGGTGAAGAGAAGTAGCTATGGATAGTGGAGAAAGGAGCAGGAAGTAGAAATGGCAGCAGTAATGCATGCTTGACAATGGTGATGGATTGAAGAGACATCGACATTGTCATCATAATTGTCATGTCACTAGAGAAAGCTAGCTAGGTCATGCAGGTTGGGAATACATAGAATGGGAGGGATTTGTGGGTTCTATTAGTAGCATCTTTGTCTTTGGTTCTTCTACAAAATTGATGACACTGTTGGGATTTGTGGAGAAAACATGCGCGGCGGAAGCAACAAAATCTACGCAACCCAAAACAGGATCTCGTCGACAACAGCATATTTCGAAAAAGTGTTTGCAGGATATACCTTATCGCGGAGCAAGTCCGACGATGTCCCGCTGCACAAAGGTGTGCAACAATGCTTGTCTACACGGATAGAACTTCTCTCCCACATTGTCGCAGGAAGATCCGGTGATGCTCCTTTCATGCGATGATGTGCGCCGCTCGTAACGCGCACGAATGATTGTCGATGTCCTCCGAACGTAGACGTCTCAGCATCTACGTCTCTACTTTGTCCACGGGGATGGACTGGAACTCCACGTCGCGCTTCCTAAGCCGGTGAGAAGGAGTCGTGTCTGTGCGGCGGTGTGCTAGCAGCACATTTCTCTTCTTTCTCTTCTAAGGATGGTGACGGATAGGTTTACGTACATGAGCGTAAACTGAAAAGCCTCTCTCGATATCTTATATAGATATTTGCCGTCAATCCTCCTTTAAATAGGATATGAAGGAAGTAGGGTTTCCCAAACCCATTGGTAAACAGAAACGTTGTGTTAATTAAAACGCTCATGGATTAATTAGAATATTCTAGAATTCATTAATTAACCAAATAATCGCATTAATTTATTAATTAATATCTGACTCCATGCAATCACTTGGGATGTCTCTATGGGCATATATACCAACAGACTCCCACTTGTACTTAGAGCCAGTCACTCCAATATTATTCTAATCAATTACATAAACATTTTAGTAATCAATGTGATTCGGAGCAATTCCAATCAAATCCACAATTATACTCCTATTCCAACACATCCTATGTGTGTGACCCGGTAGGCTCCAAATTACGTTGGCAGTGATATCCATAATCATATTATGATTTTACAAGAAATGATTGGTATCTAACAAGACTTCATTTCTACCCAAGTAATTGGAGAATTAGGAGAACAAATTAACCTATCATTTATGACTGGTGTTACAATGATTGTATAGTTCCTTTGTCACTGATATCTAGATTGAACTCGAGTCTTAGAATCGTTATCCATTTCAATGTTCAATCCATGTTCCTTGAACTAGAGCAGACTGTCTGAGATATATGTAAGCTCAATATCACATATTGACTCACATCAGCATGGCCATGCATTTCTCAGTCTCACTTATCAAGTGGCCAGAATATCAAACTCCCATAGGAAGGACAAATTCCATCTACATCACTCACAGTCATCCCCATGTGTCACAGTGCACCCAAGCATCATCTTTATGGAAATCCTTATTCAGGACCACGGTGGATGATGTCAAAGTACACCGAACGACATGTGATAAGTGTAGTGACTTCAGGTCTAAGAACCATAATCACCACCATCATTATGAGATGTGACTCTAACTACCAATCATGGTATCCGTGTGTAACTCTCAAGGTGGGTCTATCTGATACATTGTTCTCTAACAAGTATCTATGTATTTGGTTTGATATCTCTGTATCATGGATAATGAGATTCTTCCATCAACCAACATACATTCTAATCTTATGTGTTATTGATGTCTATGGATATTTCCACAATAACAACCGATTAGGGATAAAACAAGAATACATACTCTTAGCATACATATGATCTCATTGTTCAGGTCATCAACCCGAAGACATATGTCATTGATTATATTATTCTATAGACAACTATAAGTTTTATGGTCATCTCACAATATAAAACACAAACATATAGATTGGAAACTTGCCTTTATTGATATGATCAATGTAGTATCACAAATCATTTACATAGTATCCCATTACAATCATCGAATGATAGTCTCTATGGGCATACATACCAACAGATTCCCACTTGCACTTATACTCAATCACTCATGAATCTCAATCCAAGTGATCAAACATGTCCGTCATGTTTCTGCTGTGAAAGTGATTTTGTGAGCGGGTCAGCCACATTGCTTTCTGTAGGTACTCTGCAAATCTTCACATCTCCTCATTGTACGATCTCTTGTATGAGATGGAACTGTCGTAGAATATGTTTGGAACATTGGTGTGATCTTGGTTCTGTAGCCTGTGCAATTGCTCTGTTGTTGTCACAAAACAACTCAATTGCATCACCAGTGCTTGGAACCACTCCAAGTTTAGAAATGAACTTCTTAATCCACATAGCTTCCTTTGCAACATTAGATGCAGTAATATATTCGGCCTCTGTTGTAGAATCTGCAACCGTCTCTTGCTTGGAACTCTTCCAGCTCATAGCTCCATTGTTAAGGCAAAACACAAATATAGATTTCGATCTGTAGTCATCTTTGTCAGTTTGGAAGCTAGCATCGGTGTAACCCTTTACCATGAGCTCTTCCTCATTGCCGTATACCAAGAATTGAACCTTAGCCCTTCTCAAGTACTTTAGGATGTTCTTTATGACTGTCCAGTGGCATTCACCTGGATCTGACTGATATCATCTCATCATGCTCAAAGCATACGACACATCAAGATGAGTACATAACATCGCGTACATGATAGATCCAATTTCCGATGCATATGGAATCTTACTAATGTGTTCCCTTTCATAACATGAACTAGGACATTTGGCTTTAGAGATCGTAACCCCATGGGACATGGGCAAGTTACCTCTCTTAGAACCCTCCATGCTAAACCTCTTTAGCACCTTGTCAATGTATGTGCTCTGGCTTAGGCCTAGAAGCCTTCTAGATCTATCTCTATAGATCTTAATCCCTAGTATATAAGATGCTTCTCCTAAATCCTTCATAGAGAAGGTCTTCCCTAACCAACCTTTTACTGTCTGAAGAGTAGGGATGTCATTTCCCATCAATAGTATGTCATCCACATACAATATGAGAAATACGATTGTGCTCCCACTAACCCTTTTGTAAACACAAGGTTCATCTTCATTTTGACTAAAGCCAAACTTTTTGACTACTTCATCAAAACGTAGATTCCAGCTCCGAGATGCTTGCTTCAATCCATAGATTGACCTTTGTAGCTTACAGACTTGATTAGCTTCCTTTGGATCGATAAAACCCTCAGGTTGTGTCATGTACACATCGTCGAGTAAATTCCCATTAAGGAATGTTGTTTTAACATCCATCTGCCAAATCTCATAGTCATGATAAGCTACAATGGCAAGCATGATTCTGATGGATTTAACCATGACAACTGGTGAGAAGGGCTCGTCATAATCAACACTTTGAATTTAATAGAATCCTTTCACAACCAATCTACCTTTATAGGTTTGAACATTTCCATCCATGTCAGTCTTCTTCTTGAAGACCCACTTGCACCCTATGGGTCTTACCCCTTCGGGTGGATCCACCAAGGTCCATACCTTGTTGGTGTACATGGATTCCATCTCAGATCTCATGGCTTCGAGCCATTTCTCAGATTCTGGTCCATTAGTAGCTTCTAGATAGGAAGTTGGCTCATCTGCTATGCCCAATTCGTCACTGTCTTGAGTCACGAGAAATCAAAATCTCTTAGGCTCAAGTCATATCCTACTAGACCTACGAGGTTCCTGTGTTACATTTGGAACTTGAAATTCCACAACAATTTGTGAGTCTTCATGTTCCTTATGTACCTCCTCATGTTCTCTACTTTCTTGTTGGTCTCTAACTTCTTCGAGCTCTACATTCCTCCCACTAATTCCTTTGGAAATAAATTCCTTTTCAAGAAATACATCAGTCCTAGCAACAAACACTTTGTTGTCAGTTGGTGTGTAGAAGTAGTATCCCCGAGTTTCCTTGGGGTATCCAACAAAATAGCATTTTTCCGATGTGGGTCCAAGCTTTTCAAGAAATTGTTTCCTAACATAAGCTTCACATCCCCAAATCGTTAACATAGACAAATTGGGATGATTCACATTCCATATCTCATATGATGTCTTTTGAACCGATTTGGAAGGTACACGGTTAAGTGTAAATGTTGCAGTTTCAAGAGCATATCCCCAGAACGATATTAGAAGTTTGTCTGAACTCATCATTAATCGTACCATGTCTAATAATGTATGATTCCGTCTTTCTCACACACCATTATGTTGTGGTGTACCAGGTGGATTCCATTGTGATACAATACCACGGTCTCTCAGAAAGTCCTCAAACTCTTGGCTTAAGTATTCGCCACCTCGATCTGAACGGAGTGCTTTAATACTCTTACCAAGTTGCTTCTCTACTTCATTCATGAAAGTATTGAACATTTTAAGAGTTTCTGACTTGTGTTTCATAAGATATACATAGCCATACCTACTGAGGTCATCAGTGAAGGTAATGAAGTATTGATAGCCTCCTCTAGCATTTGATCTAAAAGGTCCACATACATCAGTATGTATGAGCCCTAGCAGATCACTAGCTCTGTCACTGTGTCTAGTGAAAGGAGTCTTGCTCATCTTCCCTAATAAACATGCCTCACATGTCTCTAATGATTCAAAATCAAAAGAATCTAGATAACCATCCTTATGGAGTCTAGATATGCGCTTCTCATTTATGTGCCCAAGACGACAATGTCATAAGAATGTTTTGTTTGAGTTTTCAAGTTTTAACCTTTTAGTATTTACATTGTATACGCTAGTCTCAAGTTCTAACAAGTAGATACCATAAGACATAGGGGCATTGCCATAAAAGATCTCATCTTTAGAAATAGAAATAATTCCATTCTTAATGTGAAATTCAAATCCACTCTTGTCCATACAAGATATGGAAATAATATTTCTATTAATGGCAGGTACATAATAGTAATTCTCTAATTCTATTACAAGGCCCGTAGGCAAAGATACACTAATAACTCCAACTGTGGTGGCAGCAACTCTTACTCCATTAGTGACCCGCAGCTCGACTTGGCTCTTTCATAAAGGCTTACTTCTTATCAGATCCTGCATATTAGAACATATGTGAGATCCACATCTGGTATCCAGTACCCATGATGAAGAAGTATTTAAGTTTATCTCAATAACATATATACCTGAAGTGGAGATCTCTATCCCCTGCTTCTTCTTCCTTGGTTCTTCCAAGTAGAGAGGACAATTTCTTTTCTAATGTCCAGCTGGGTGACAATGGTGACAACTGCCTTCTTTGAAGATCCCACCTTTAGCTTTGAGCGCGGATGACTTTGGCTTCTGCCCCACTTTAGAACCTTTCTTAGCCTTGCCTTTGACTTTTGACTTTCCCTTTGCCTTGTTGATCATCATCACATATTTGGGCTTGTCTTTCTTCATCTGTGCTTCAACTATCCTCAACATGCCCAAAAATTCTGACAACGGCTTGTCAAAATTGTTCATGTTATAGTTCATGACAAAATGATTATATGATTCAGGCAACGATTGTAGAATCACATCAGTGGTCAACTCTTGACCTAGGGGAAAACCCAGCTTGGATAATCTTTCCACGTACCCAAGTAAAGTGAGTATATGGGTGCCAAATGAGTCCCATTCTTTCATCTTGCTCCTGAACAAAGCCTTTGAGACATCATATCTCTCATGTCTTGTTTGATGTTGATACATGTTCTTGAGATGTGTTACCATTTCCATGACATTCATGTTCTCATGCTTCTCTTGCAACTCATAGTTCATTCATCACAACATCAGGCGCTTGACATCCACAACATCATCAAGGTGCTTCTTGTAAGCATCCTTTTCAGCCTTGGGCGCATTTACGGTGGGTTCCGCTGGCTCTGGTGTTTCAAGGACATAGAGCTTACGCTCATGTGTGAGAACAATTCTCAACGTCCTAAACCAGTTTTGAAAGTTGGTTCCGGTAAGTTTGTCCTTCTCAAGGACCGATCACAATGAGAAAGTGTGAGTGTTGTTTGCCATTTGATTGCTACAAAAGAAAAAATTTGCATTTAGTCCAAAACATGTTTACTTGTAAAGATTTGATAAATGATATTAATTAGGACTTTAATTAATTATGCTCCCACTATTTTATTTAAATTGATAGCCCTCACTATCAACTTGGAAGATTTCAACGCACAACCTTCTCGTGAGCCAAGACCCAAAATAATTGGATCAATGCCCAGCCAACGCCGGCGTCAAAGACCAAATACTAAGGTAGGCAACTTTTGCCAATTACATCATATGCAACTCTTGGATAGATGATCATGCACAACTCCTTGCCATGATGCATCTGTGTGCCTCTAAGTACTTGGTACTATCATGATTCCCTAGTTAAGTCCAACCCATAAGCCAACATGATGAGTGTGCACCTTGCGGAGGCAGACCCACATACCCACCATCACACTTCCACGAGATAGACAATGTACCACGCGGAGGCGTGCCCACACATAGTCGATCAAGCTTTTCATGTGTGTTGCTTTATGGAAGGCAACTAAAACTTAATATTATTAATTAAAGGATTTTATTAATACATAAACATATCCAAACACCACATACTTATAGTGTGTATCATATACTACTATATCCACAACCACAAACGATAGACATGCAATCACAAACACAAATACATCTGTTATGGCCATACTATTGTAATCCTTTGGAGCAATAAAGGATTACGGTCCACCTATGGTCTTATGCATCTCATGCAACACATGTGAATCAACCTGTAAGCATGTAATGATCAACATTACAATGAACAACTTCATGGATGCTTCGTGAGGTTGGAACTTCAAGTTGCTTCTTAGAATTGGATCTTCTTGTTGCTTCTCCATGGACGCTCCTTGGAGTTGGATCTTCAGGTTGCTTCTTGGAATTAGATCTTCATGGTGCTTCTCCATGGACACTCCTTGGAGTTGGATCTTCAAGTGGCCTCCTTACATCAAGATTACAAAAACTAAAACTAATCATATCTCTATTACATCATATGAGTACAAATATAAAAGGAAAGAATTAATTATACTTTGAAATAAAAGATGAGGCTCGGCATGCAAGCCGAATACTTAATACAAAGGATCCATATGTAACCATTATACATCCATAGAATTCACAAACAAACATATCCACAAGAATGACATCCACATTCATCCACAACATTCACAAAAGGGGATACGAGGCCATAACTGTGCATGCATTCACCACATAAAATAGATTTTAAAGGCGATGTCTATGTTATCATAGGTATATCTACATATACGTATATACATATTAAATTGCAATACTTTTAATGTGGGACATTTCCCATTAAATAAATTTTTGACTCCCACACAGACAATGTGGGTGCACTTAGGAAAATCAATATTCTCCATAGTCGACCCCGTCCAAAACGTCAAAAACAGAAGCCTGCGGCGTATGTGGAATTAGGTTTAGATTTACACATTAGCAGTTTTAATTCGCATCGAATGCAACATAAAAAACAGTATATAGAGATTCTATCATATCGAAATGAATCCAAATACGTCGTAGATCGACGCTGCTCTGATACCACTGTTGGGATTTGTGGAGAAAACATGTGCGGCAGAAGCAACAAAATCCACGCAACTCAAAACAGGATCTCGTCGACAACAGCGTATTCGGAAGGAGTGTTTGCGGGATATACCTTATCACGGAGAAAGTCCGGCGATGTCCCGCTGCACAAAGGTGTGCAACGATGTTTGTCTACATGGACGGAACTTCTCTCTCGTTCGCTGTCGCAGGAAGATCCGGCGATGCTCCTTTCGTGTGATGATGTGCACCGCTTGTAACGCGCACGGATGATCGTCGGTGTCCTCCGAACGTAGACGTCTCAGCGTCTACATCTCTACTTCGTCCACGGGGATGGACTGGAACTCAACGTCGCGCTTCCTAAGCCGGCAGGAAGGAGTCATGTCTGTGTAGCGGCGTGCTAGCGCGTTTCTCTTCTTTCGCTCCTAAGGACGGTGGCGGGTAGGTTTACGCATGTGAGCGTAAATTGAAAAGCCTGTCTCGATATCTTATATAGATATCGGTCGTCAATCCTCCTTTAAATATGATACGAAGGAAGTAGGGTTTCCCAAACCCATCGGTAAATAGAAACGTTGCGTTAATTAAAACGCTCATGGATTAATTAGAATATTCTGGAATTCATTAATTAACCAAATAATCGTAATAATTGATTAATTAATATCCGACTCAATGCAATTGCTTGGGATGGCTCTCTGGGCATATATACCAACAGACACAACTTATGTCATTGGTTTTCTATAACAAAATTGACGATGTAGATGAATCTTTGTTGTCATCTTACCAATAGGAAGTTGATGACACATGTCCCCACCCTATCACTGTTACGACCCATATCAGAGTTAGTCAATAAATACCTTGAATTACGTAAAACACCTCAGTTAGTGCTAAGTTTTTGTTAAACATCATGAATAATCAAGATAAGACAACATGTGAATCAATAGTCGAGGTTTAATCATCTGAGGCAATTAGTGTTGAATATCAAATTAAATATCATGGTTAATCAAATAAGTTAATATGTGAATCAATAGTTGAGTTTGAATCACCCGAGGCAATTAATAATATCAATGTTGATTAATTAGTTAATTAGGTTGAGATGAATACTCAATGTTGCAATTAGTGTTTTGACCTGATGTGAAAAGCTAGTTAACATGATTTTATGCCCTGGGATGATAGAGAATTCCGTGCTTAATCCGTTGCAAGAAAAATCACTCGAAACCGACTTCCGAGTTAAAAGATACGGGCATTTGAGTGTTCAGGGACCTAGTTGTAATTTTAGGTTTTTTCTGGGTAAATTGCACGTCGGCCCCCTCCGCGAACCGACCCTTATCTCATCTTCTTCGTTCCTTCCCACCCCGATAGAACAGGGAAGCGGCGCACTGTAGGAAAGGGGAGCGATGGCTGGGCGATTCTCAGCCCTCAGCCCGATTCGGCTACGCCCAGCTCTCCTCTACCTCCGCCCGCCCCTCTCCTTCTCTTCTTCCTCGTTCTCCATGCCCTAGTGGCGCCCTACGGCTACCAACCTGCTGGGCGGCGCCCCAGCAAGATGCAGCTACGGCGCTGGCCAAAGGCCATTCTAGGCGCAGCTATCACCTCCAGTTGGTGCCTTGAAGCTCGGCCATGATGATGGAACAAAGTTCCGCAGCCAACAGCCATGATTCGGCCATTAATCGAGCTCGTCTTCAACCTGTCGTGCGTGAAGCACCTGCTGGGTGTAGCAGGCTTAATTCCAAGCAATACCAAAGGTTGAAGAAGACCCAACGAATGCCCCGAATCCGGCTTTGGACGCATGAGACACCAAAGAAAGGTAGTTTTGGCTTTTAATTGAGATTCCAAATCTAGAATCTGTAGCTTATAGCCTTAATTAGGTGCTAAATCGAGTTCATCTACAATGAGATTTCCGTTTCTATGCAGGTGCACGGCGTGCAACTCAGTTTGCACGGCGTGCAAAGTTACAGATAGCGGAACGAGTTTCTGCCCAGGTGCACGGCGTGCAAATCAGTTTGCACGGCGTGCAAGGTTGCAGAAAAGTAGAATAAGGGTGCATTGAAGGTGCACGGTGTACAGCTCAGGTGCACGGCGTGCACTCTGCTGTAAAGGGCAGAATTAGGCATGGTTGTGGACGTTTTTCAGTGTATACGAACACACCGAAGTGGGTGAGTAGTAGTTCATTTAGAAATCAATATTTAACTCGAATTAATTGTTGAATTGCTTCTGTATCAATTGATATAACTTCTAAACAGTATAGTTCATACAATAGTGTATGTTAGATTCATTAGAATTGAACTACGTGATATGCTTAATGAAAATGATGAAATTTCCTGTATTATTGTTGCAATGTATTAACTGATTTCAAATATTGATGTTTAGCATTGAAACTGGATGAATGATTCTGAATCCTGTTTATTTATGATAAATATATATATGTGTGTGCTTTTGAGATGTTTAGATTGTGCAAATTGCATGAAATGTGATGTTACTATTTAAATGTTTATTTGTTAATCAAGTATAGACCTAGATGCCCTAACACCGTAGAACCCCTAACAGGTGTCTGCAAATTAGGGGTGAAACTCGTGTCCAACATCAACCGGTTGAGTAATTCTGGTGGCACGAGGATAGAAAAAGAGGCAGTGTCTAACAACAATCGTGCGTGTGTCACGATGGCACTGGGAAAGAAACAAAAAGAAAACTTGGTTATCTAACACCATTCGTGCTTGTGTCGCGAAGGTAACCCTGTGACTCTCCGCCGGTGTACTCAGGTTTTAGGAGGAGTCGAGAGCACACGTGGTTGTGCAGCACACGTAGTTGTGCGATGAGGCCGGCGAGCCAGTGACCCTGTGGCAGAGCAGGGCTGGTGTCAGACTTAGCATTTCCCGGGTGTGTCGCTAAGTCTTGTACGGTGGGACCGTAGCATGAACTTGCTGTGGATCTTTATATGCAGAGTACACTGCATATATTTAGGGCATAATAAAAATGAATAAATAATCATGTAGGTTCACAGTAAATTTATATAACTGTTTATATACCTGAATTACCTGTTGATGATTTAGAATGTGATTATTATTTGTATGTTTGTTATGTTATTAGAACTGCCTTGTTTAGTTCCGCATGTATGTTTAATTCAATTTATATACCTGATGAGTTGTTTAGTGATAGCTAAGTGAAATGCTATTCACTGAGCGAGTAGGCTCATACCTCTACTCAAAACATTTTCAGGTTATCATCAGCAGCAGGAAATCAGAAGGATCGATTTATCCTTACGCCTAGTTGATAGAAGGTTCGTAGTTAGTAGTTAGAGGTCTCTTAGTCCATTCCCCTCGATCTTTGGGACAAGGTGTGAGTGAGAGAGAGAGAATGAGTATAAAGATGTAAATTGTCTGTTATGCTTTATTTTATGTCGGACAATGTAATAAGTTGTAGACTCTGTTATATTGCTAGTCAGTTAATAAAGATGCTTCCGCAGTTTGTTCAGTTTCATTTGACAGCTTAGATCGGATTTTTCTATTAATATCTTTAAAATGTTTTAAAAAGCGAAGAGTGGTTGGCTTAAGTGTAAATCCCATCATGTCGCGTCCTAATCTCGTGGTTTGTGGTTAGTGCGAGATTGGGGCGTGACAACTCTTGGTATCAGAGCATAGGTTTGAGTACATAGTTACTCAAGGTCAGGGGACGATAAGAGACCAATAGGACTAAGGTTTAGGTGTCTTTCTTCTATCTGTAATTTTCTAACAGGAAGTGTTCTGTTATACTATTGCAGATAGTAGGAAGAGGATGTGGTCACGAGAATCAAGTAATGAGCTTAAGATGAGTTGTTAAGAATCATTAGGGTCAAAAGATAAAGTTATAAATAAGGCGAATAATGAATGATATGTTTTAGCTCTGGAAGATCTGAGTGTTTAGATACCCTGGCCAGGTGTCTGAATACTTAGATTGACCAGTATCAAGCTACTCTGTCTGTTCTTCTCTGGATGCCCTGGCCAGGTATGCAGAGGAAGGATAGGCTAGAGAGAAACCCTAAAAATCTTAGGGTCAAGAAATAAGAAATTAATGTAGGAGTAAGAGATTAAATAAGGAATGTGATATAACTCCTACTTTATATTGTTTATCTGATTTAAAGATCACTGGAAATGCTTTTATATGCATGAAGTGAAATTTCCAGTTTGTAAAGTAAACATAATTCTTTTATATTGTTGCGTCATGAAGTGAATTGTTTAATGTTTGTTTCCTTTGTATTAATGTAGACCTGAAACTGTGTTTAATTGAGTTTGCCCTAAGTGGATAATCTTTCCACATGTTTAAGATTAATAGGGGTTGATTAATCCCGAGTAGCTCTTGGCTTCAGGACTACAGGTTCGGCCTGGTCCGGCTGGCAGGATGCGTTACTGGGATCTAATGACTCCTATTAACAAGTAAAATATGAATAGAAGTCTAAAAGTTCTTTTATCTTGAAAATTAGGGTTTGAGAAGCATAGACCCTAATTGGCCCAAATTAGGATTCAGATAACACATGAATACAGAATTTGATAAATAGAATGTCTCACTAGATGATTTTTAGTATTTTATGTGTAACTTTGATTTAGCTCCAATTTGGATATGAGTTGGATATATATAATTTGAGCAACATTGGAAGATATCAGAATTTTTGAAGAATGTTCTGACCTGTTCATCGGCTGAGTTTCAAACTCGACCAATCACATTTTCTGAATGATATAGCAGTGTGGTAATTGAATTTTATCTTTTTATTGGTACGTCCAATTGATCCCAAATTTTAACTATGTTTGAAAATCACAAATTTTAGACACTCTATTAATTTGGCGTAATTTTTGGATGACTTTTGATCTCTACAGTAAGGTGTCGGTCGAGTTGCAACTCGACCGAATCTGCTGCAGACTGCTATATAGCAGCGCACTGTTTGATTTTTAATTAATTATTGGTAACTTGAAATGACCTGAAATTTTTACTGGAGGTCTAAAACTTTATTAGGCACAACATATAAAATTTTCAGAATTTTTGGAGCTTCTGTTAGCAGTTTAATAAACGAATTACAGAAAATATTGTGAGAACTGAATTTTCAGCCTTTTGATTAAAGTTGAGTGCTGGGTTAATATGTTATTGACCCAAGCAACTCAATTTGATTTATATAATCGATCACACATACACACAATAAAGCTATGTTACTGATAAGAACCAAACCCTAGAATGATTAAAGTTGTAGTAATTTAAGGGATATCATTAGTGATGAAACCTTGAATACCAGTATCTTTGTAAAATAAGACCTTGAGATTTGTTCTATGAAAAGTAAACTGGCTTTGATAGTGACCTAGGGTTTTGAGGTAGATAATCTAAACGGTACATGAACAACATGAAATGATTTAGAGGAATGAGTAAGACATAAACCTAAAATGTAATAATAAGTAAGTAACATAGAAATCGGAGTATTATCCGATATATGATCTGCAGAAAGTTGGTGTAGTTCATGTTTTTAAGACATGGCGTCACTATCTTTATGATGTGACAATAGATCACCACCTTGGTAAAGAGAATGTGGTGAATGATGCTTCCAGCAGAAAGTCAAGTTCAACAACTAATGCATTCTCTATGGCAGGTTTCAAATTGAGACCTGTTAGTAGAAATGTGGAAGTTGAACTTAGGATTAGGGATGACAACACAGAGTGATTTGATGGTACAGATGTAAGTTAAGCTTACCTCTTATGATCAGATCAAGAAACTACAATAGGGTGATAGTGAGTTAAGCCAGACCATGCATGACCTGATAGGAGGAAAAGAGACTAGAGTTTAAGTTTTTAGATGATAAGATGTTGTATTAGCATGACATGTTGTGTGTACCTCGAGATAGAGTAAAAATTCTTTTAAGGGGAAAAGATTGAAAGAAATGATTCTTATGGAAGTGCGTGTATTGATGTATGCTATGCTTTCAGGAAAACACTAAGATGTATATGAGTCTCGAGAGGTTGAAATGGGTAGTCAGATATGCAGAAGGATGTAGCTGAGTGCGTGGTTAGGAGTAATGTGTACCAGTAGGTTAAGGCTGAACCCTAGAGATCTATAGCTACCTTGTACTCTTTTTCTATGCTGGATTAAGAGTGGGAATTTATCACAATGGAATTTGTGGTAAGATTACCCAGGATACCTAAAGGTTGTGATTTAATAGGAATGAATGTGAATAAACTAATTTAGTCTGCTCATTTTCTTCATATTAAGTCGACCTTTGATGTCTCGAAAACTTGACTAAGATATACATGGATGAAATAATTAGGTTGCCTGGTAATTCAGTTTCAATCATATCTTATTGAAATCCTAAGTTCACATCTAGGTTGCAGAAACAGTTGCATTGTGCTTCGGGCACAAAGTTAAGATTCAGTACAACCTTTTCATCCGCAGACGGATGGTCAGTCTGAGAGGACCATTCAGACTCTTGAGTACATGCTAAGAGCATGTGTTTTGCTTTTCAGTGGAAGTTGGGAAGAACATTTAAATCTTATAGAGTTTGCTTAGTGAGAATGATGAGTTTAGAAATACACAAACGATAATGGTACGGTTTGGGTATAAGCCCGGACAATACAGATTTGGTAAATCATTAGATGCATGATTTCAAGCTAGCAAGACAGCATTAAAATATGTAAATAAACCTAATTGCATGCTTCCTGTTATGTTAATGTGTATGACTTAAAATTTTCATGAATGGACACGTTTCTCTGAGATACTATTAGAACTCTCAAGTACTTTTAAATATTTGTGTTATGATACGAAAATAACTCTTAATTAAGTTATGTGATGCATAAACCAGGAATTTGGTTAATATGCACGTTCTTCGAGAAATTTCAGATAATAGATAAATATTACATATGGTTTCTTATAAGTGGAGTAAATTACTCCTATTGGTGTAATAAGATGTTCAAATACATGAATCCAGTATGAATGTGCCAAAATTGATTGAGTTTGAAATATTTATGAATTTTTAATCTGTCTGCATGCATGATATAAACATTACTCAGTAATTACAATGATTTGAAATATACTGCTCTGCTAGTTCCAGAATGATACCGTATTGTGATTTGAATTGAAATCTAACAGATGAGATAATGGAAACCCTAAGAGTAGGGTGTTGCCATGTGATTAGTGAATGAGATAACCCTAAGAGTAGGGTGTTGGCATGTGACAAATGAATAAGGCAAATGAAGCCCTAAGGATAGGGTGTACGATGAATCAAGTATTTTGATATCAATTTTCATTATGAGATGTGATGATGTTTAACAGTTAAATTGCATGATTTAATTTTAGTACCAAATAGACATGCATTCTGTTTATTTAAGAATTTTAGTTTGTTTGCATGAATAGTATAATAATTTCTTGGTAATTACCATAAAGTGAGATACTGTTATAACAGTTCTGGAAAGACAATGTTTTGTGGGTCGATCTGGAATCAGATCAGATGTGTCCTAGGTTAAGGGACCTATACAGATGATTGATCGGAGAATCAAGAAACTCACGAATCGTGAGATACCTTAGAGAAGGTTTTGTGGAGAAATCTTAACCTAGAGGAAGGCACGTGGAAACACGAGTCAGGAATGAATGACAAGTTTCCTTTTCTCTTTTAGGAATTTCGGGATGAAATTCTTATAAGGGAGGGAGATTGTTACGACCCATATCAGAGTTAGTCAATAAATACCTTGAATTACGTAAAACACCTCAGTTAGTGCTAAGTTTTTGTTAAACATCATGAATAATCAAGATAAGACAACATGTGAATCAATAGTCGAGGTTTAATCATCTGAGGCAATTAGTGTTGAATATCAAATTAAATATCATGGTTAATCAAATAAGTTAATATGTGAATCAATAGTTGAGTTTGAATCACCCGAGGCAATTAATAATATCAATGTTGATTAATTAGTTAATTAGGTTGAGATGAATACTCAATGTTGCAATTAGTGTTTTGACCTGATGTGACAAGCTAGTTAACATGATTTTATGCCCTGGGATGATAGAGAATTCCGTGCTTAATCCGTTGCAAGAAAAATCACTCGAAACCGACTTCCGAGTTAAAAGATACGGGCATTTGAGTGTTCAGGGACCTAGTTGTAATTTTAGGTTTTTGCTGGGTAAATTGCACGTCGGCCCCCTCCGCGAACCGACCCTTATCTCTTCTTCTTCGTTCCTTCCCACCCCGATAGAACAGGGAAGCGGCGCACTGTAGGAAAGGGGAGTGATGGCTGGGCGATTCTCAGCCCTCAGCCCGATTCGGCTACGCCCAGCTCTCCTCTACCTCCGCCCGCCCCTCTCCTTCTCTTCTTCCTCGTTCTCCATGCCCTAGTGGCGCCCTACGGCTACCAACCTGCTGGGCGGTGCCCCAGCAAGATGCAGCTACGGCACTGGCCAAAGGCCATTCTAGGCGCAGCTATCACCTCCAGTTGGTGCCTTGAAGCTCGGCCATGATGATGGAACAAAGTTCCGCAGCCAACAGCCATGATTCGGCCATTAATCGAGCTCATCTTCAACCTGTCGTGCGTGAAGCACCTGCTGGGTGTAGCAGGCTTAATTCCAAGCAATACCAAAGGTTGAAGAAGACCCAACGAATGCCCCGAATCCGGCTTTGGACGCATGAGACACCAAAGAAAGGTAGTTTTGGCTTTTAATTGAGATTCCAAATCTAGAATCTGTAGCTTATAGCCTTAATTAGGTGCTAAATCGAGTTCGTCTACAATGAGATTTCCGTTTCTGTGCAGGTGCACGGCGTGCAAAGTTACAGATAGCGGAACGAGTTTCTGCCCAGGTGCACGGCGTGCAAATCAGTTTGCGCGGCGTGCAAGG
The DNA here is from genome assembly GCA_963693085.1 of Alisma plantago-aquatica. Lineage (NCBI taxonomy): Eukaryota > Viridiplantae > Streptophyta > Magnoliopsida > Alismatales > Alismataceae > Alisma > Alisma plantago-aquatica. Next base: position 181,667,487 of record OY856414.1, on the reverse strand, counting down.
TTGCAGAAAAGTAGAATAAGGGTGCATTGAAGGTGCACGGTGTACAGCTCAGGTGCACGGCGTGCACTCTGCTGTAAAGGGCAGAATTAGGCATGGTTGTGGATGTTTTTTGGTGTATACGAACACACCGAAGTGGGTGAGTAGTAGTTCATTTAGAAATCAATATTTAACTCGAATTAATTGTTTAATTGCTTCTGTATCAATTGATATAACTTCTAAACAGTATAGTTCATACAATAGTGTATGTTAGATTCATTAGAATTGAACTACGTGATATGCTTAATGAAAATGATGAAATTTCCTGTATTATTATTGCAATGTATTAACTGATTTCAAATATTGATGTTTAGCATTGAAACTGGATGAATGATTCTGAATCCTGTTTATTTATGATAAATATATATATATGTGTGCTTTTGAGATGTTTAGATTGTGCAAATTGCATGAAATGTGATGTTACTGTTTAAATGTTTATTTGTTAATCAAGTATAGACCTAGATGCCCTAACACCGTAGAACCCCTAACAGGTGTCTGCAAATTAGGGGTGAAACTCGTGTCCAACATCAACCGGTTGAGTAATTCTGGTGGCACGAGGATAGAAAAAGAGGCAGTGTCTAACAACAATTGTGCGTGTGTCACGATGGCACTGGGAAAGAAACAAAAAGAAAACTTGGTTATCTAACACCATTCGTGCTTGTGTCGCGAAGGTAACCCTGTGACTCTCCGCCGGTGTACTCAGGTTTTAGGAGGAGTCGAGAGCACACGTGGTTGTGCAGCACACGTAGTTGTGCGATGAGGCCGGCGAGCCAGTGACCCTGTGGCAGAGCAGGGCTGGTGTCAGACTTAGCATTTCCCGGGTGTGTCGCTAAGTCTTGTACGGTGGGACCGTAGCATGAACTTGCTGCGGATCTTTATATGCAGAGTACACTGCATATATTTAGGGCATAATAAAAATGAATAAATAATCATGTAGGTTCACAGTAAATTTATATAACTGTTTATATACCTGAATTACCTGTTGATGATTTAGAATGTGATTATTATTTGTATGTTTGTTATGTTATTAGAACTGCCTTGTTTAGTTCCGCATGTATGTTTAATTCAATTTATATACCTGATGAGTTGTTTAGTGATAGCTAAGTGAAATGCTATTCACTGAGCGAGTAGGCTCATACCTCTACTCAAAACATTTTCAGGTTATCATCAGCAGCAGGAAATCAGAAGGATCGATTTATCCTTACGCCTAGTTGATAGAAGGTTCGTAGTTAGTAGTTAGAGGTCTCTTAGTCCATTCCCCTCGATCTTTGGGACAAGGTGTGAGTGAGAGAGAGAGAATGAGTATAAAGATGTAAATTGTCTGTTATGCTTTATTTTATGTCGGACAATGTAATAAGTTGTAGACTCTGTTATATTGCTAGTCAGTTAATAAAGATGCTTCCGCAGTTTGTTCAGTTTCATTTGACAGCTTAGATCGGATTTTTCTATTAATATCTTTAAAATGTTTTAAAAAGCGAAGAGTGGTTGGCTTAAGTGTAAATCCCATCCTGTCGCGTCCTAATCTCGTGGTTTGTGGTTAGTGCGAGATTGGGGCGTGACAATCACCCTCACTAAGATTATCAAGTTGATTTCATGTAGAAATAAATGACATAAATAGATATATTTCATTGGCCCCTCACAAGGAAAATGATGACATATGTCCTTATTCCTAATAAAAATATCCACTATCACTAAAACCTATTGTGTTGGTTTTCGAGACCAAAATAGACTGCATAACTCAATTTGAGGGACACAAAATTTTCATAGGAAATATGAAGGGAACCTTGTATCCTCGGTGCCATAAGGAGGAACCAACACACATGTATTTTTTAGGTAAAATAATTTTGTGGAACATGTAACCTATCACATCATTTTTTTAGACAATAATCGATGATATAAGCTTTTGGAGGTAAAATTAATTTTGTTGGAAGGATTGTTTCGTCATTTTTTGTCGACAAACACAACACATGCTTAACTGGTTTTTTTTACAGAAAACTAAATTTCATTGGCTATCAATGACGTCAGAAATTCCAAAAGAAATTGACATTAAAATAAAAATGGTACCCATATTTTTTCCTAAACAATAAGACTTGACAAACTTACGACATTTGTGCTTTGTTAACTGACTTCATATGTTTGTAATGTTGGTATTCCTTGGAAATAGACATTAAGAAAAGTGACACTAGAGATAAAAGAATGTACTAGTGATATATGTGGACTCCCTTTTGTGAATGAATGTAAGAATGATGCTAGTTTGTCGTCTCATTATCCATGCATGTTAATAAATCTAACTATGTAACTTATTAATATGATCATATTATGTCAAAATTGTATAACATATAAATTAAATTACTCTTAGAATCACTATACCATTACTCCTAATGTCACTCTAATTGTCATTATCTCAACTACATTGGTAGTTAGATTGGCACGATCTTGATCAATAAAATGCACAACAACCACCAAAATCATGTATGTCAAAAAAATAGAGTGGAGGATGGTTCTTGCTCCTATCATATTGTTCACTCTATATAATATAATTATGATTCAAACCAATCCAAACATTTCACAGTTTGTTTATGACATGATTTACATGTACAAAGACATGATTTACATGTAGCTTTCAAAATTCTACAAACGAGAAGCACATTGTAGACATTGCTTCATATTCCTTTCTTAGTTTTTTAGCTAGTATAACACAAAAAAATTCTACTTTAGTACATGAAAAACAAAAAACAAGTTTACCCAAAAAAATTACTTGAACATATGAGTACCTTTCAATATCTTAGTTAAATCCAAGGACAATGACTACTAAAAGTTAGTCATTTTTTTACTATGAACCTGCCAATATAATTTTTACTATAGTAAATATTTCATCTTCTTAAAGTATCCTCATATAGGTTTATAAAAAATTACAATGAAGATTCTATGTTACGAGGCACTATTTCATCTCATCCCATGAGATTAGATGTTTCTTTCATATTCTTATTTGGATTATCCATCTAACCTACCACGCAACTTCCATCCTTTAAAATATGCATGACTAAACTTCAATAAAGCCACCCTCATGATAAAACACATAAGATCTACCAATTTTATCACCTCCATGTTAATTCATGTTATTTTATAAGATTTTCACTTGAGTATATAAATTGCTTCTAACAAAAATGACTTGATGCTAATTTACATATCACTTTCCATTTTCTATGGGTTTATGGGCTACCTCATTCTCAAGAGGTAGTCCACTTCCAAAAATTTATGAAGAAACTAAATATGCTTCAATTATATTAGTCCACTAGATTTATAATTTTTTATATATTTCCAAATTGGTTGCTTATGATTGCATAAAATTGATTGCATAATACTTGTGTGGCTTGCCATTCCTCAAGATACCCCGACAAGAACTTTACACTTTCCCATGTGGTTGAAGATCATAGTTTCTGTAACATCCCTGACCTGGGTTATGCTTTAACCCTAGGTGTTTTGATTAAGAAAGATGATTATATGCTTAATCTTATCTTGTGAAAAGCAATTAGGGCTCATGAGAAACTTATGTTTCAATTTTGGTCATGTTTGAATAATGTTAAAGCAATGATTGCTTGTTTTGGACTAAAGTGCAAATTACCCAAGTTGAGGGGTCAACTTGCAAATGTTGCATGATAATATGTTCCTATGATGTTTATACATCATAATAATGAATATTATGTAGTATTATGGTTTCCACAAGCTTGGACACCAAGATTAAGCTTGTAAAGCAATCCTTGTGCATTAAAACCTAGTTTTGGTATAATGTGCAATTTACCCAAAACCAAGGGTTCAATATGCAATTTGCCACTTCAATTAGGTCCCTAATGTTTCTTGACATCATGTAGAGAAAATAAAATGAGAGGGGTGCCTCATTTGAATTAAGTTGGAGGAGAGAGAATCTTGATATTAAAATAATCAAGATTTAATCCTAATTGAAACCTTAATTCAATTTAGAGCAAAAATGAATGTATTAATTAAAGGGCCTTCAACCAAAATGTTATTGGTTGATTTTGAATAAGGATGGACGTTCTTTTTCCAAGATAAGGAACGAAAATATCTAAAGGAGGTGAAACTCCACTCACCTTATTATAAAGGAAAGTAATTCCACTCACATATGGGATATTAATATAATATGATTAAGGTGCTTAATTTTCTTTTCTTTAAATTGAGGATAATGAAGGGGAATAAAAGGTAAAGGGATATGCCTCGTATCCATGGATTTGAGGGGGGAGAGGCGGCCATAAGTTTTGGATTAATTGGATTTTTATAAGGCATTTTCTCTCTCATCAATTTCCTTATAAAAGTGTCTTTTCCAAATCAATTGAAAGGCTTTTTCAGCCCTTTCTTCTTCCTTTGCTTTGGGTGAGCTCAAGGGGCCTTAGGAGCAACAGGAGGACGAGCCCCAACCTGTTGGTAAGCTTCTTCACCCTTTTTCTTCATGATTTCATGGTGGAAATCGAAAATAAATTATGGATTCCTTCTTATTTCGATCTCCTCTTCAACCCTAGCCAACTTTTACAATCAAAAGCTTGAGGACGAGCCTAGGGGGAGTTGTAAGAGCTTAATACACCATTAATGGCGTGATCTTGGAGCTTTGGAGCTCAATTAGAGGCGGGTTTTATAACTTAAACCCTTAAACATTGCTATTGCATCAATTCTCTATGCTTTGTTGATTGATTTCTTCAATTTGATGCACTCTTATTTCTTGCTGCAATTTCCATCAAGAACGGTTGCTGTTCTTGGTTGTTCGAAGGAAGGGGATGATGACATCATCCTATATGCTTATCCAAAGAAAAGTACCAAGCCAAACGGTTTTGATAGCTACTCCAAATTGTTTTAATTTGATTGGCTATGCGGTTTCAGCAAACCGTTTAAGGGCAAACGGTTTGAAACCGTTTGGGAGAAAACGATTTCAAAACCGTTTGAGATGGTTGATCAAGCATTGAACGTTTGGGAATTTTGTTCCTAATTATTTAGGCTAATGACCCACCAAATGTTAGGGGTTAACTCCAAAGAAATCGTAGGTTGAAGGCCAATCAATTAGGCAAATCGAATTGAATTAAATGCTGATTTTCAACCTGATTAACTTGACCTGTTTGGGAAAATGGTTTCAAAACCGTTTGAGTGAGTTGACCAAGCATTGACCGTTTGGTATTCCTGTTCATAATTATGTAGGCTGATAACCCTCCAAATTTGAGGGGTCAACTCGAAAGGAATCATAGGTTGAAGGCTAATCAAATAGGAAAATCTAATTGAATTAAGTGCTGATTTTCAACCTGATTTATTTGACCTAGTTGAGAAAACGGTTTCAAAACCATTTGAGTGCATTTACCAAGCGTTGACCGTTTAGAATTATTGTTTATAATGATGTGGTATAATGACTCACCAAATTTGAGGGATTAACTCCCAAGGAATCGTGAGTTGAAGGCTATTCAATTAGGCAAACCCTGATTGGAATTAGTGCTGAAATTCCAATGAGTTAATTTGAGATTTTGGGTTGATTAGCCCAAACGGTTTCAAGACCGTTTGGGGATCACCCAAACGGTCTCAAGACCGTTTGGGGGTCACCCCAAGACTGTTTGGAGGTCTGGGGTCAAGTATAGTTGATCAATTGAAGGTCCAAAGGTACCAATCATATTACAGTTAAGTGTTGAATTGTTGATCAACTTGATAGACCAATCCTTGATGATTTTTCACTAGAATCCAAAGGATGGATGGGACAAACGGTCTCAAGACTGTTTGGAGCTCATCCAAACGGTCTCAAGACCATTTGGAGGTCACCCAAGACCGTTTGGAGGTCTAGGGTTGAGTATGGTTAGGTGTTTGAAGGTCTAAAGGTACCAAGTTGATTTGCAATCAAATGCTGATTTGGTGATCAATCTAATGATCCTAAAATTTGATTGATTGACTTGGATTATGATGATATCATGGGAAAACGGTCTCAAGACCGTTTGTAGGTCATCCAAACGACCTCAAGACCGTTTGGGGTCAGGTCATACCCAATTTGGATGATGGTTGAAAAGTTTCAAAGTAACTCGTCTTACATTGATTAGTATTGAAGGATCATCAATTCTAAGCCCTAATTCAATTGAATCAAGCCCTAATTGATGACCAATTGAGGGTCAAATTAGTTGAAGATTGACCTATTAAACTCAATTGAAGTATGAGCATAGGTCCAATTGATGATTGGTTCCATGAATTTAATGATTGAAGGTCCAATGCAATCAATTGAAACACAATTAGTAGCATGATTGATGATCAACTTCAAAGCTCTAATTGGTGTTTATAAACCCTAATCCCATTGAGATCAGACCATAATTGAAGTCCCAATTGAGGGGTGAGCCATGATTCAAATGATGATTGAGTTGATGATCCAATTGGTTGAAGTTCCATTGATTAGAATTGAGTGTGGTTCAATTTGGTTAATTCAATTGGATGCCTAATACAATTGAAGGATCAATTAGTTAATCCAATTGAGTACCTAATGTAGTTGAAGGAACTATGGGTTAATCCAATTGGGTACCCAATGAAATTAAAGACTCAATTGACTAATCCAAATGGATACCTAGTGCAATTGAAGGTTCCATTGGTCAATCTATTTGGATACCTCATGATATTGAAGGTCTAATTGATCAAACCTTTTTGAAAACCTAATGTGATTAGGTGGGAGATACCTTTAATGGTACTAGTCATTAATGCATAACAAATGCATGGATCCAATACATGATGTAGACCCTAATTGAGATTGATTCCATGTATAACCCTAATAATAGTGTGTCTACATGTGAAATCACTAACTAGGATGAATAGTAAACCCTAATTGAAGGTGTATCCATGTGAAACCCTAGTTGAGGGTGTATCTATATGAAACCCTAATTGAGGGTGTATCCATGTGAAACCCTAGTTGAGGGTGTATCTATATGAAACCCTAACGAAGGGTGATGCTATATGCAATCCCTATTCTAAAGAAGAGAGATGGTATGCGAAACCCTAAATCCCTAATGCGAGAATAGAATTCATACTTGAATATGATTCATGAGGTGATTTAATGTAGCAAGTCCGTGGTGATCTATAATTGACTTAGAGATGATTTGAAAGTGACCTAATATGGTCGTATACCTTGATGTGTTATAAGTCCAATATAATTGGATGAAGGATACATGAGATATGTGATAGGAAACCCTAATCCTGGTAAAGGAATAAGGGTGATACCCTTGAAATAATGATACATTTGTTTTGCATGGTGTTGATAGATAATTGATGTACTGCTATCATATGTGCTAACCATGCAGGTATCATGAGATGATGGGCATAGCCAGGTATGAGCTATGAAGTGTTATTAAATTGAATTGTTTTTTTGGGCCTTGTGTTCCATAATATACCTTTTTGCCTGGTAAGAGGTAGCAAGAGAGTTAATGGGCCTCAAGTGCCATGATGGATGCTTGTGTAGCAAGTATCATACTTACCTTGGTCAGATGACCTAAAGGTGTTAGTTACCTGAGAAAATGGTAACAGTGCTCAGGTAATGAGCTAAGGGTTTGAATACCCAGGATTACATGGTTATTGTATTGAAATGAGGGATTAAGATCCCAATGTCTTATAGAGATTAAGAAGTATATTGCTGAAAATAAGTACATGTTTCTTTATAGCATTGTGTTAATAAGTTATGTTTGAAAACTTGACTGATGCTAAAAGAATATGATAATGTACTTAATTAATCAAGTGAAATCTATTCATGTAGTGCTCTGACCATAGATCCATCATCGTCAGAAGCAGGTGATGGTGAAACAGGTTTTCCTAAGGGATCACCTGGAATTCGTATATTTTTGAATATACGAGGGTAAATAGGCGAAAATATCCTTACGTCCGTGTGAGGGAATTGAGGAAAGGTTAATAACAAACCTCTCAATTACTCACGTTGTCAGGATGGATGTATCACGAGTCTCCTGACGTTGGGTTGGATGTTTCACTATTCCCCCAAATTATGTTGGGTCGACAGAGATAAACATGAAATCTCCCAAATGCCGACGAGAGTACAGTTGCGGCTGTAACTCTATAGCGAAGTTGCCAGTATATCCTGGAAAGCTATTTTAGCAGAGACATGAGATGTCCTGCATGTGGTCTCGCACTGACCGGGACGTGAGAGGTCATGGAAGCCGGCTCTTCCTATGATCTTGTATGGTACCGATTTCAACTCCTAAAAGTGGTCGGTTGGAGTATGAGCGGTATACCTCATCTCCTCAGAGCTTAAGTTATGTTTGTAAAACGTAATCAGCCGAGTAGTGTATTTGCATAAGTTTGAAATACGAGAATCACCGGTTGATGTTATCCTGCTTAGCATGTTCTAGATGCATAAATGTTATCTGTATTATTCAACTCTTTATTGAATAGTGACATGCTGCTTAATCAAGTTATAACTGATATACTTGCATAGGAATGTTGCTCTAAACTGCATAGATATTTAGTTATCTGTTGTTGATTACATATGATTCCACTGTTCAGTTTATTTTCATTAAACTGCAATAACAATGTTTTCGGCAGAGAGTTATATCTCTCGCTGGAGCAATTTACATATTGTCTCACCCCCGTGGGATCAACATTTTTAGGTAACCGCCGACAAAAAGGCAAAGAACCTATTACAGAGGAAGAGCAGCAGCAGCAGTAGCAGAGACAGCAGTAAATCCCAGGTGGGGATATGAGCTGTCAAGTTGTATATAGATAGTCCTATGAGTCGTCTCTGTACTCTCGGGTCCTAGGAGTAATGTTTTGAAGATTTGATCTGAGATTTTGGCTTTAAGCCTTGAGGGTTTTATACTACCTGTGTATAGTTAAGACAGAGTAGTTGATGTTTGTATTCCTCGAGAAGTAATAGTACATGAGATGTATATATGAACCAGGATGTAAAGTTTTACTTTGGTTCTGAATGAAAGAGTTTTCCTGTGAATGGATCTCTTTGCAAATGGTTTTAATTTTTAGTGATTTTTGCTAATCCGCTGCAAATGATTCGCTTCCGTAATGTTTTGTTACAGCTGGCGATGCTTATTATCTTAAATGATGGCAGGTGTACGTCACAATTTAGTGGTATCAGAGCTCTAGGTTCGTTGAGTCTACAGAGACATAGGACTAAGGTAGTAGAGTCTGTGTTAGTGTCCTCCAGTATACCCTATAATGATTTCTACTTGTGCAGAGAAAGGGTAAAGTTTTAAAATGTCTGGAGAGCACAAGGAACACATTACTAAGGGAAATGTTGTTGCACCAGGAGAGGGTGCATGGGATCAGGCAAGAGCAGAACAAGTGCCTGAGAATCCCCATTAAGACATGATCAAGATAGAGAATCCTATGATCATGCTCTTGTTGGGAATATTAGGGCAACAGTAATGCATATAGAGGACTGGATACTAGCCTTACAACCCAGATTATCAGTCCTTAATACAGAAAGCTTGAGCTTTAAAAGAGTTCCTGAATGACTTAGTCATGTTGGAACAAGGGAAAATATGGAAAAGATTAACTTATGGCAAGAAAGTAGACTCTGCTATGAGTTTAGTCAGATAATAAACCTATGATGGCAGTGCTCAAGGAAGGGCAATAAGCTTATAAGTAGGGAATGGTCTCTATAATTTTAGAGACATTTGCCTAATGGTTCTAAAAAGCCAAGTTTTGGTACTAATAGTGCAATAAATGCCTAGTGTATCAGGGCAGTAGCCACTAAGTAAGTGCAAAGGTCTTAACCTTTCACCTGTAAGATTACATGGCTTGGTTTATGCTTCAGTAATAAAACTAATAAGACCATGATGTGAGGACAAGGTATATTATAAATGTGTACATGTTGAGTACACTAAACCCTTTTTGTTATAAAAAGGAGGATTGTTGATTTTGTTTTCCCTATTGGTTGCTATATAGGGAAGGAATTAGGAGAACTAGAATTTGAATTCTATTCAGTATCCTTTTAAATGTTCTATATTGATCTTACCTCTATGAAAGAGGAAGAGGTATAGAAGAGATGCCTGGATAAAAATCCAGGGATGTTAAATCTTATGTTATGATAATATGAAAAGCAAGAAATATGATAGCATGTAAGTGCATACTACTTGATCTCAGTACTTGTAAACCCTGATCAGGTATACAACTATTGATGATAAAGTGAGTATGGAAACTCTTAGATTGATATCTTTTTGATTGCCCTGATCAAGCAATCATTCTGATACAATCTTATGAGTATCATGAAATTGGAAATATGGTATGGATAAATGTATCATACCTTAAGTACAAGAAAGAGGGATCTGATATGAATTCATATCAGTATGTGTATATGAGGAAGTGGTCAACTATGAAATCAGTCTGATTATATAAAATGATATGAACATCATATGTTAGGGGTTTATGATTTGCATAAACATAACAACTAAATATTTCTTTAAGATAAGTTCTCAATTGACTCTATGAGAATATTGTGTGAAGGAACTTTGTGCTGATCAAAGTTCTATGATGTCTCCATAACAATGAGGTGTTATGAAGAGACATGATGATATGATGAATGAATAATATTTGTTCCCTTTATCTAGGATTTTGGAGACGAAATCCTTGTTAGGGGTTTATAGTTTCCACCCCTTCACACCTTAAAAGGCATAATGAATTTGTTGACAATCCATACATTATTGCAACCTCACATAACCCCATTGTAGACTTCCAAAATGTCATGTTTCATGCCCATAACTGTAGGAAACAAGATAAAACATATGCAAAGTGGGGGGGGCTTTGCCTAATTCACGCCTGATTGATTGTGGTTCAAAATAATCACTAGAAGCCCATGGCCAAGTTTTACTACAACTATAAAAGCATGTAGTGTGTGGTGTAGAAGAACTTTAACCCTAAATTTTTATAGTACAATTAATTTTTCAATACATTTTAAGTTATGCATAACCTGTTTTCTAGAATTTTCATATATTTCTCCGTACTTGAATTGATTTGGCATCAACATTGCTTTACTATAGATGGTTTATCTTTTGATCCAAGTAGTATAAAAAAAAATGTCTTTGTAAACATTATAAACAATCTGATAATCTAGGAAGTGTTTATACCACTGAACACAAGTTGCAATCCATAGCAAACTTGTATTGAATATAAAATTCTTATTCATAAGAGAAACAAGGCCAGCATTCTCTTAAAATATAAACTATGAGAGAAACATGTTATATCCATGTTTCATTAGAATGAACCTAGCATCAATAGAATTTAGAATATCAATCTTCCAAAGTTATCACATACATATTAGAAAATTTGTATTCATTAGTACAATTGTATCTTCTTATTTTCATGTGTATCAAAATATAAAATTTAAAGTCAAAATGGATATGGGTAGTTAAAGAAGAATTCATCTACTAGCAACAAAAAATGTAGGTGTAATTTTTTTATGTATACCACTAACAACAAATTGTCATTAAAAAGGATGAATGAATATGATTCTAAGCTTATTCTTTTTTGTTACATATTTATTCTTTCAATTGCATGATGTAAAAGGGATGCGACATGAAGCAGAGGCTAACTGCAAATATATTTAGTCCAACATTTGCTTATATCATCAATTGGGCTTTCCTAGATCCTCAAGAAAGTGCAACGACTTACAAAAATTTAGGAAGTATCCCAAAAATAGTAGGTCATCAAATAACTATGCACCATATTGGATGTAACACATAAAGTTGGGTTTAGAAAAAATACCTAGAAAGATGTTGGCTTGATAAAATGTTGTTGTCAAATATAATTTACATCTTCATCAGCTTTGATGAATTTGTTTGACTTTTATGTCCAAGAAGCTCTTCTAAAATTTGATTTTAAACAAGATAATCTTAAATTGATAGAAGAATACTATATTGACAAGACATCATGTTAAGGATGTGAGTTGGCATGGATACATCAAGTGGGAGCACTATCCATTTTTAAGTAATACAATATAGCCTCATATTGGTCAAAACCTTGTAAATTTTATATCAATATTTGGAATTTTTTATAGGACACCAAAAATATATGGAAACATTAGTGGCCCACTGTGTATCTAAAGATGAAAATTGTCTATAAGTTTTCTACTAGATTATAAGGGTTGTTTATATTCACTTCCATATATATATATATATATATATATATATATATATATATATATATATATATATATATATATATATATATATATATATATATATATATATATGATACAATTGCAAAATAAATATTAATTACCTATTTGCTCGAATCAACTTTTTTTGACATACAATGTGCTAATATGATATAATGTTTCACACAACATGATAATACGATACAATGCTATGCAGGCTGTTATGAATGTTTGTCTAACTTATAAGTGTAAGTATATCAATAGGTGATGATAATGTTACTAATCAACTTAAAAATGACGCATATGAAAGGATTCACAAGATAAAATATCAAATAAGCCAATGGATGTTATTCAAAGAAGAGATGCTAACTCCATTGTAGAGAGTTGGTTTGTTGGCTATGCTATTCCATTTCTAGCTGTAAGGGAACAAGCATAACTTTATTTCTTAATATACATTGTACATGTTTATTTGCACTTTCTATTGTATTTCTAAAAATATGGCCTTACCCACTCCAATCCAGAATGTAATATTGAGCATCGACCTTTTGGGTGTGTTTCCTGATATGTCTAAAGTTACTGACATGGAGTAAAGAAATCAACACATGTCTTCAATGAAATTTTTAGATTTTGCAAAACATTACTCTCTTATCTATGGTCTGCTCAAAAATTTTGGTTGATACAAGAAAAGTAAGGCGTCAGTGTCATGGTTTATCAACATGTCTCTCAGTTACTTAACAATTGAGATGGCCAATTAAAAAAAAGTCTATTTAAAATTCTTCAGTTTGAGGCATGCATAAGAAAATATGGAGGAAAACGGATGCAAGTCTAATCATATCTTGAAGACTACACAACAAAGGATAAAGGGAACTATGCATAACAATCGATTTAAAGAACAATAAGTGTTTGTAAATGTGTCATGTACGCATTTAATTGCTTATGTAGTACTTTTCCAAATATGGTTACATTACACACTTTATAAGATTTATGTTTATTAGCCTATATAGAATGGAGGCTCGCTACTCATTTCACAAAATAATATCCTAAGATAATGTAATACTCTTAGCCTCACGCATCAGACTCGTTCATGCCTAGTTGAATATGATGGTCCAGATTTTCCATTCTTGTATGGGGCATCTGCTTGCACCTTAGTATGAAGTAGGGACATCTACTATAACATCCTCAATCTAAATAATTTATAATAATTTCTTAAATACATATTATATATGGTCATAACATAGATAAAAAGGGTCAATTGATTTGTATTTGGATTGCTAACATGCACTGAGAATTTTTCTACTAAGATAAAATGTATTAAGGTAGAACTACACAAAATTCCAAGATTTAATTGTTTTGAGATAAATGGTTATTAGATATTCAAGTCTATCTTGTTTTAGTCATACTAATTAATCTAGCCACGCAAATAGAAAACAGATTTAATGAGAATACTCTACACACTGAAATAGGCAAGTGTCAAAATCTGGTTTTGTTTTGACGTCATTTGAGTAGGCAATTAATTTACACAAGATAATGGCAATATTAGATGAGATAATAGTAATTCATCAAATTTCATTTTATTGTTTTATTGTGTGCATCGTCAGATCTGGGTGCAGATATTGACGGTTCATCACAGTCATCCCTACCTCTAGTTTCTCAGGAACATATCCTCACCCTAGTCAATCACGGATCTGGAAAGTTTCTGGGTTATTTGGAAATGGATTTTCTTATTAACTTCATGATATGGTTCCACATGTTTTAATACATGAGTTGAATCATAGATTTCACCCATCAAGACACATCGAAATAGTGCCTCCCACCTCCAATTGGTAACCTATTGCAGACCACCCTAGGGTGACTTCATCGCCTCACTAAGCATTGGAGAAGCTTTGACATGCCTGCCTTGACCCCTTCCACCCATTAATTTGTTTTCTACTCCCTTGAAGTTCCATGACCTACTATGTGTTCCACTACTGATACTCAATTTTGTCCTCCCTTCTAATTCCATTTTCATAAAATTCATCCAATTCATGACATCTCCAAATTAGTACAAACTCGACCACAATCTTCTTTTCAGGTGTGATTCCATGCATTATCCTCCCAATAAACTACCATGGAGCTTGGTGAGGAGCTCATCATTGAGGAGCTTTGTGTGTGTGTAGTTCACAAAAACCCGACGAGGGATTTTGTAAAGTTCTATTGAAGCCCTTTTTTTTATGTTGGGTTGACATGGAAGGTAATTCTTGAGGACTCGTTTTCCTCCATACACCTACTATCTGATCATGGAGGATCATGCCATGTGCTCTATTTTTTTCGTGCAACTCCACAATCGGGTCTGACTTTGTTTTAATAATGTTTCTAGTTGTTATGGAGGGCATGAGTTCCCTTCCTTCTTCTCTTTTGGTTCCGATTTGATGCCATGCCTCCATTGTTTTTTGGCAAGCCGAACTCACCCTCCATCTATCACATGAGTTCGTGCAAGAGGTCCATGGCTTTGCCATCTCATAAGGAAGACGATGCTCATCTCATTTTTCCTTGATCTTCACTCTTGCGTAGATTGTAGTGGACGATATTTCTTAGCTCAAGGTGTGAACATGAGAACGAGCAACATTGCATCATGTGGGTTTATTGATCCTTCCCCATTCAGGTTTTGTCTTTTGCTTTCAATATGAGGATAGTTTGGTCTTTGCGCTTAGTCAAATCTTGTGAGGAGCGAGCCTCCCCTCCGTTTCCCTCTTGTGAGCTATTTTTTTTCCATTTTTTTGGGTTTATTTAACTATCTCAACAATGATTTGTTGATTAATGATATGAACCTAATAAATCATATGTACATTAGGAAAAATGCCAAATTTTAACCATAACCGTAGAAAGTATTATAATCATACTCTATTTCTGATTTTAACATGATGATACCCAATTTGACATCTTTAGTGTAATGGATGCTAATTACATTTCTATGGTTATACTTGAGGAATTACTACTATTTGAATATACAATATTAGTTTGGAGGCTACTAATCCTTCCAAAGATCCATTCTGGCAATCCTAATGACGTTATTTATAGATTTCTGTTCATATGACTATGATGTGTGTTACGGTATCATGGTGAAATCTGATGTGTAACTATAAATTCATAATGGAATGTTGGGTTAGGGGTTATACATTATGGTTTTCCAGAATGTTTGTGCGGGAGAGGGTTGATATTGACATAGACATGCTTCTCAAAGCTGTCTTATATATGCACGGAGTCTTGGAAAAAATTGCTGGCGATGCATACAACCAGCAGCATTCAGTGGATGCTTTACAAAGAGGAAATTAGAAGCAGCATGTGGGTTTTCGTTAGTGTATATGGCGGATCTCTCACAGCGAGCTACCGGTGTTTATAACGGTTTATTTAGAGAGCCTACACCAGGTAGGTGGGGGCGACTATAAGAGACGTTCCTAGTTTTTAGCTGAAAATGGAAAATCTCAGTTATAAAGCCCACCACTTATATGGGCTGGAAGTGGAGATACAAGTGGAAGTACCTTTTGTTGTGTGTGTGGTATCCAGGGATCCAAAGCCCAACATATACAAGTGGGAGACCAGATTGGCAGCGAACCCACAAACGACTTATTACAGAAGTAATATAAGGCTTTTGCTTACCACTGTGCAGGAAACCTTCCACTGCAGCAACGGCAGCGGAGGGAGCCCACTTGTTAGTTGCAACTGCAGTCACCACCACCGACCCGATTTCTCAGTGACTTCACTGGCCGACGACCACCGGTGGTGGTAATTACGGGTTTACATCCTCTGTATACGGACAATGTGCATGGGACCCACAAGTTTGGGATAGAAAACGGGGAGAAAAGATTTGGACTCGGTAATTACAGCCGAGCGAGGTGCTGGTGCATGCGTCCCTGCCTGCAGTTACAGAGCTCATGGCTTTCAACAAGTAGTCCTCGTATTGAACGCAGGGCACAGCCATGTCTTTAAATCCAGGGTTTGAAGTGGGTCTGCACAGTGCAGGTGAGAGTACAGTGAGTGGCATTCCCATTAATTCATCAGTCTAAAAGTCCAATCTAGTCAATCCTACATTAAGCTCTTGCACCGAAACCCAAGCGAGAGTTTAATGCCCTTTTTTCTTTCGTTTTCAGAAAGATCGCGTGGATACTGCTGGACAGGGTGCCGAAAATCACATAGCATTAGACTGGATATAGGGCAGCTCGAGTAGGCAGGTAGGTAGAAGCTTTGGGTTTGGAGATGGATTATAGAATCAGCTATTAGCGTTGGTGCTGTGCAGATAGATAGCGAAGGAGCAGAGGGCTAGCTATTGCATATAGATAGAGAGACGTAATCAAGACTATTTACATATACAAGTGTAAGGACCTTGAGTACCCCGCTCTACACTGGTTGAGACTTGAGAGGGGACCAAACAAAACCTGCAATGAGTTTCAAGGATAGTTACAACCCGGTCTGAAACTCCCAGCTACAGCAAGGGTGCGGAAGAGGCCGCCAAGGACCGCCTGCTCAAAGGTACGGCCAGTTGTGGGCAGTGTGCCTGAGGGGTAAATTGGCCAAGGATGTGATTCTCACACACAAGGGATTCCTGCGTTAACATGTGCTTGGAGGACGTATATTCAGTAACACTGAGATAACAGCACAGCATACACTTATGTTTTATCACCATAACAAAACCAAACTTTAAGCTGTATCTATATATACACAGTAAACTTGCGTATCCAAGTAACTATGTATAGTCAAGAAGCAAAGCAAACAACACATTGATGCTTCACTACTAAAACTTCGAAAACTGTTCCTGCATACACTATTTCATTTACAAAACAAAACTTTTAACCGTATACAAGGAGTAACTTCCACACAATACGTATTCAGTCAGTAAAACATGTAGTCAACAAGCAAAGCAAAACAAACATCTTGAAGCTTCACTAAAACTCTTAAAACTGTTGTAAGCAAACAAACATTTTGCTTGCTTGGATATACAACAGCATGCACCGTTTGATTCATCACCATAACAAGCCAAAACTGCTAGGTCTTCACCATTACCATATATACATGGTGTTACATAGACTTGAGTTAGTATCAAATAATTAACAACGTATTTAGTTAAACAGGCAAAAAAGCCTCTTCAGTACTAAAACCTCTAAAACTTGGTAGCCATCAACTGTTTGATTCACCACCAAGAACAGTACCAAACTCTTATACTGTATACAAGGTGTAACTTAACACACAAGAAGTAATCAGTGAACAACATGTAGTTGACAAGCAAAGCGAACAATAGCAACTTTGACGCTTCACTAACAACTCTTAATTAGACTGTTGTAAGCAACCCAAACATCCATTAACATTAACCAACCAGTACACTATCTCTATCTTAACCTTAATCTATACTATAATGATAGGCACACTGAACCAGAAACAAAGTTGATAGTGAAAAGCAAAAAAAAAAAGAAAAAAGCACTCACACGCACACCTGATAAGAAAAGGGAAAAAGAAATGCAAAGTAACAAAAGCTTGAAATGCAAAGTATCAAAGACTTGGTTAGAAAAACACCACCACCGCCTTGAAAAGAGAGACAGGCAGACAGACATACACAAAAGATAGTAGTTGACAAAGGCCGCCGCACCGGAAAAGCCCAGCTCCATGCCCGGGCCAGCTACAACTGTTCCTTTTTCACTTACCTCCACGCGCCCAACCAGAAAAGAGCGTGGCATTTTTCCAGCAATACCCTCCTCCTCCCTCGTGCTTCCCGGCCCAAAAGCTAAAAATGCAAAAGGCCGAGACGCTAACGACGGATTATTAAACGACCGGAAGAAGGGGTTACTGGCTTGCCGTTGTTAGTTGGATGGCGTACACGTGCGAGGAACAGTTGTAACGGGCCCCGACGCGAGCGGATCGGAGGCGTGGACCGAGCCACACACACAGAGTCACCACTCCGGAACTTCAGGCGCCGTAATCCGGCGGGTCACGTGACAGGCGGTGGTGGTGTCCGTGCTGCCGCTGCTGCTGGTGCTGGTAGTGCTGTTTCTTCTTCCGCCTTCTCGCTCCACCAGCGCCACCTGCCACCGCCGCATCACCGGCACAGAAGACGCCGTTCCAGATCTCCGTGAACGCCCTGACGATGCTGTCGTGGTGGTACGGAGAGTTGAGGGACAGGAACCTGTTGAGAAGGTCTCGGAGCTCGTCCCAGGCGTAGATCTCCTTCTCCATTATCATCTGCAGCATGGAGTCGCGGAAGTCGTGGTACGGGTCGGCGGACTCCTTGACCACCGCGACGCTTTCCTCGGCGACACGCCCTCCAGCGGCCTCCTTGATGGTTGCGCTACCTGCAGCCTTCTTCTTGGTCAACGACGACGTCAGCTTCCCAGAGCTGGGGACGCTTGAGTGGTCGGAGTAGCCGCAGCCGGAGTAGTACGAGGCGTTGTAGTAGCTGTAGTAGTAGTCATTGTAAGGTGACGTGGCGGTTGTGGATGTCAACGAAGGGTTGAGGCTGCTGGTGTAGTCCCACGGGGAGACTGAGACGGTGGTCGTGGTGGTGGCGTTTGTGGCGGAGGAGGCTGCGGTTGCGGTTGAGGGAGAGAACGGGTAGTAGGATGACAGCGGGTGGCGGTGGTTGGATGGGGTGTGTGGGTTGGGCTTCGCCTTCTGCTGTGGTGGTGGGGGTTTTGTCTTCTTCTTCTTCGTGAGAGCTGCGGTGGTGGCGGTAGAGGACGAAGAGAAAGATGACGAGGAGGTGGAGAACAAGGATTTGAGCTTTGCCCTGCGGCAGCTACATCCGACGTCGACGACTGCAGGGTGGCGCATGGTGAACAGCCGGCGACGGCTCGCGCTCGTGCTGGAGAATGACATTGTGGGGGAAAGAGACACGGAGGAAGAACAGAGCAGCGGCGAGCCTAAGCGGACACGGGACTGGAAGCAATATTGGAGAAACGCCCGACTGGTTTGCTCTATCTATCTATTCCAACCAAGATGGAACTCAACTACCATGGACCCTCCCCTCCTTCCTCCATTTTTGTATGACAGCCAAGCACGCGGTAGTAGGAGGAACAAACAGGACAGCAATAGTGGATGAGACGGAGCTAGGAGGACGACAGGTGAATCCACCACCACCAGAGCGGTTGGGTTTATGGTTAGAGTGGTTGAGGGCCCCTTTCACCTTCTTCTTCTTCTTCTCCCTTGGCTCGCTTTAACACCAAGGGAGAAATGGTGGGGAGGAAAGCAGATTTTCTAGGTGAAAGGGAGAGGGAACCGCGCGTGGGACTGTTTCAGACTTGAGAGGGGGGAAGTGAAGGTGACGCCGTGATCAGTAGTTTAAAGTAAAGGAGAGATGTGGAGAACGAGGAAGGAGGAGGAAGAAACCCCACCGAGGGCAAGCTTGGTATTAAATAGGCACGTGAGCGACGCAGACGCGGAGCACTAGGAGAGGTGCGCAATCAACTACATTGCCATGATGCCATCCCATGTCGTCGTCGTCGTCTGCACCCGCTCTACTACTCGATGGCTCGTCGTGTGCCCTCTCACTAACACCACACCACTCCAAAACTATTGCCACAACGGGAACGGTGCGGTGCAATCATTCGATTCTAAAACAAGGCCAAAAGAAAAGGGTTTCCTTAGTAGAACCCTGGCATCATGTTCAGGGATTTTCCATCCCTTGTCCAAATTTGTTCACACTGTCAGAACCAGGACCACTTCCTCACTGTGGACTACGGTCCAAATTTGTTCACATTTATATGCTCATGTGCACCAACCAAGGCAGAATAATGCTTGCATATTGTTACACTTGGAAGACTCCTAGTCTTAATTCTAATCGATACATTGGCGTGGCAGTTTTATTTTGAGTTTTGTCTTAGTTTGAGTCCAACCTATGTTTCTAGTTCCATGACTGTCGAGCATAAGCAACATATGAATGAGAAAGCTATGACTACCATCCAGTTGTCACTTTCATGGACGGTTCTTAGTGAAGTAGCTAAAGAGAAGATCGTTGCAGACTTGTGGTAAAATTTTTGAATCTCTCTACATGACAAAGATTCTCCAAATAAAATTGCATCATAAGCAACGTATATATCTAATGTGCATGGCTAAAGGTACATATGTTCGTGATCATATTGATCAGTTCAACTCCATCATTATGGATTTGGAAAATATTGACGTCAAAGTGAAAGATAGAGATGAAGTCTTGATTCTTTTATGCTCTCTTCTCCTTTCTTACAAGCAATTATGTGAGACCATCGTTAATGGCAAAGAGTCCATCAAGCTAGAAGAACTAATGTCTTCTCTCATGTCTAAATCCTTGACGGACAAAGGAATCAATTGTTTCTTCTAACGGAAGCCACACATAGGCTCTCCATGTAAGAGGTCTACCAAAATCATGCAAATACTGCATAAAGAAGGGTCATACAATTGAAGAATACAACAGATCTATGTCCAAGCCCAATAACAACAAATCATGCAAATACTGCAAAAAGAAGGGTCATCCAATTGAAGAATGATTCAAGTTGCACAATAAACATAGACGTGAAAATAAAGATATTCAAGAACAACCTGGTGGTGTCAATGTCGCACAAGAAGATGACAATTTCATTCTCATGGCATCCTCTACTTCAAGATACCAGAATTCATGGATTCTTCACTCTGACCGTTCCTTTCACATGTGTCCTATAAGGGATTGGTTCTCCACATATACTACTATAAGGACCCCGACCCATGTTTTGGGATAACCATGTTTGATTTGTCTAAGTATGTTGCTTAGCACCTTGTTATAATCATCTGACATGTAATTAGGGCATGTTGGATGCTTAAAGTTTCTTATTTAAGCTTGTTTCGATGATGCTTGTGTTTTGTGAATGTGTAGGGTTGTACCTTATCAGTTTGTGAGTGTGTAGGGTTGAGCCATATCGGTTTGTGAGTGTGTAGGGTTGTATCCTATTGGTATGTGAGTGTGTAGGGTTGTACCCTATCGGTTTGTGAGTGTATAGAATTGAGCCCTATCAATTTGTGAGTGTGTAGGGCCATCTTTGCTTCCTCTCCTTCTTGGTGGACGACCTTGAGAAGTTTAAGGAGCTAGAGAGTCTCTCTTGGAGCTTGGTGGACAAATTCTAAGTTGTGGTGTTCTTTGATATTCCTTCATCTTATACCTTGGTAAGCTATGTTTCTTAGCTCTCTTCTTCTTCCTTCTTCTTCTCGACCATAGATCTTGGATATCCTCCTTCCATCTTGAATATCTTAACCTTGGTATCTTCTTCTTCCTCAGAGGTGTGGTGGTAATCAAGTTGGAGGATCATCTTCTACCTTGAGCTCGTGAGCTTGAAGCTTGACCTTGGAGCTTGGATCTTGGATCTTGGTGGTGATGTTTGAGGTGGGTTATATAACTCTTAACCTCCTTTGTTATTTTCACTCTTCATATGCTTATGTTTGTTCTTCATCTCTAGATCGTTCATTTCTTGTATGCTAGTAGTTGTTAATGATCTTGAAACTGTTTTGATGATGGAATCTCATTGGTTTGCTATTCATGTCTTGCACCTTCTTGCTTTGTTAGTAGATGGACTAGTGGCCGACCTTTCTAAGGTTGAAGACAACAAGTCCACACACACATGCATCATGTTGATGGTAGTTCGACATGACTTGTAGTGCAACAAACCAACACCCTATGTAGCAAGTCATCATGACTTGGAGATGCCTAGGTTGACATACCATGTGGATGCTTAGGCCGACATGGGTTGAGAATGTTAGCTTGTATTGGCTTATGGTTGTTAAACCGTTATGCGTGAAGGGTGTTAGTCGTCATGCTCTTGAAGTACCTAAGTAGATAAGGTGTTGCTAAACTATTATGCCATAAAGGCGTTATCCCATCATGGCTATGGGTGTATCTCAAGGAGTTGGTCTTTTTTTACGGCTAGCCGTGACACCCTGGTTGAGTGGAGGCTGACACACCTCTAGGGTGATTTTGCTAGATACACCTTAACCCGTGACGCCTAGCTAAACCCCAACCCTAACAACTGATGCACCAAAGGCTATCTGACATGCTTTAGTTTCCCGACACCTTTAGGTGGTGCTGGCCGTCACACCCTTAGCTGGTGTTGGCCGTCACAACTTAAGGTGGAGTTGCATGTCACACCCTTAGGAGGTGTTGACCATCACACCCTCAATAAGTGGTAAACCAATACACCATTAGTAAGGATATCCCTTGTGCCTTACATGCTGGTACTCAATATGTTGTGATGATGGCAAGTCGACACCCCATGGCAAGTATCAACCGATACACTATATGATAGTCTTAACCGATACCTTGTGATGGTGGTTATGTTACCTCATGTTGATGATAGGGTCACATGACATGACATGATACCTTATGAGGTGGTTGTGTGAATAATAAGGAGTGTTGTTTTCTATAATCTTCATTTCATAATGAA
Source organism: Alisma plantago-aquatica (assembly GCA_963693085.1). NCBI lineage: Eukaryota > Viridiplantae > Streptophyta > Magnoliopsida > Alismatales > Alismataceae > Alisma > Alisma plantago-aquatica. The sequence goes on along the minus strand of OY856414.1, from coordinate 181,644,915 downwards.
CCCTATAATGATGTAGTGTGAATGGCATGAATCATATGAGATGGTAGTACTAATGATGTATTGTTCTTCTTGTTATAAGCCTCTCACCATGTAGGTAACACCAGTTGATAAGCATAGCCAGGTACAAGCTATGTTGCTTATGATATGTTTGAATGGGCCTTGTGACGCATATGTGATATTGGCATCATTGAAAGAGGAGGTAAATGGTCTTATGACCTAATGATGGCTTATTGCCTTATATGAGATGATGATTTCCTCTGTGACGAGAGGAGGGGTTGTTACCCCCAAGATATGTGGTCCTTGTGATGAAAAATATGGTGAACGACAAGCATCAAGTGATAAAGTGATGATATCACACCTTATATGCTCAATTATGTTCTGTTGATCTATTATGTCTTATTTATGTAGAATTTGTTGAGAGGTTGTACGTTGTAACTTGATTGATGCTTCAAATGGCCTAACTAATTAAGTAGAACTTAATCTAGTAGCTTTCCTTGTGCCATAGATCCATTTAGTGTCAACATTTGCTGAATGGTGAAATAAGTTTAACTCAGAGCGCATATTCTTTAATATGCGGGGTGCAAGTCGAGTAATTCCTTGTATTTTTAACTACATGATGTGTGAGATGACAATGTGTGAGTTGATCTCGTTGTGATATGTGGATGGCCATGCGTGAGCCACTCCTTCTTGTTAGAACAACCATGTGTGAGCCTATTCTTCTAACGACGTACCTGTACCAAGGTGGTCTAGGTATGATTATAAATGTGGATGGCCATGCATGAGCCAATCCCTGAGTTTGACTATATTATTGGTATATATGCCCAAAGAGCCATCCCAAGCAATTGCATGGAGTCGGATATTAATTAATCAATTAATGTGATTATTTGGTTAATTAATGAATTCCAGAATATTCTAATTAATCCACAAGCGTTTTAATTAGCGCATTATTTCTATTTACCGATGAGTTTAGGAAACCCTACTTCCCTTCATCTCCTATTTAAAGGAGGATTGACGGCTGATATCTATATAAGATATTGAGAGAGGCTTTTTAGTTTACGCTCACGTACGTAAACCCTAGCTGTCACCGTCCTTAGGAGAGAAAGGAGAACAACATATCGCTAGCACGCCGCCGCACAGACACGACTCCTTCCCGCTGTCTTAGGAAGCGTGACGTGGAGTTCTAGTCCATCCGCGTGGACGCCTGCATTTGGAGGACATCAACGACCATCTGTGCGCGTTACAAGCGGTGTACATCATCGCATGAAAGGAGCACTGCCGGATCTTCCTGTGACAACAAATGGGAGAGAAGTTCCGTCTGTGTAGGCCAGCGTCGTTGCACACCTTTATGCATTGGGACATCACCGGACTTGCTTCGCGATAAGGTATATCCCGCAAACACTCCTTCCAAATACGCTGTTGTCGATGAGATCCTATTTCGAGTTGCGTGGATTTTGTTACTTCCGTCGTGTATGTTTTCTCCACAAAACCCAACATATATGTCATTGTTGCAATTGATTGATATATCTCTATAGTATTTTCTCTTGTGCTGACCCATAGGTGTGGGGAGGTCGTGGATTATGGCTCTTCCATTGACCATGTATGGTACCGATTTCGACTTAACAGTGGTCGGTTGGATTTGGGTGGTATGACTCAAATACTCGGGGCATAATAAATATGTAATCAGTTGTGTAGTATAATTATACATGTTCAAATACAAAAAATGGGATGAGGCATTGCTTGATCCTTATACAATATTATTGACATGAATCATACATGTTCTTCATATTACTTTTAAATTGTTAAAATGTTTCATAATTCAACAATAATTGCTCATCTTGTTAATAATGACTACTTGCTTCCTATAGTTGTAACTTTACTCCTTGCTTTAATTATCTTATATGTGATCATAATAGGGTTAGTGGAGAGTTAAATATCCCGCTGAGATTTGGAATCTCACCCCATGGATTTCCAACATCCTTTTTAGGTGGACGTGTATGAGGAGGTAGAGATTGTGCAGCAGAGGTTGAGGAGCAGCAAGAGAGGCAGTAGCTGACAAGGTTGGAAGTGTTGCTGGATGTCTTTAGTCTTTAGAGTCCTAGAGTCGTCCCTATACACTCGGGTCCTTAGGGATTCTTTGTAGATGTTTTATGGATGTGCTTTCGACATGTGGTTAACTTGTGTGCCTTTTATACATGGATGTGGTGGATATATATATATATATTTATATATATGTATATATATATATATTTATTTATATATATAGAGTGAGAGAGAGAGTCAGGATAGAATACACTCGAGTGTATTCGGAGCAGAATACATTCAAGTAGTTTTTCATGATGCAATGTTTTTTTTAATCTAATCCATTGATCTTCTTAAACATCTTGTGAATATCTCATATACAAAATTTGAGCCCATTTGGACATTTATAAATCATGTTATGAAGACCACAAAAATTATACATTTCAAATTAGTTTCATGCGTCGATTTTGTTGCCCTCAGATGAGTGACTTACACTCATCCGAATGGGCTCAAAATTTGTATGTAGCCTAGTTATAGTATGACAGTGAAGATAAATGGTTTATATTTTGCAAAAAATAGTCTTGATATGCAAACACACTTGAGTGTATTTGTCTGGTCTGTACACTTGAGTGTATTCTAGCCTCTCTCTCTCTCTCTCTATATATATATATATATATATATATATATAGTTAGGCTAGAATACACTCAAGTAGTTTCTCATGATGTAATATATTTTTCAAAAATATAATTAGTTGATCTTCTTAAACATCTTGTGAATAGATCATACGAAAAATTTGAGCACATTTGGACATTTATAGGTCATGTTATAAAGACGACAAAAATTATGCATTTCAAATTAGTTTCACGTGTCGATTTTGTTGCCCTTGGATGAGTGACTTACACTCATCCAAATGGGATCAAAATTTGTATGTAGCCTAGTTATAGTATGACAGTGAAGATCAATGGTTTACATTTTGCAAAAAATAGTCATAATATGAAAACACACTTGAGTGTATTCGTGTGATCTGTACACTCAAGTGTATTCTAGCCTGACTCTTTCTTTTTCTCTATTCTATTGCCAGGTATTGGAAATGACTCGACTGAAAGGAGAGGAATGACGATATATATATATATATATATATATATATATATATTTATGTAGCCTAGTTATAGTATGACCGTGAAGATAAATGGTTTATATTTTGCAAAAAAATAGTCTTGATATGCAAACACACTTGAGTGTATTCGTCCAATCTATACACTCGAGTGTATTCTAGCCTCTCTCTCTCTCTATATATATATATATATATATATATATATATATAGTTAGGCTAGAATACACTCGAGTGTATTCGGTGCAGAATACACTCAAGTAGTTTCTCATGATGTAATATATTTTTCAAAAATATAATTAGTTGATCTTCTTAAACATCTTGTCAATAGCTCATACGCAAAATTTGAGCACATTTGGACATTTATAGGTCATGTTATAAAGATGACAAAAATTATGCATTTCAAATTAGTTTCACGTGTCAATTTTGTTGCCCTTGGATGAGTGACTTACACTCATCCAAATGGGCTCAAAATTTGTATGTAGCCTAGTTATAGTATGACAGTGAAGATCAATGGTTTACATTTTGCAAAAAATAGTCTTAATATGAAAACACACTTGAGTGTATTCGTGTGATCTGTACACTCAAGTGTATTCTAGCCTGACTCTTTCTTTTTCTCTATTCTATTGTCAGGTATTGGAAATGACTCGACTAAAAGGAGAGGAATGACGATATATATATATATATATATATATATATATATATATATATATATATATATATATATATATATATATATATATATATATATATATATATATTCTGGAACAGGTTCTCCGATAACAGGTTGAGGGCACACACACAGTAAGTACTTTGAGGCATGAAATGACTCATATGTGAAAGTTGTTGTTGTTTGACAGTTTTATGAAAATGGTTTTAAATTTCAATATTTTTTAGTTATCTATTTGTTTCATCTTCCTTCTACAGTTTCATTTTGGGTAATCTCGCTTTGTATGGGAAAGGGTGTCACATCAGGTGGTATCAGAGCTTTAGGTTTGCTGATTGTACATGGACCTAGGACTAGAGTTTGTGTCTATTCTTGTATCCTCCAGTCTGTCTTATAGTGACTTCGGCTTATGCAGAAGAAGTGAAAACTTAAAGATCTTTGAAGAACATGAAGAACATGCTACTGAGAGCAGTGTTGCTGCACTAGGTGGTGGTGCAAAGAACTAGGCATGAGAAGATTGGGTGCATGAAGTCCCCCAGTTTGAACTAGTCATGATTTAAAATCATGCCTTCCAATCTCTTTTTGGGAAGTTTATGGCTACTATTACTCATATGGCAGACAAGATGCCTGAACCTCAACCTAGGGCACCAATTTCCCATGATGAATCTTCAGGTACTGAGAAAACTTTTAAGCGGATTCACCGTGTTGAGGCGGTGGAGTATGCTGGGATGGATAATCTAGCATATGTGAATCTATGGCTTATCAAGCTTGAGAAATCCTTTAATATCCTTAGTTTCCCTAAAGTGGATAAGGTAAACATGCGGTGTACCTTTTGAAGGGGAGTGTTGGCCATTGGAGGGCCATATAGGAGAAGAAGAGGCCAAGCATTGTGATCAGTTGGGAGGAGTTCCGAAGTGAGTTTATTAGTCAATACTTAACTCGGGCGTACGTTGACGAGAAGATCAACCACTTTGAGAGGGTCCAATAGGGATCCATGATGATCAAGGAGCATGAAGCAAGGTTTATGAAGTTGTTGAGGTTCTATCCTCACATGGCTGCCACAGAGGATGAGCATATTTGTCATTTTGAGAAAGGTTTGAACGCTGAGTTGTCTACCCTGGCAACTGCTTTAGAAAATCAGGAAAGGTATGTTGTGTTTGTGGAGTCTGTTCGGAGGATAGAATGATTTTTGAAGGAGAAACAAGAGGCAAGTACCAAGAAGAGGCATGTACAGTCCCAAGGGCAGTTGGCAGGAGGCTTTAAGAAGCTGAGATTTTCTGCACCGCCAGCATCGTAGAGGTTTAGTGCACCGACCCAGTGGTCACCAAGTAAGGGAAGTGGCCATAGTTTTCCACCTACAAGAGCCCAGAGTGTTGCATCAGTGTCTGTGACAGGACCACCTAGGATTTGGTATGAGAACATGACATGCTATAAGTATCAAGAGGTCAAGCACACTAAACCATTCTGCCCTGTGAAAGATGATGAGGTGACCCAACAACTAAGGCAGAGCCAACATGGCTTGCAGAGACAGTAGAACAGTGGCACAGGAGGATGAGTGTGGCAACACATCCCATTATCACACAGATAACGAGGTGTTACGTGAAAACGTGCGGAAATCACCATAACCACAGCTTATTAAAAACAAGGGTTAATTAAAACCGATTGCGGAAAACTGGTAAACTGAGAAACTTATTACATATCAGTCCTTATCCTGCAAGAAAACATGTTATATACACCTCCATACAAGCCTGGATACATGTCCACAGCTTAGAGAAACAGTTGTCCTGTCACATCATGAGTTCATCACCTGTTTATACATACATAAGGCCCACACCTGGCCAGCAGCAGGATATACAAAACATCTATAGATGCACATCGTGAAACAGCGTCAAAACATCGCCAAGGACCTAAGAGTATAGGGATGACTCTAGACTCTATCACAAAACATCCAAAACAGCAACACATCCAACACTTGCCTTCTACTGTTCTTCTAGCTGCTCGGCCGCAACTCCGCGACCACCACCACGACAAGCTCGACCACCTAAAAAGGGTGTAAACCAGCGGAGTGAGACAATTGAACATTGTCCCAGTGGGAGGCATAACTCCTCGCCAAAACTACAAAACCTCAAGATCATATACGTTAAGCAGCTATCTGATAGAAGATATAACAAGAACGGTCTATGAATTTAAGCAATCTAGCTTACCAGATGAAATCAAGTAAATCATGAATAACAAGACAGGATATCCAAGTCCTACTACATATGAAGAGCATATAAATGACTGCAATATACGAAGAGTACTACACAAACAAGGCCTCAACCAATGTTTCATGTTTGACTTAAGTAGTGAGTACTAAACGGCTGGATTACGTTTTATTATGCCCTGAGGAAATGAACTGTACCGTTCAAATCCAACCCTCGACTTCGAAGCCCATAACCGGTGCCATACAAGGTCAATGGAAGAGCCGGAATCCACGACCTCACCCCTCGTGGTCAGTACACGAGAAACACAGTAGGACCGCAGTCTCATGCTCAAGTGGTCTTAAGCCACAGGGTCAGCTCCTCAGGCTACCCTTCCTCTGGCCCGCCTTGGTACAGGTCACGACGCTAGTAAAACTGAGCCATGGGTCTCACCACCGTGCTCTGAGCCATGAACGCATTCATTCTCATCACATATCACATATCCGGAGCCATGGGCCATGTTCACCATGCTCATCTCATATCCGAGTTTGCAACCGCAGCTGCACTCGTTTCACCTCTCTATTTGAGGCTAGGAGAAACCTCGCATATTCAAAAATATGCACTCCGGGTTAACCCACAGGAGAACCCGTTTCACCATCACCCTATCCTGACTGATGATGGATCTATGGCCAGGGCAAACTACATGGTAGATTTCATTGTGATTAATTAGTATCTTTTAGATGGATTGCAAGATTCAACCAAGTTGTATAACATGAAAACTATAGAAGGGAAATGACCAACATCAACTCAATAATATGTTATTATTGCAATTACATCAACCCGATCCATATCAAGGATCCAGCATCACATAATACCATAGCCTCTCAAAGCTTTCATCATCATTATGGAACATCATTCGTAATGCACATGTCATCACATTATTCACACATAACCATTTCTTATAGCCTTTCATTTGGCTAAGCATTACCTGCATGGTTAGCATCGTTCAATAACCATATGAATAATCAAGAGACTCATATTATTACCATAAGGTGACAGTTAGGGTTAAGTATATTGCCAGCACATAATGACAATGATAATTACATCCATGCCTCATCTTAAGGTCACATAGGTAAGTACATTATTAAACAACCCTAATGCATGCTTAACATTATTCTTAGCATTAAAGAGATAACCAGGGTAGTCACACTCGTACACATGTGCTTAGTCATAAGAAGATATAAATAACAAGCTTCAACGATTCATAAAAACCTAGCTGATGTATCACTTTTTCATGACAGACCGTGCCCTCACAGGAGGTAACCAAAACCCTCACTAAAGGTCATCCCGGGCAGGACCCACTCTCATCTAATCCCTATCGGGCGTGCAGCTCTAGTAGGCGTGCAGAGTGTATCTGGCGAGTCAGGGTACTATCTGGGCGTGCAGGGTTCATCTGAGCGTGCAGGGTGGATGTCGGGCGACACAGATTGATGCTGGGGAGCAACATGGTATCGGGCGAGCAGGCTGTGTCGGGCGAGACGCTACTCCTTGTGCCGCGCAGGGGTAACAACGCGCTATACCGGGTGAGCAAGGCTGCCGAGCGTGCAGGGAAACACACCTCTTGCGTGCAGTAGAGAAACGTTCACTAAGGCATGCAGACTATGGACCGTGCAAGGTGTGACGGGTGAGCAACGCTGGTCGATACGAGCTGAAGTGGGGCGAGCACTGACGTTGGGTGAGCAAAGGGGCGCCGGGTGAGCAAAACATCAAGCGAGCAGGATGGTCAGGCGAGTAGATGTATCGGGAAAGCAACATGGTGTCAGGCGAGCAGTCCGTTGGGCGAGCAGCCCCAAGGCGTGCAGCCTGCCGGGAAGAACTAGCTCAAGGCGTGCAAGGTCAGAATGCTCACCCGCCCAAGGAAAAAAAGGGATACATTGCTTACTTATGTCATGCAAGAGTATCTAAGCCATGAGGGCTGTCAGGCAGCACCTCTACAAGCACCAAACGCCCAAGATGCATCTCATCAAGGTCATCTAACGAGCTTACCTTCTTGCCCAAGGTGAGAAGAGAGTATTGCTCAAGCCACTAAGTCATAAGCTCACCTCAATCGGCTAGGAAAGAGGGGTATTGCTCCTGGTATTAGGACCCAAACTCGCTCTTCTAGACCAAGGGGAGAAAGGAGTGTTGCTCCCTAAACCCTAACTTACATGGATTGGCCAACATGCAAGATAACCAAAAACCAACTACTAACGTGCATATAGGCAAGATTAAAGCAACATATATGAAAAGAGAGTAGAGTAGCTAGGGTTAGAGTTATGCAACCCGCCTTAAGCTCCAAGCTCCAAGGAAGAAGAAGAACTCCAAGCTCCACGCACCACCAAGCAAAGAGGATGGAGATCTCCAAGGGATATCGACCACCAAAGCTCATCCAAGGGTGGGTATCGGCCACCACTCTTCTTCTCCAAGGGTGTGTCGACCTCCAAGCAAGGAAAGGAGGGAGTGTGTCGTGCACAAGAGGGAGAGGAACCAAAAGGGACCTCAAGCTAAGGAAGGAACCACCTATATAGAAATAAAGGGAGGAGAAAACAAGGTGGAACATGGCAAGGTGTCGCCCCCACAAAGGACACTTGTCCTAGCACTCAAGCCACCACTCTAGCAAGGTATAAGACACTTGTCCAAGACATGCACCAAGTGTCCACCAAACAAGACCAAGCACCATGGGCGACACACCAAGCTTGCACTAGGGTGACACACCTCCTTGTTGGTCGACACACACACCCTAGGCCGACACACACACCCTAGGCCGACACACACCTCACTTGGCCGACACAAGGCTCAACCAATCCCAAACAAGGCACCTCAAGGCCCAAACAAGCTCAACAAAGGCCCAAAGAACTCAAACAACAAGTCCAAGCCTTCCTCTCAACCCTATAGGAAGCAAGGAGAGAGGGGAACACCTCCCAAGGTGGCAAACTTGCTCACAAAACCCTAGACATGGGTTATTTGCAAGTAGCACCTTCAACTCACAACAAATCACAACCAAACCCTAATCACCACCAAAGGTTATTAGCAAGCACCAAAACACCAAGGTTAAGCAAAGCAAACAGGGTAAGCCCTAAATGAAGGTCAGGGTCCTTACAATCTAACCCCCTTTAAGGGATTTCATCCCCGGAATCCGAAGAGAAAAGTGAGGGATACTTCCTCCTCATCTCTTCCTCAAGCTCCCATGTGGCTTCCTCAACGCCACGACGCTACCAAAGAACTTTCACAAGAACCAGGTCCTTCTTCTTCAGCTTCTTGATCCTTCTGTCAAGGATCGCCACAGGACCTTCCTCGTAGGTTACATCGGCATCAAGCTCAACCTCAACTGGCTGTATCACTGTACCTGAATCCGGATGACTTTTCTTCAGCATACTGACATGAAACACTGGATGCAACCTGTGCAACTCTGGAGGCAATTCTATCTTGTAAGCTACTTTACCAACACGTGCTATCACTGGGTAAGGCCCCATATATCTGGGTGCCAACTTACCCTTCCGTCCAAACCTTAGCACACCTTTCCAAGGCGAGACCTTAAGATATACTTTGTCTCCTACCTAGAATTCCAAAGGTCATCGGCGATTGTCTGTATAAGACTTCTGTCTGTCCTGTGCCACTTTCAACTATTGATGTATCACTTTGATCTTCTCTGTCATTTGCTGAACTAACTCAGGATTCCAAAAGCTGATATTCACCAGACTCATACCAACACAAAGGAGATTTGCACTTCCTTCCATACAAAGCCTCATAAGGAGCCATGTCGATGCTACGCTGATAACTGTTGTTGTAGGCAAACTCTATCAAACTCAGATGTACATCCCAGTTGCCTAAAAACTGCAGAACACAAGCTCGAAGAAGATCTTCCAAAATTTGAATAGTTCTCTCAGACTGTCTGTCTGTCTGCGGGTGAAAAGCTGTACTGAACCTTAACTGCGTTCCCAACACCCTGTGCAACTATTCCCAAAAACGACTGGTGAACTGAGGACCTCTGTCAGAAACTATCGTTGCTCGCACACCATGCAAACGTACTATCGCATCCACGTACACTCTAGAGAGCTTCTCTGCTGTATACGTCGTCTTCATAGGCAGGAAATGGGCAGACTTCGTCAATCTATCCACTATCACCCAAATGGAATCATGATTCCTAGTTGTCCGGAGTAGACCAACTACGAAATCCATGGTTATGTGATCCCATTTCCACTACGGTATCGGCAAAGGTTGCAACGTACCTGCCGGCTTTTGATGTTCAGCCTTCACTTGCTGACAAACCGCACATCTTGCCACGAACTCAGCTACATCTCTCTTCAAACTGGGCCACCAATACAAGTCCTTCAGACTATGATACATCTTGGTGACACCTGGATGCATCACATACATCGATATATGTGCTTCCTCGAGCACCAACTTCCTCAGCTTATCAACATCATGAACCACCATCCTATTACGATAACAGACTAGTCCATCCTCAGACTCATGAAACCCATCATGCTTGTCGCCGCCAAACTCTGATCTGATCAACTGTACTACCTCATCTGTCTGTTGTGCATCCTTGATTTGCTGTCTTAATGTAGGCTTGACTTGCATCTGTGCTAAGAGTCCAGCTAACGAGGGAACTTCCATCTATACGTTCATCTCTCGCAAAGAGACAATCATATCCTGCCTATGGCATACCAGGGAACTCAACTGTGCCTTCTTTGAAGAAGGAGAAGGAGACTTTCTGCTAAGCGCATCAGCTACCACATTTGCCTTACCGGGATGATACTCGATAGTGCAGTAGTAATCATTGATCAACTCCATCCAACGCCGCTGTCGCATGTTCAACTCTTGCTGTGTAAAGATGTACTTCAGATTCTTATGATCCGTAAAGATCTAACACACTTCCCCGTACAGATAGTGTCTCCAAATCTTTAACGCATGAACCACTGCTGCCAGCTCCAGGTCATGAGTCGGATAGTTCTCCTCATGCTTCTTGAGCTATCGTGAGGCAAAAGAAACCACATGATCTTCCTGCATCAACACGCAACCTAAACCCTTCTTGGAAGCATCACAAAAAACAACATAACCTTTCCCCAGTTCTGGCAAGATCAACACTGGAGCACTGGTCAGTTTCTCCTTCAAACTCTGGAATGCTTGCTGACATTGATCATCCCAAACAAAAGGTACGTCCTTCCTTGTCAACTTTGTCATTGGCAACACGATCGTACTGAAGTCTTTGATAAACCTCCGGTAGTATCCTACTAAACCAAGGAAACTGCGAACTTCTGTCAGTGTCTTCAGTTGTTCCCATTATGCAATAGATTCCACCTTCTTCGGATCTACTTTGACTCCTTCAGCAGATATCACATGACCCAAGAGAACCACCTCTTCCAACCAGAACTCACACTTACTGAACTTGGCATACAACTGATGTTGGTGAAGAAGAGTCAACGCTCGACAAAGATGTTGCTCATGCTCTAGCCTGTCCTGACTATAGATCAAGATGTCATCTATAAAGACTACAACAAACTGATCTAAGAATGGACGAAACACCCTGTTCATTAGATCCATGAAAGCAGCAGGTGCATTGGTTAACCCGAACGGCATAACCGCAAACTCATAATGACCATACCTAGTCCTGAAAGCTGACTTGGGTATGTCATCCTCCTTAATCCTCAACTGATGATATCCGAATCGTAGATCGATCTTTGAAAACACTATAGCACCACACAATTGATCGAACAGATCATCTATCCTCGGCAACGGGTACTTATTCTTGATCGTTACCTTGTTCAGCTGTCGGTAGTCTATACAAAACCGCATCAAACCATCCTTCTTCTTGACAAACAACACGGGAGCTCCCCAAGGCGATGTGCTCAGTCGGATGAAACCTTTGTCTAGCAACTCCTGTAACTGCTTCTTCAACTCTGCCATCTCTGCTGGAGCCATTCTGTATGGTGTCTGCGCAATTGGCTGTGTTCCTGGTACCAGATTGATCTCGAAATCAATCTCTCGGGGTGGGGGAACACCAGGAAACTCCTCAGGAAACACATCTACAAACTCACGAACAACTGACACCTCCTCAAGGCTAGGACCTTTCGCCTTGGCAGCCACAACGATATCCACCACATGAGCTAGGAAAGCTTCGCAACCTTATCGTAACAACCTATCTGCCACCATAGCTGATACCAAACATGTCGGAAGAATCTTCCTATCTCCCTGGAAGATCCACTTCTCTCCAGCAACATCAAACACTGCCTGCTTGGAACCACAGTCCAGAACAACCTTATACCTTTCTAAGGTATCCATCCCAAGGATAACATCAAAACCTTGCATATCAAGTGGTATAAGATCCACTTGAATGCAGCGTCCTGAGAAAGACAAGACACAAGAGGGACACTCTTCTCGAAGCAAAAAGGAACCATCAAGAGGGGTTTCTAACGACAAGCTATCCTTCTTACTACTAACAGGTAAATGACAGTTCTCAAGCATACTATAGGTGATAAAAGAGTGTGTAGCACCCGGGTCAACCAGAACAGATATAAAGCAAGAAGAAGGCATATCAGAATGAAATAATTCTATCTTACCTGTCACTACCCGTGGGTTGACTATCGCCTCCGGCTGATTCATAGCATAGAATCGAGTCGTTGCTTGCTATCCACGACCTCTGCTTCCTTGAGAAGATGATCCAGCCTGAGACGCTTGAACACGACCTCGTCCTCTACTACTACTAGGCTGTGGTCTCTCCGACCCCTGAAGGTTCTGCCTCGGCTGCTGGGTCAGGTTTGGGGACCTCAGGCACCCGATCTTCATGTGCCTGTCTTTCTGCTCCATCAACAGATGCAGCATCACTATGCTCAAGAGCATGTTCTTCATGGTTTCCAGACATCTTGGCTTTTCTTCTGCTGAGGGTAGAAGATTCTTATGAGAAAATCTAGAAAACACATAAGAACAAACACAACCTAGTCCTAGATCCCTGTAGACTCAGCGAACCTAAAGCTCTGATACCAAACTTGTGGCAACACATCCCATTATCACACAGATAATGAGGTGTTACGCGAAAACGTGCGGAAATCACCATAACCACAACTTATTAAAAACACGGGTTAATTAAAACCGATTGTGGAAAACTAGTAAACTGAGAAACTTATTACATATCAATCCTCATCCTGCAAGAAAACATGTTATATACACCTCCATACAAGCCTGGATACATGTCCACAGCTTAGAGCAACAACTGTCCTGTCACATCATGAGTTCATCACCTGTTTATACATACATAAGGCCCACACCTGGCCAGCAGCAAGATATACAAAACATATGTAGATGCACATTGTGAAACAGCGTCAAAACATCTCCAAGGACCTGAGAGTACAGGGATGACTCTAGACTCTATCACAAAACATCCAAAACAGAAGCACATCCAACGCTTGCCTTCTACTGTTCTTCTAGCTGCTCGGCCGCAACTCCGCGACCACCACCACGACAATCTCGACCACCTAAAAAGGGTGTAAACCAGCGGAGTGAGACAATTGAACATTGTCCCAGCGGGAGGCATAACTTCTTGCCAAAACTACAAAACCTCAAGATCATATACATTAAGCAGTTATCTGATAGAAGATATAACAAGAACGATCTATGAATTTAAGCAATCTAGCTTACCAGATGAAATCAAGTAAATCATGAATAACATGACAGGATATCCAAGTTCTACTACATATGAAGAGCATATAAATGACTGCAATATACGAAGAGTACTACACAAACAAGGCCTCAACCAATGTTTCGTGTTTGACTTAAGTAGTGAGTACTAAACGGCTGGATTACGTTTTATTATGCCTTGAGGAAATGAACCGTACCGTTCAAATCCAACCCTCGACTGTGAAGCCCATTACCGGTGCCATAAAAGGTCAATGGAAGAGCCAGAATCCACAACCTCACCCCTCGTGGTTAGTACATGAGAAACACAGTAGGACCGCAGTCTCATGCTCAAGTGGTCTTAAGCCACAGGGTCAGCCCCTCATGCTACCCTTCCTCTAGCCCGCCTTGGTACATGTCACGACGCTAGTAAAACCGAGCCACGGGTCTCACCATCGTTCTCTGAGCCATGAACGCATTCATGCTCATCACATATCACATATCATGTGCCATGGGCCATGCTCACCATGCTCATCTCATATCCGAGTCTGCAATCGCAGCTGCACTCGTTTCACCTCTCTATTTGAGGCTAGGAGAAACCTCGCATATTCAAAAATATGTGCTCCGGGTTAACCCGCAGGAGAATCCATTTCACCATCACCCTATCCTGACTGAATGGACTGTGATTAATTAGTATCTTTTAGATGGATTGCAAGATTCAACCAAGTTGTATAACATGCAAACTATAGAAGGGAAATGACCAACATCAACTCAATAATATGTTAATATTGCAATTAGATCAACTCGATCCATATCAAGGATCCAACATCACATAATGCCATAGCCTCTCAAAGCTTTCATCATCATTATGGAACATCATTCGTAATGCACCTGCCATCACAATTTTCACACATAACCATTTCTTATAGCCTTTCATTTGGCTAAGCATTACCTGCATGGTTAGCATCGTTCAATAACCATATGAATAATCAAGAGACTCATATTATTACCATAAGGTGACAATTAGGGTTAAGTATATTGCCAGCACATAATGACAATGATAATTACATACATGCCTCATCTTAAGGTCACATAGGTAAGTACATTATTAAACAACCCTAATGCATGCTTAACATTATTCTTAGCATTAAAGAGATAACCAGGGTAGTCACACTCGTACACATGTGCTTAGTCATAAGAAGATATAAAGAACAAGCTTCAACGATTCATAAAAACCTAGCTGACGTATCACTTTTTCATGACAGACCGTGCCCTCACAGGAGGTAACCAAAACCCTCACTAAAGGTCATCCCGGGCAGGACCCACTCTCATCTAATCCCTATCGGGCATGCAGCTCTAGTAGGAATGCAGAGTGTATCGGGTGAGTTAGGGTACTATCTGGGCGTGCAGGGTTCAGCTGAGCGTGCAAGGTGGATGTCGGGCGACACAGATTGATGCCGGGCGAGCAACATGGTATCGGGCGAGCAGGCTGTGTCGGGCGAGACGCTACTCCTTGTGCCGCGCAGGGGTAACAACGCGCTATGCCGGGTGAGAAAGGCTGTCGAGCGTGCAGGGCAACGTGCCTCTTACGTGCAGTAGAGCAACGTTCACTAAGGTGTGCAGACTATGGACTGTGCAAGGTGTGACGGGTGAGCAACACTGGTCGATACGAGCTGAAGCGGGGCGAGCACTGACGCTGGGCGAGCAAAGGGGCGCCGGGAGAGCAAAACATCAAGCGAGCAGGATGGTCAGGCAAGCAGATGTATCGGGCGAGCAACATGGTATCGGGCGAGCAGCCCCAAGGCGTGCAACCTACCGGGCAGAACTAGCTCAAGGCGTGCAAGGTCAGAATGCTCACCCGCCCAAGGAACAAAAGGGATACATTGCTCACTTATGCCGTGCAAGAGTAGCTAAGCCATGAGAGCTGTCGGGCAGCACCTCTACAAGCACCAAACACCCAAGATGCATCTCATCAAGGTCATCTAATGAGCTCACCTTCTTGCTCAAGGTGAGAAGAGAGTCTTGCTCAAGCCACTAAGTCATAAGCTCACCTCAATCGGCTAGGAAAGAGGGGTATTGCTCATGGTATTAGGACCCAAACTCGCTCTTCTAGACCAAGGGGAGAAAGGAGTGTTGCTCCCTAAACCCTAACTTACATGGATCGGCCAACATGCAAGATAACCAAAAACCAACTACTAATGTGCATATAGGCAAGATTAAAGCAACATATATGAAAAGAGAGTAGAGTAGCTAGGGTTAGAGTTATGCAACCCGCCTTAAGCTCCAAGCTCCAAGGAAGAAGAAGAACTCCAAGCTCCACGCACCACCAAGCAAAGAGGATGGAGAGCTCCAAGGGATATCAACCACCAAAGCTCCTCCAAGGGTGGGTATCAGCCACCACTCTTCTTCTCCAAGGGTGTGTCGACCTCCAAGCAAGGAAAGGAGGGAGTGTGTCGTGCACAAGAGGGAGAGGAACCAAAAGGGACCTCAAGCTAAGGAAGGAACCATCTATATAGAAAGAAAGGGAGGAGAAAACAAGGTGGAACATGGCAAGATGTCACCCCCACAAAGAACACTTTTCCTAGCACTCAATCCACCACTCTAGAAAGGTATAAGACACTTGTCCAAGACATGCACCAAGTGTCCACCAAACAAGACCAAGCACCATGGGCGACACACCAAGCTTGCACTAGGGTGACACACCTCCTTGTTGGCCGACACACACACCCTAGGCCGACACACACCTCACTTGGCCGACACAAGGCTCAACCAAGCCCAAACAAGGCACCTCAAGGCCCAAACAAGCTCAACAAAGGCCCAAAGAACTCAAACAACAAGTCCAAGCCTTCCTATCAACCCTAGAGGAAGCAAGGAGAGAGGGGAACACCTCCCAAGGTGGCAAACTTGCTCACAAAACCCTAGACTTGGGTTATTTAAAAGTAGCACCTTCAACTCACAACAAAGCACAACCAAACCCTAATCACCACCAAAGGTGATTAGCAAGCACCAAAACACTAGGGTTAAGCAAAGAAAACAGGGTAAGCCCTAAATGAAGGTCAGGGTCCTTACAATCTAACCCCCTTTAAGGGATTTCGTCCCCAGAATCTGAAGAGAAAAGTGAGGGATACTTCCTCCTCATCTCTTCCTCAAGCTCCCACGTGGCTTCCTCAACGCCACGACGCTATCAAAGAACTTTCACAAGAACCAGGTCCTTCTTCTTCAGCTTCTTGATCCTTCTGTCAAGGATCACCACAGGACCTTCCTCGTAGGTTACATCGGCATCAAGCTCAACCTCAACTGGCTGTATCACTGTACCTGAATCCGGATGACTTTTCTTCAGCATACTGACATGAAACACTGGATGCAACCTGTGCAACTCTAGAGGCAATTCTATCTTGTAAGCTACTTTACCAACACGTGCTATCACTGGGTAAGGCCCCATATACCTGGGTTCCAACTTACCCTTCCGTCCAAACCTTAGCACACCTTTCCAAGGCGAGACCTTAAGATATACTTTGTCTCCTACTTGGAATTCCAAAGGTCGTCGGCGATTGTCTGCATAAGACTTCTGTCTATCCTGTGCCACTTTCAACTGTTGTTGTATCACTTTGATCTTCTCTGTCGTTTGCTGAACTAACTCAGGACCCAAAAGCTGATATTCACCAGACTCATACCAACACAAAGGATATCTGCACTTCCTTCCATATAAAGCCTCATAAGGATCCATGTCGATGCTATGCTGATAACTGCTGTTGTAGGCAAACTCTATCAAACTCAGATGTACATCCCAGTTGCCTAGAAACTGCAGAACACAAGCTCGAAGAAGATCTTCCAAAATCTGAATAGTTCTCTCAGACTGTCTGTCTGTCTGTGGGTGAAAAGCTGTACTGAACCTTAACTACATTCTCAACGCCCTGTGCAACTGTTCCCAAAAACGACTGGTAAACTGAGGACCTCTGTCAGAAACTATCGCCGCTGGCACACCATGCAAATGTACTATCTCATCCACATACACTCTAGCGAGCTTCTCTGCTGTATACGTCGTCTTCACAGGCAGGAAATGGGCAGACTTCATCACTCTGTCCACTATCACCCAAATGGAATCATGATTCCTTGTTGTTCGGGGTAGACCAACTACGAAATCCATGGTTATGTGATCCCATTTCCACTGCGGTATCGGTAAAGGTTGCAACGTACCTGCCGGCTTTTGATGTTCAACCTTCACTTGCTGACAAACTGCACATCTTGCCACGAACTCAGCTACATCTCTCTTCAAACCGGGCCACCAATACAAGTCCTTCAGACTATGATACATCTTGGTGACACCTGGATGCATCGCATACATCGACGTATGTGCTACCTCGAGCACCAACTTCCTCAGCTTATCAACATCAGGAACCACCATCCTATTACGATAACAGACTAGTCCATCCTCAGACTCATGAAACCCATCATGCTTGTCGCCGCCAAACTCTGATCTGATCAACTGTACTGCCTCATCTATCTGTTGTGAATCCTTGATTTGCTGTCTTAATGTAGGATTGATTTGCATTTGTGCTAAGAGTCCAGCTAACGAGGGAACTTCCATCTGTACATTCATCTCTTGTAAAGAGACAATCATATCCCGCCTATGGCATACCAGGGAACTCAATTGTGCCTTCTTTGAAGAAGGAGAAGGAGACTTTCTGCTAAGCGCATCAACTACCACATTTGCCTTACCGAGATGATACTCGATAGTGCAGTCGTAATCATTGATCAACTCCATCCAACGCCGCTGTCGTATGTTCAACTCTTGCAGCGTAAAGATGTACTTCAGATTCTTATGATCCGTAAAGATCTGACACACTTCCCCGTACAGATAGTGTCTCCAAATCTTTAACGCATGAACCACTGCTGCCAGCTCCAGGTCATGAGTTGGATAGTTCTCCTCATGCTTCTTGAGCTGTCGCGAGGCAAAAGAAACCACATGATCTTCCTGCATCAACATGCAACCTAAACCCTTCTTGGAAGCATCACAAAAAACAACATAACCTTTCCCCGGTTCTGGCAAGATCAACACTGGAGCACTGGTCAATTTCTCCTTCAAACTCTGGAATGCTTGCTAACATCGATCATCCCAAACAAAAGGTACGTCCTTCCTTGTCAACTTTTTCATTGGCAATGTGATCGTACTGAAGTCCTTGATAAACCTCTGGTAGTATCCTGCTAAACCAAGGAAACTACGAACTTCTGTCAGCGTCTTCGGTTGTTCTCATTCTGCAACAGATTCCACCTTCTTCGGATCTACTTTGACTCCTTCAGAAGATATCACATGACCCAAGAAAGCCACCTCTTCCAACCAGAACTCACACTTACTGAACTTGGCATACAACTGATGTTGGCGAAGAAGAGTCAACGCTCGGCGAAGATGTTGCTCATGCTCTAGTCTGTCCTGACTATAGATCAAGATGTCATCTATAAAGACTACGACAAACTGATCTAAGAACGGACGAAACACCTTGTTCATCAGATCCATGAAAGCAGCAGGTGCATTGGTTAACCCGAACGACATAACCACAAACTCATAATGACCATACCTAGTCCTGAAAGCTGACTTGGGTATGTCATCCGCCTTAATCCTCAACTGATGATATCTGAATCGTAGATCGATCTTTGAAAACACTGTAGCACCATGCAATTGATCGAACATATCATCTATCCTCGGCAACGGGTACTTATTCTTGATCGTTACCTTGTTCAGCTGCCGGTAGTCTATACACAACCGCATCGAACCATCCTTCTTCTTGACAAACATCACGGGAGCTCCCCAAGGCGATGTGCTCGGTCAGATGGAACCTATGTCTATCAACTCTTGTAACTGCTTCTTCAACTCTGCCATCTCTGCTGGAGCCATTATGTACAGTGTCTGCGCAACTGGCTGTGTTCCTGGTACCAGATTGATCTCGAAATCAATCTCTCGGGGTGGGGGAACACCAGGAAACTCCTCAGGAAACACATCTGCAAACTCACGAACAACTGACACCTCCTTAAGGCTAGGACCTTTCGCCTTGGCAGCCACAACCGTATCCACCACATGAGCTAGGAAAGCTTCGCAACCTTGTCGTAACAACCTATCTGCCACCATAGCTGATACCAAACATGTCGGAAGAATCTTCCTATCTCCCTGGAAGATCCACTTCTCTCCAGCAACATAAAACACTGCCTGCTTGGAACCACAGTCCAGAACAACCTTATACCTTTCTAAGGTATCCATCCCAAGGATAACATCAAAACCTTGCATATCAAGTGGTATAAGATCCACTTGAATGAAGCGTCCTGAGAAAGACAAGACACAAGAGGGACACTCTTCTCGAAGCAAAAAGGAACCATCAAGAGGGGTTTCT
This sequence comes from Alisma plantago-aquatica, assembly GCA_963693085.1. Lineage (NCBI taxonomy): Eukaryota > Viridiplantae > Streptophyta > Magnoliopsida > Alismatales > Alismataceae > Alisma > Alisma plantago-aquatica. The sequence goes on along the minus strand of OY856414.1, from coordinate 181,624,901 downwards.
AACGACAAGCTATCCTTCTTACTACTAATAGGTAAACGACAGTTCTCAAGCATACTATAGGTGATAAAAGAGTGCGTAGCACCCGGGTCAACCAGAACAGATATAAAGCAAGAAGAAGACATATCAGAATGAAATAATTCCATCTGACCTGTCACTACCTGCGGGTTGACTATCGCCTCCGGCTGATTCATAGCATAGAATCGAGCCGTTGCTTGCTGTCCATGACCTCTGCTTCCTTGAGCAGACGATCCAGCCTGAAATGCTTGACCACGACCTCATCCTCTGCTACTACTAGGCTATGGTCTCTCCGACCCCTGAAGGTTCTGCCTCGACTGCTGGGTCAGGTTGGGGGACCTCAGGCACCCGATCTTCATGTGCCTGTCTTTCTGCTGCATCAACAGATGCAGCATCACTATGCTCAGGAGCATGTTCTTCATGGTTTCTAGACATTTTGGCTTTTCTTCTACTGAGGGCAGAAGATTCTTATGAGAAAATCTAGAAAACACATAAGAACAAACACAACCTAGTCCTAGATCCCTGTAGACTCAGCGAACCTAAAGATCTGATACCAAACTTGTGGCAACACATCCCATCATCACACAGATAATGAGGTGTTACGTGAAAACGTGCGGAAATCACCATAATCACAACTTATTAAAAACACGGGTTAATTAAAACCGATTGCGGAAAACTGGTAAACTGAGAAACTTATTACATATCAGTCCTCATCCTGCAAGAAAACATGTTATATACACCTCCATACAAGCCTGGATACATGTCCACAGCTTAGAGCAACAGTTGTCCTGTCACATCATGAGTTCATCACCTATTTATACATACATAAGGCCCACACCTGGCCAGCGGCAGGATATATAAGACATATGTAGATGCACATCATGAAACATCGTCAAAATATCGCCAAGGACCTGAGAGTACAGGGATGACTCTAGACTCTATCACAAAACATCCAAAACAGCAGCACATCCAACGCTTGCCTTCTATTGTTCTTCTAGCTGCTCGGCCGCAACTCCGCGACCACCACAACGACAAGCTCGACCACCTAAAAAGGGTGTAAACCAGTGGACTGAGACAATTGAACATTGTCCCAGCGGGAGGCATAACTCCTCGCCAAAACTACAAAACCTCAAGATCATATACGTTAAGAACCTATCTGATAGAAGATATAACAAGAACAGTCTATGAATTTAAGCAATCTAGCTTACCAGATGAAATCAAGTAAATCATGAATAATAAGACAGGATATCCAAGTTCTACTACATATGAAGAGCATATAAATGACTGCAATATACGAAGAGTACTACACAAACAAGGCCTCAACCAATGTTTCGTGTTTGACTTAAGTAGTGAGTACTAAACGGCTGGATTACATTTTATTATGCCTTGAGGAAATGAACCGTACCGTTCAAATCCAACCCTCGGTTGCGAAGCCCACAACTGGTGCCATAAAAGGTCAATGGAAGAGCCGGAATCCACGACCTCACCCCTCGTGGTCAGTACACGAGAAACACAGCAGGACCACAGTCTCATGCTCAAGTGGTCTTAAGCCACAGGGTCAGCTCCTCAGGTTACCCTTCCTCTAGCCCACCTTGGTACAGGTCACAGCGCTAGTAAAACCGAGCCACGGGTCTCACCACCGTGCTCTGAGCCATGAACGCATTCATGCTCATCACATATCACATATCCGGAGCCATGGGCCATGTTCACCATGCTCATCTCATATCCGAGTCTGCAACCGCAGCTGCACTTGTTTCACCTCTCTATTTGAGGCTAGGAGAAACCTCGCATATTCAAAAATATGTGCTCCGCGTTAACCCGTAGGAGAACCCATTTCACCATCACCCTATCCTGACTGATGTTGGATCTATGGCCAGGGCAAACTACATGGTAGATTTCACTATGATTAATTAGTATCTTTTAGATGGATTGCAAGATACAACCAAGTTGTATAACATACAAACTATAGAAGGGAAATGACCAACATCAACTCAATAATATGTTATTATTGCAATTACATCAACCCGATCCATATCAAGGATCCAACATCACATAATACCATAGCCTCTCAAAGCTTTCATCATCATTATGGAACATCATTCGTAATGCACCTGTCATCACAGTATTCACACATAACCATTTCTTATAGCCTTTCATTTGGCTAAGCATTACCTACATGGTTAGCATCGTTCAATAACCATATGAATAATCAAGAGACTCATATTATTACCATAAGGTGACAATTAGGGTTAAGTATATTGCCAGCACATAATGACAATGATAATTACATCCATGCCTCATCTTAAGGTCACATAGGTAAGTACATTATTAAACAACCCTAATGCATGCTTAACATTATTCTTAGAATTAAAGAGATAACCAGGGTAGTCACACTCGTACACATGTGCTTAGTCATAAGAAGATATAAAGAACAAGCTTCAATGATTCATAAAAACCTAGCCGACGTATCACTTTTTCATGACAGACCGTGCCCTCACAGGAGGTAACCAAAACCCTCACTAAAGGTCATCCCGGGTAGGACCCACTCTCATCTAATCCCTATCGGGCGTGCAGCTCTAGTAGGCGTACAGAGTGTATCGGGTGAGTCAGGGTACTATATGGGCATGCAGGGTTCATCTGAGCGTGCAGGGTGGATGTCGGGCGACACATATTGATGTCGGGTGAGCAACATGGTATCAGGCGAGCAGGCTGCGTCGGGCGAGACGCTACTCCTTGTGCCGCGCAGGGGTAACAACGCGCTATGCCGGGTGAGCAAGGCTGCCGAGCGTGTAGGGTAACGCGCCTCTTGCGTGCAGTAGAGCAACGTTCACTAAGGCGTGCAGACTATGGACCGTGCAAGGTGTGACGGGTGAGCAACGCTAGTCGATACGAGCTGAAGCGGGGCGAGCACTGACGCTGGGTGAGCAAAGGGGCACCGGGTGAGAAAAACATCAAGTGAGCAGGATGGTCAGGCTAGCAGATGTATTGGACGAGCAACATGGTGTCGGGCGAGCAGCCCCAAGGCGTGCAGCCTGCCGGGTAGAACTAGCTCAAGGCGTGCAAGGTCAGAATGCTCACCCGCCCAAGGAACAAAAGGGATACATTGCTCACTTATGCCGTGCAAGAGTAGCTAAGCCATGAGGGCTATCGGACAGCACCTCTACAAGCACCAAACGCCCAAGATGCATCTCATCAAGGTCATCTAACGAGCTCACCTTCTTGCCCAAGGTGAGAAGAGAGTCTTGCTCAAGCCACTAAGTCATAAGCTCACCTCAATTGGCTAGGAAAGAGGGGTATTGCTCATGGTATTAGGACCCAAACTCGCTCTTCTAGACCAAGGGGAGAAAGGAGTGTTGCTCCCTAAACCCTAACTTACATGGATCGGCCAACATGCAAGATAACCAAAAACCAACTACTAACGTGCATATAGGCAAGATTAAAGCAACATATATGAAAAGAGAGTAGAGTAGCTAGGGTTAGAGTTATGCAACCCGCCTTAAGCTCCAAGATCCAAGGAATAAGAAGAACTCCAAGCTCCACACACCACCAAGCAAAGAGGATGGAGAGCTCCAAGGGATATCGACCACCAAAGCTCCTCTAAGGGTGGGTATCGACCACCACTCTTCTTCTCCAAGGGTGTGTCGACCTCCAAGCAAGGAAAGGAGGGAGTGTGTCGTGCACAAGAGGGAGAGGAACCAAAAGGGACCTCAAGCTAAGGAAGGAACCACCTATATAGAAAGACAGGGAGGAGAAAACAAGGTGGAACATGGCAAGGTGTCGCCCCCACAAAGGACACTTGTCCTAGCACTCAAGCCACCACTCTAGCAAGGTATAAGACACTTGTCCAAGACATGCACCAAGTGTCCCCCAAACAAGACCAAGCACCATGGGCGACACACCAAGCTTGCCTAGGGTGACACACCTCCTTGTTGGCCGACACACACACCCTAGCCCGACACACACCTCACTTGGCCGACACAAGGCTCAACCAAGGCCAAACAAGGCACCTCAAGGCCCAAACAAGCTCAACAAAGGCCCAAAGAACTCAAACAACAAGTCCAAGCCTTCCTCTCAACCCTAGAGGAAGCAAGGAGAGAGGGGAACACCTCCCAAGGTGGAAAACTTGCTCACAAAACCCTAGACTTGGGTTATTTGCAAGTAGCACCTTCAACTCACAACAAAGCACAACCAAACCCTAATCACCACCAAAGGTGACTAGCAAGCACCAAAACACCAGGGTTAAGCAAAGCAAACAGGGTAAGCCCTAAACGAAGGTCAGGGTCCTTACAATGAGTATGTGGCCAAGTGTCGCAGGTCGAATCATCTACTTAGGGAAGCAGAGGATGGGGGCGAAAATAGGCAACAACTTGATTTTATGCTATGAGTCAGCTAGAGGCGGTGGTCAACCCGCGAGTGGTGACAAATCAAATGGAGTTATTTCATTATGATTTGCCTTCTTCTTGCTTTGTATCTATTTTGGTTGACCCGGGTGTAGCACACTCTTTTATCACTCGTGAAGTGCTTAGCAATTGTCTTTTTCCTATTAGTCGTAAGAAGAATAGTTTGTTTTTAGAAACACTGTTAGTTGGTTCTGCACTGTTGCAGGAGGTGTCCTTCCTGTGTCCTCTCCTTTTTGGGACACAACATTCAAGTGGATCTCATACCACTTGATATGCATTAATTCTATGTAATCCTTAGAATGGATACCTTAGAGAAGTATAGAGTGTTTTTAGATTGTAGTTCCAAGTAGGAAACATTTATAGATGATGGTGAGACATTGATCTTACAAGGAGATAGGAAGATCCTTTCGACGTGTCTGGTATCAACCATGGTGATGAGGAAGCTTTTGAGATAGGGTTGTGAGGCATTCTTGGCGCATGTGACGGATACTAAGGTGAGGAGTCCTAGTATTCAAGAGGTGTCGATTGTTAGAGAGTTTGAGGATGCATTTCCTGAGGAGTTTCTAGGTGTTCTCCCATCCTAAGAGATTGATTTTGAGATCAATCTGGTCCCTGACACACAACTGATAGCTCAGGCACCGTACCAGATGACTTCGACATAGATGGCAGAGTTGAAGAGATAGTTGCAAAAACTACTTGATAAAGGTTTCATTAGGCTGAGTACATTATCGTGGGGTGCTCCAGTGTTGTTCGTGAAGAAGAAAGATGGGTCTATGAGACTGTTCATAGACTATAGGTAGTTGAACAAGGTAATGATATAGAATAAGTATCCCTTGCCAAGGATAGATGACCTATTTGATCAGTTGTGGGGTGCAACAGTGTTCTCAAAGATAGACCCGAGGTAAGGATATAACCAGTCGAGGATGAAGGAGGATAACATACCTAAGTCGACCTTTAAGATGAGTTATTGTCACTATGAGTTTCTAGTTATGCCATTTGGGCAGACCAATGCGCCAACAACATTCATGGATTTGATGAACAGAGTATTTCAACCATTTCTTGATCAGTTTGTTGTAGTATTCATAGATTACGTCTTGATATATAGTCGTGACAATCAACAACATGAACAACATCTTTTTCAGGTGTTGACCTTGCTGAGAAAGCACCAGTTTTATGCCAAGTTCAGCAAGTGTGAGTTCTAGTTGAAGAAGGTAGCTTTCTTGGAGCATGTCATATCTACTGAGGGAGTACATGTGGATCCTAATAAAGTGGAGTATGTGACATAATGGTAGTAGCCTAAGACGCTGATAGAAGACTGTAGTTTTCTAGGTTTGGCAGGATATTGTTGGAGGTTCATCAAGGATTTCAGCACTATCGCCTTACCCCCAACTAAGTTAACGAGGAAGGATGTGTCATTCATTTGGTATGACAGATGTCAATGTGCCTTTTAGGAACTGAAGTAGAAGTTAACAAGTACACCAGTTCTGGTCTTGCTTGAGCAAGGAAAAGGATGCATAGTCTTCTGTGATGTGTCTAGAAATGGTTTGGGTTGTGTGCTGATGCAAGACAAACAAGTAGTTTCTTTCACTTCCCGACAACTTAAGAGATACTAGGATAATTACCCGACCCATGACCTAGAGTTAGCTTCAGTAGCCCATGTTTTGAAGATTTGGAGGCACTACTTGTATGGGGAGAAGTGTCAGATCTTCACGGATCACAAGCACCTGAAATATAATTTTTCACAATAGGAGTTGAATATGAGGTAGTGTCACTGGATGGAGTTAATCAAAGACTATGATTGCACAACTGATTATCATTTGGGAAAGGTGAATGTTGTGGTAGATGTGTTGAGAAGGAAGTCTTCATCGTTACCAATGGATAGAGCCCAGTTGAGTTATTTGATGTGCCATAAGTGAGACATGTTGGTCTTCCTACGTCAGATGAATGTTAATATGGAGGTTTCCTTGCTAGGGGGTTTGCCGGAACATCTATAGGTGAAGCTTACACTGAGATAATAGATCAAAGAGACACAACAAATTGATATCATGATACAGTAGATTTGATCAGAGTTTGGTAGTGAGAAGCGTGACGTCTTCCATGAATCAGATGATGGGACAATATATTACCATGACAAGGTAGTGGTTCTTGATGCTAATGACCTAAGGAAGATGGTGTTGGAATAGGCTCATTCATCCATGTACGCTATGCACCCTGGTATCACCAAGATGTATCATGACCTGAAAGATATGTATTGGTGGCCAAGCTTGAAAAATGATGTAGTTGAGTTCGTTGTGAGATGTGTTGTATGTAAGAAGGTTAAAGTTGAGCATCAGAAGCCTGTAGGAATGTTGCAATTGTTGCCTATACCAAAGTATAAGTGGGATCATGTGACTATGGACTTTGTGGTTGGTCTTCCTAGGACAGCCAAAGGTCATGATTCCATTTGGGTGATTGTTGACTGGTTAACCAAGTGAGCACATTTCCTTCTTGTAAAAAGAATGTTCACAATAGAGAAGCTTATCCAGATATATGTGGATGAGATAGTGTGTCTGCATGGTGTTCCAGCAACTATCATGTCTGATAGGGGTCCCCAATTCACAAGTCACTTTTGGGAGCAATTACACTCAGCTTTGGGAATGTAGTTAAAGTTTAGCACTGCTTTTCACCCGTAGATAGATGGTCAATCTGAGAGTATCATTTAGACCTTGGAGAATCTATTAAGATCCTATGTTCTTTAGTATTCAAGAAGTTGGGATATACATCTCAGTTTGATAGAGTTCTCCTACAACAACAACTATCAGAGTAGCATTGACATGGCACCTTATGAGGTGTTGTATGGGAGGCGTTGCAGGTCGTCATTGTGTTGGTATGAGATAGGTGAGTATCAACTTCTTGGTCCTGAGCTTGTGCGACAGACTACAGAGAAAATTAAGGTAATCCAACAACAGTTGAAGGCAACATAAGACAAACATAAGTCTTATGCAGATAACCATCGTAGACCCTTGGATTTCCAAGTGGGAGACAAGGTATATTTAAAATTCTCTCCTTGGAAAGGTGTCTTGAGGTTTGGGAATAAGGGTAAGTTGGCTCCCAAGTTTATGGGACCTTACCTAGTGGTGGCACATGTTGGAAGGGTGACCTACAGGTTGAAGTTTCCACCAGAGATGCACAAGTTGATCCGATGTTTCATGTGAGTATGATGAGGAAGTGCCATCCGGATACAGAGTTAGTGCTACATCCTTTAGAGGTAGAGTTGGATGAGGATATTACCTACGTGGAAGGCCCAATGTTGATCCTTGACCGAAGAGTGAAGAAGTTGAAGAGGAAGGATCTTGTGCTTGTGAAGGTTCTTTGGCATCATCATGGTGTTGAGGAAGTCACATGGGAGCTCGAGGAAGAGATGAGGAGGAAGTACCCCTCCCTTTTCTCTTAGGATTTTGGGGGTGAAATCCTTATTACAGGTTTATGTCTTGTAAGGACCCTGACCCATGTTTTGGGATAACCCTATTTGTTTTGTCTAAGTATATTGTTGATCACCTTGCTCTAATCATATAAGATGTAATTAGGGCATGTTGGAATCTTAAATTTTCTTATTTAAGCTTGTTTCGATGATGCTTGTGTTTTGTGAGTGTGTAGGGTTGTACCCTGTCGATTTGTGAGTGTGTAGGGTTGTACCCTATCAGTTTGTGAGTGTGTAGGGTTGTATCCTATCAGTTTGTGAGTGTGTAGGGTTGTACCCTATTGGTTTGTGAGTGTGTAGGGTTGTACCCTATAAATTTGTGAGTGTATAGGGTTGAGTCCTATCAGTTTATGGATGTGTGGAGATATGGTATCGGGCATGACCTTGGTAGGAGACTAAGAGGGTGAGACCTTTCCAAGACCTTATCACCATGTCTTGCATGATGTTGTGCATGTGGCCCCTTTTTGTGGACAAATGGCACCTAAGATCCTAAGGTGATGACACCTCTTCCATGATCCCTCTCTCATCCCTCTTGCATATAATCTCCTTTCTCTCCATGAAAGAGGATCCTTTTGGCCATCGTTGCTTCCTCTCCTTCTTGTTGAACAACCTTGAGAAGTTTAATGAGCTAGATAGTCTCTCTTGGAGCTTGGTGGATGAGTTCCAAGTTGTGGTGTTCTTTGATATTCCTTCATCTTCTACCTTGGTATGCTATGTTTCTTAGCTCTCTTCTTCTTCCTTCTTCTTCTCGATCATGGATCTTGGATATCATCCTTCCATCTTGAATCATCTTAACCTTGGTATCTTCTTCTTCCTTAGAGGTGTGGTGGTGATTAAGTTGGAGGATAATCTTCCTCCTTGAGCTCGTGCGCTTGAAGCTTGACCTTGGAGCTTGGATCTTGGTGGTGATATTTATATAAATCTTAACCTCCTTTATTATATTTCACTCTTCATATGCTTATGTTTGTTCTTCATCTCTAGATCGTTCATCTCTTATATGCTAGTAATTGTTAATGGTCTTTAAACTATTTTGATGATGGAATCTCGTTGGTTTGCTATTCATGTCTTGCACCTTCTTGCTATGTTAGTAGATGGATTAGTGGTCGGCCTTTCTAAGGTTGAAGACAACAAGTCCACACACACATGCATCATATTGAGGGTAGGTTGACATGATGTGTAGTACAACAGACCGACACCCTATGTGGCAAGTTGTCATGACTTGTAGATGCCTAGGTCGACATGCCTTGTGGATGCTTAGGCTGACATGGATTGAGAATGTTAACTTGTCTTGGCTTATGGTTGTTAAACCGATATGGTGGATAGATCTTGAAGAAGCTAGCTCGTTATGTCCTAGAATCACCTAAACCGTTATGCATGAAGGGTGTTAGTCGTCATTCTCTTGAAGTACCTAAGTAGATAAGGTGTTGCTAAACCATTATGCCTTGAAGGTGTTAGCCCGTCATGGATATGGGTGTATCTCAATGAGTTGGTCTTTTTTGAGGGCTAGCCATGATGCCCTAGTTGAGTCGAGATTGACATACCTCTAGAGTGATGTTGCCCAATACACCTTAACCCGTGATGCCTAGCTAAACCCTAACCTGAACAACCAATACACCAAGGGTTGCCCGACATGATTTAGTTTCCTGACACCTTTAGGTTGTGTTGGCACACCCTTAGCTGATGTTGGCTGTCACAACTTAGGGTGGAGTTTCCCATCACACCCTTAGGAGGTGTTGACCATCACACCCTCAATAAGTAGTAAACCATTAAACCACTAGTAAGGATATCCCTTGTGCCTTGCATGCTGGTAGTCGAAATGTTGTGATGATGACAAGTCGACACCCCATGGCAAGTATCAACCAATACACTATATGATAGTCTTAATTGATACCTTGTGATGATGGTTATGTTACCTCATGTTGATGATAGGGTTACATGACATGACATAATACCTTATGAGGTGGTTGTGTGAATAATAAGGAGTGCTATTTTTTATATTCTTCATTTCATAAAGAACCTTATAATGATGTAGTGTGAATGGCATGAATCTTATGAGATGGTAGTATTAATGATGTATTATTCTTCTTTTTATAAGCCTCTAACCATGCAGGTAAAACTAGTTGATAAGCATAGCCAGGTACGAGCTATGTCGCTTATGATATGTTTCAATGGGCCTTGTGAGGCATATGTGACATTGGCATCATTGAAAGAGGAGGTAAATGGTCTTATGACCTAATGATGGCTTATTACCTTATATGAGATGATGATTTCCTCAATGATGAGAGGAGGGGTTTTTACCCCAAGATATGTGGTCCTTGTGATGGAAAATATGGTGAATGACAAGCATCAAGTGATAATGTGATGATATCACACCTTATAAGCTCAATTATGTTCTCGTGATGTATTATGACTTGTTTATGTAGAAGTTGTTGAGAGGTTATACGTTGTAAATTGATTGATGCTAAAAGATACTCAAATGACCTAATAATTATGTGGAACTTAATCTAGTATCTTTCCATGTGCCATATATCCATTCAGTGTCAACATTTTTTGAATGGTGAAATGAGTTTAACCCAGAGCTCATATTCTTGAATATGTGAGGTGCAAGTCAAGTAATTCCTTATATCCTTAACTACAAGATGTGTGAGATGACCATGCATGAGTCGATCTCGTTGTGATATGTGGATGACCACGCATGAGCCACTCCTTCTTGTTAAAACAGCCATGCGTGAGCCTGTTCTTCTAGAGATGTACCGGTACCAAGGTGGGCTAGGTATGATTATACATGTGGATGGCCATGTGTGAGCCAATCTATGTGTTTGACTATATGTCGTTGTTTTAGTTGACTGATATGTCTCTGTAGTATTTTCTCTTGTGTTGACCAAGAGGTGTGGGGAGGTCATGGATTCTGACTCTTCCATTGACCCTGTATGGCACCGATTTAAACTTAGCAGTGGTCAGTTGGATTTGAGTGGTACAACTCAAATGCTCGGGGCATAATAAAATATGTAATTAGTCGTGTAGTATAATTGTATAGGATCAAATACGGAAACATTGGATGAGGCCTTGCTTGATCCTTATAAAATATTGGTTATAGGAAATATACATGTTCTTCATATTCCTTTTAAATTGTTAAAATGTTTCATAATTCAACAGTAATTGCTCATCCTGTTAATAATGACTACTTGCTTCCTATAGTTGTAACTTTACTGCTTGCTTTAATTATCTTATATGTGATAATAATAGAGTTTGTGGAGAGTTACCGTGGGTTTCCCACATCCTTTCTAGGTGGACGTGCATGACGAGGTAGAGATCTTGCATCAGAGGTTGAGGAGCAACAAGAGAGGAAGTAGCTGACAAGGTTGGAAGTGTTGTTGAATGTCTTTTTTCTTTAGAGTCCTAGAGTCATCCTTGTACACTCGGGTCCTTGGGGATGCTTTGTAGATGTTTTGTCAAAGTGATTTCAACATGTGGTTGGCTTGTGTGCCCTTTTGTACATGGATGTAGTGGATATATGTGTGTGTATATATACATACATACATACATAATATATATATATATATATATATATATATATATATATATATATATGTGTGTATGTGTGTGTGTGTGTGTGTGTGTGTGTGTGTGTTATAGAACAAGTTCTCTGGTAACAAGTTGAGGGCACAAATAGTAAGTGCTTTGAGGCATGAAAGGACTCATTTGTAAAAGTTCTTGCTGTTTGGCGATTGTATGAAAATGGTTTTAAATTTCAGTATTTTTTTCATTTATTAGTTTATTTAATCTTCCTTCTGTGGTTTCATTTTGAGTAATCTCACTTTGTGTGGCAAAAGGTGTCACAACTAGAGTTGAAGGTGAAGTTGTTATTATGACAAATGATTCTACATGCAAAACCATTGGAATTAGATATGTCTGAATCAAGATGTTTGATGGTGTTATTAAAACAATATCCAATGTCCAACATGTTAAGGGTATTACGAAAAATCTCCAAATGTCTAGGCACACTTGAAGAAAAGTATTTTCTGCATGCTTTAAAATATGAAATCATGTCTGTGTATAAAGTTGAAACTGTTGTTATTAAGGGCCAAAGACAAATTGGAAATATATACTCACCTAGTGAAACTATCATTGGGATAGTTGATATTTCTTCTTCTTCATCCACTTCTAACCTGAACACCACCAAGCTCTAGAATATGATACTTGGATACATGAGCGAGAAAGATCGTGCTATGTTCTCAAAGAAAAAGGATTATTTTTCTACTTCTGATGCAAGTTCTTTTCCTAGTGCTTGTAGGTGGAGCTAGAGGTTGATAAAATGTCATCATCACTACATGGAAGTTTGACACCTTCTATTGAAATTAGTTAAGATACCTTCTACATCATGTAATTGATGCACAATCCTATCGTGCTTCTCATGGAAGAGGAAAAAGAATATTATGCCACCAACAAGATGTTCAGATTACATTACTGCTTATGCTTTAGTCACTACTGACGAAAGTGGTGATGTTGGTGAGCCATCTAATTACAATGAAGCTTTAATATCTATAGATTCTACTATGTGGGTTGCTACTATGAGTGAAGAGGTAGAACCTCTTCATAAGAGTTAGATTTGTGATCTTGTAAAGACTTTTATTGATAAGAAGATCATCAACAAAGATAGTCATGTTATATGATGACAAAGCTACTACCAGTTTCCAAGTCTAGGACCTTCTTGGACACGGTTAGCCTTCACAACTGATAGTTGCGCCCTTAGGGGCTGGAGGAGAAGACGTTTACAATTTTTCCTGCAATATGCTAACTTCAAGTCGGTGTGGAAGTCCTATTTTGGATCTTGCCTTGGTTTCAATCCAGCCCACGTTCCTACTTTGATTTGGATTAGTATTCCTATATGGAGTTGGAGATGGCTCTATCTACATGCAACTTGGACTCCTATCATGTACAAACTCCTATTAGGATTGTCTATTTCTAGTTGAAGCCTTATGGCATGGAGCATATAAATAGGACCCTAGGGGCATGCGATTTTCTTATACTAAAAAGTAACAATGTATAGATTTTTACTAAAGAGAGTTCTCTCTCTTCTTTGGGTGTAACCTTATCAAGGTTTTAGGTTCTCTCTCTTTGAGAGTATCTCTCCTTTGTAATCTTCTTGAAATAGTAAAATTTTCTCTCCCCCCATGGAGTAGATCGTCTAGACTGAACCACGTAAATCTCGTGTTCATTATTTATGCGGATTGTTATTCTTCTTCCCACTACGTACATGTTTATTGTTGTTCTTTCTACTGTGCTGACTCAACACATATGACTAGTGCAAGCATGACACACCTGTGTGTGTGTGCATATATATATATATATATATATATATATATATATATATATAAACACATAGAGAGAGACACTTATATATATTTCCCTCTTGCAAAGAAATATGAAAATTCCTTAGGAGGTAGTCTATTAAAGTAAAGAGGGAAACCTTCAAAATATACATTATATATATATATATATATATATATATATATATAAACACACATAGAGAGAGACACTTATATATATTTCCCTCTTGCAAATAAATATGCAAATTCCTTATGAGGTAGTCTATGAAAGTAAAGAGGGAAACCTTCACAATATACATTATGTATATGGTTTATCATACATCCCATCTGATCCAATTTTTAAAATCGGCATGTGGAAGCTAACCCACAAATTTATGCGGGTATGGCTAGCTATGCTCTTGATTTTTAGGGCCATACTTGTCTATCGCATTAGGTCCTTGTCAAGATAAACTCATACCAAATAGCTCATATGGCGTAGATGTATCAGAATCAATAGTTTGTGTGCAACTCTGTGATTAGTTTTACTTGAGATGATAGAAATGGTGTATATGCTTAAACCCTTTGATGGATTGGATCACTTCTAAAAATCAGAGCACCTTCACCCCTAGATTGGATGATCACTAATACTATGCTCATTGCCTATGGGTAGTTTCACAATTTAAAAGGATTATATATTGTATTTCCACAATCAGTCACTCTTTTTCACTCCGACAAGGGAATCCTCTTTCACTCTATCTATTTATTTTATTTTTTGAAGCCTTTTTTCACTTGTCACATTCACACAACTAACAATGATACAATCCATGGTATTAAACTCAACTATACTGTTCATTTTATTTGAAGTATCTTTTTTTGCATATGATAATATTTTTTTTAATTTTCTAGACCAACGTCTGAAAGTAGCTGAAACTATCAACCAATATAAATAGGTACCGGTTCAAAAAGAAACTCTAAACCATATGATGGTTGCCTTGATGTAAACATGAAAAAAAATGAGATTAGAAACATGTTCAATGTTAAAGAGGTGGAAAACATGCTTAGTATTTTGGCATCCCTATCATTGTAGGTGGATTTAAGATATAAGTGTTCATGTATGTCAAGGAGAAAATATGGAGAATACTCCAAAAATGGAAGAAAAACCTTTCTTAAATCCTAAGAAGGAAGTATTCATCAAAGCTATTGTAGTTCATGTTGCACATGGCATCCTTTTTATGTGTATGGTCTTTTCCTCTTTTACATTTTTCACATACTAGGAGGTCATGTAATGTTACCGCCCACTTTGTGGCATAGCGACAGTCGGGTTAAAGTCTTTCATTTTATGAAGGGATCAATTTTCATATGCTCTAGTTGTAATATCTCAAAGTGACATGAATGAGTTTAATAGCATGGGGGTCAGATTTCAAAATAAATATTTACTTAACATGATTGTACTATATGCTAGTGGCCTCAGCGTTTAGATATTGTACAATGTAGCAAGATATTCTACTGGCCATAGTCTTGAGTCTAGGATAGGACTATTAACCCATAGTTATTGTTGATGTACCAGTCAAGGAGTGTAGTATTCATTACTTTTATATTTACTCTTTCATTTCAAGGATATATTTATGTATCCACTTTGTGCTTTGTTCTTCTTCTAACCATAATTTGAGCGTGTAACTACTACATCTCATTTTTTCTACCATAATTTAGGTATATTACCATGATAAAAAAATTAAGGAACTAATCTTCTCGACACTATTTATTTTCCATGTTTAGTTGTTCAAGCTATACAAATAATGATTCTGCAATTTTAAAATTTTGTCTTTCATCATAGCATAACATAATATGGGTCAAATTCATATCCAAAATTCTAACGGTTTCAATCCATTTCCTTTTTCTTTTTATAACTTTAAGTATTATGTTTCATCTTGATCTCAGGTGACAAGCTAAATTAGAACACATTTTTTTTCTATTATGGTTGCTAAACTCTTCTATGTAATCACAGAAGCGAGTTCAGGGCAAGCACTCCAATTACAAGATGGGATGTTGTTATTGGAAGACCACTTGATCAAAGTATTTGCAAGTCTGTTTATTTTCCTGCTATTGTACATAAGTTGTATGTTAGGGTTGATGGTCATGCATTGCTTGTTATGATGATGGAGTGATTAAAACTTTGTATGTGTTCCGACTACATCAGACAAGATATTATATTTCATATTTTAATAACGTACATTTGGAACTCAATACTGTACATTGGAAGTTTGTACATTTGGTCAATTTTTCCCCTAAATGTGTGGAAACATAATAATGCACATTGGAGTTTTGTAATTAGGTTCACCTAAACTATTTGCATCATATGCTGGTGGCTTTTAGAATTTTGATATTAAACAATTAGTTATGCATAATCATGTAGTATTTCTTCTAAGCAAGGGTTGTTAACCTATAGTTATTATAGATGTATCACGTAGGGAGTGTAGTCTTCATTCATGTTTATATTTACTAAATTACTTTGTGAATATATGTATGTATCTAATTCATGGTTAGTCCCATTTCTTACCATAAGTATAACATGTGTATACCACATCTCGTTTGTTCCTACCATGATCCATATCTTTTACTGAGAAAAACACATTTAGGAACTAATATTCTCAATGATGTTCAGTTACCATCTTTACTTGTTCATGCTATTACAATATTTTAAAATTCTTCCATTGAAATTAATAAACATTGGAGTTTAATGGTTATGTCTATAATGTGTAGTGTAATGTAATGATAGATTGGGTCAAATATCTGGTCAAAATAATTCACATTATATGCATGTTTCTAAAAATGGTATCAAGAAGGTATTTTATTAATCTCGAAGCCCCAATTAAGGCTAGAATGTTTAGAGAAATAGCTCTAGATGACTACATGACTTCTAGAGGAAAACTTGTTCTTGGTGGATTTAGGTATAGAAGGCTAATCATAGATTAGAGTTTTAAGAGATTATTTAACTAGTCACTTGAAGGGTTTGAGAAATCATTCATTCATTCCACAACAATTGAACTTAACATAGAGTACATATATAATGTCATCTTTCTACAACTCTGGTTAGATCAATATAGAATCCATATTTAATATCTATGGGTGTAGAAGTTAGAATAAGACCAATTGATCTTTTGTAGTATGAGACCTCAACCCCAGTCTAGGATAGTCGTTGGACCTAATCACCCTTAGATAACATGAAGCATGTTACTAATAGAAAATATGGGGGTTTGAGAAATAGGTTAAATTAATTACTTTTCTAGTAGAGATATGAGAAATAAGTGTAAACTAAATTTTGGTACAATGTGGGATTTTCAGATCTTACAAAAATTTGGGAAGAAACATAAAATTAACTCATAGTTTAAGATCAAGAGTTTTTAGATCTAGGTCAAATTTAATACATACAAATTGTCCTTTCTCTTACTCTTCAAGTAAATGGGACTCTACATGAGCAATACACTGAGACAAACAAGACATAGTTTCTCTTTTTTAAGTTTACAATGCTGTGCTAATCAAGTCCAAGTTGTAATTGCTAACAAATTCTCACACAACATCAAACATGACGTTGACACTTAGCTTCCTGCATAAATCAAGTATTGTATCTATGCTTATGCATTGTAGGGCTTTTTGTTTATCTAAGCCCACTTATAAATCATTGTCACATACAAAAAAAGTTGGTGTCACATGTTATAGATCTATAAGGACAATAACATGAACATGAGATCATATGTGTACTTCAAGTACTCATTCCTGTTATTTGCCTATCATATATCATTATGTATGTTGTAGGACAACAATAAAACACAAAGCTAGCATGTGTGGTGAGTGATGACCATGTCTCTTTAGTCATGATATTAAATATCAAGGTAGGCACATAGGTACTTGTTAGAGAATAAGCTGTACTGGAAGACCCACATTGAGAATGGTTCATGGAAGCCATGTCATGAAAATCAGAGTCATGTCTCAATGTGATAGTGGTGATAGTGATCCTTAGACCTAAATCCCCTATAATGTCACATGTTTTTCTATGTACTTTCACACTACCAAGCATGAGTTTGAATTAGATTTGTCATATAAGTAGTGAAATGGTAGAATGTGACACTTGTGAGTTAATTTGAGTGATGTAGATGAAATTTGTCTCTCCTGTTATAATAAAATACTAGACCACTTGATGAGTGACACTATGCAAAACATGGTCTTGCTCATGTGACTCAATATATGTAAGGATCTCACTAAATCTCAGAAGTCTACTATATATCAAGAAACATAGATGAATTGTTAAGAGGACACCTATATTGCTTAAACCCACTATCCAAGGCTCTAGTCGTGTTTCAAGAATGATGGTTGGCCCCATATATCACCATTGGGATTAACCGTGTGCTTTGTCCCCACTCATACACAATCTTTGATCAACTTCTCAACTGGCCACCCATCCTAGTACTACTATGGGTTGAGCATGCTTAATCACAGAGTTCTTCGTGATGTGATCCCTAAAAAGGAGGTGAACCTTGGTGATATGGATAGTCCAATCATTCCTTGTAAGATCATTTTATCTGAGGCCTCAAACCTTGGGACGTTATAATCTGCCCGACATAGACTCTTGATGTCCTCGCCAAAGCACAACTACCTGACCTCATAATATTTCATTCATTTCAACGTGAACCCAGACTAACCCATGTATACCTAGCTCCCAATCATGGCTACCAACATGGATATCTCTTACCAACATGCATGGACCACATGACTCAAAACTGACATACAACATGTCCATATGAGCCCCACCTAATGGAGGGGTTATGGATTTGACACCATTTATAATGTTTGGGACCACTTCCCAAGGCTCTAGTAGAGTTTCAAGAATGAAGATTGGCCCCACATGCCACCACTGGTGTTAAATGTGTGCTTTGTCCTCACTTATTTACAATCCAAGATCAACTTATTGGTAGGTTGTCACCAATCCTAGTACTACTCTGGGATGAGCACACTTCACCATATAGTTCTTAATGATGGACTCCTTAAAAAGAAGGTGCACATTGGTGACATGAGTAGTCCAATCATACCTTTTAAGATCATTTTATTTGAGACCTCAAATCATGGGGTGTTACAACAACTACTTTGTGTTTTAGGTTAAATATGTATACGTTTGGTAAAGGGATTATATGGTAATGGTAACATTGGTCACTTATATTTTAAAGTTGTTCTCCAACTTATTCTAATTTCTTGGGTAGAAATGAAGTGATTCCAGATGCCACTCATTGCTAGTGAGGTATTTGACATCACTACCAATGTAATATGGAACCTATGGGGTCACACTCATAAATACACTCAAGGGAAAAGAAGTTTGAAATAACACTAATAATTAGAATGGTATAGAATTATAAAAAGGTTGAATCTGATTCAATCAATCTACTGAACATGTCATTCGATTAACTGAATGGGTGGTAAATCAACATATCAGTTGATAGCCAAAAGATTGAGTGATTAACCATTTGGGATAGTAACCATCCAATCGACTCAATGGGTCAACCAATCAATTGTGTATATGAATTAGGAAAGATAAAAATGGGAAAGTCAATCAAACATGATTCCAATTGATAGACAAACTTAAAATTAGAAGGTTTTATAACAATTGAGATAGTCGAATGGACTCCCATCCAAGATGTTAGAGTACTTCCTTAGTATTTGCTATTTTGATTATGATTGAGGATTACATCCATATTTCTATTTTGGTTTTTAAAAATGTAACCCATTACTCCCCATTCATGTGTTGTGATACACAAGTGTATCATAAAACTCTACCTTTCAGAGAGATAAAGCAATCCCAAGGAAGCACCATGTGAAAGGAGGGGGAAAGGATAGAGCTACATAGGCACATCAAAAAACCAGTTCCACTTCAACTTGGAGGCCAAGGTGACACCCAAAGATATCCCTTCATTTGAATGAATGGAGTATAATCAATGTGAGCATAGACTTGGAGGACTAGTTGCACCAATATAATTGTAATGACCTAGTTTCATCTTAACTAGTTCATTATGGCTTACTTGAACGATTGAATATTTTACTACATTAGTCCTTGATTAACCTAAATTAATGATGATAGATTGATATAATATTATGAAACACATGAGAACTTTAAAATGTTCCTTGATTTGAATAATTATAGCTTGCAAGTGAAAATCCTAGCTGTTTGAAAATTAAGATTTTGAAAGTATACAAATACATAATTTAATAAATATAATGGTGTAGTAAATGATTTCTACAATTTTGTTGGTATCTTGAATTTATTTGATTTTTTTATTTATAGAACTCAAATATGTGTGTCAATGCAATTTTTTTGATTCTTTTTTATGTTGTCTGAATCTGTTTGTCGGTCGAATTCCAATTCAACTGACCATGTTGTAAAGTGCAATATAGCAATATAATGTTGATTTTTAGCCATTCATTGGTAATTAAGAATGTGCTAAATTTTAATTGTATCTTTGAAACTTCATTTTTGATACCGTAAAAATGTTCATAATTTTTGGACGAGTTCTGATTGACTAAAGAAAACATTTTTAGTAAAATTTAATGATAGAAAAGTTTTTCAAATAAAATAAAATGTATTATGGGACTTATTTGCAAATGCCCCAAGCACCTTAATTGCTCTATGAGTAAACTAGAATCCTATTATCTACCAGATTTTTCTATTCATTACGGAGAAATGGAATCCTAGATAGAGATGGAGAATCAAGATTTGAGTTAGGAAGGAGGTGAAGTTGTTGATTTAGGGTGTTATCTTCTCAAGAGTGATGAAAGCAAGTCAGTTTACCTTCTTTATATAGGTTTTCTAGGTTAATATTCTCTTTCATATCTAAATTTTGTCCTTCCTCTATTTTGGATTAAAAATATTTCATATTATCATCTTTTCTCTTTCTTTCTATGCAGTTCCCTATTCTAGGGTTCCTAAGTTAAAAAGAGTAGGAAATGAGTTGATTCCATAGGAGTTGGTTGGATTTGTATAATTTTAGAGTATGGGAAACGTCTTTTAGCTTATTGGAACATGAGGTGAGTGTTTATCTCCCTATTAATATCTCTAATTATGTTGAAAGCCTAATTCTATTTGATTAAAATAGACAAGATCCTTGCTATTTGTATGCAATTAGGTAATTTGAGAATATTCTGGGGGAAATGATTTCTGATGATTTGGATTCTTTTTGATTGATTTGTATATATATAGTTCCTGATCTATTAATTAAAGATATTTCAAAAACCCTATGGATAGAGAACTATGATGTTTTATACATATATTGCCTACAATTGGCCTAATAAATGTTATTAATGGAAATTGAATTGACATGTATAAAATCATTAGTGAACTTAATAAGAATGAGTCTTCAAATGTATTTTTATATCATTTCAAGAATTATGTCTGGAATGTAGATGAGGATCATTATGAATTTTTAAATGGATGTATTCCATGTCTAGGGTTAGTGTCAAGAGTTTGACTCAAATGAGACAATGAATCCATGCATACTTATGAATGCATTGTGTTGAATGGAACCTAGAGTTCCTATGTGTGTGAATATACTTAATGAAGCCTTGCAAAAGTTAATGAGATTAGTGAATAGCAAGGTTTTGGTGATGTACAATTTCTTGAAAACCTTAGAAATTCAGTGTTAAGATGAGTATGAGGGATAAAGCTCAAACTTGTATGTAACTTTAGAAATGTGAAGAAATGCTCAACTGTAGGTATCATTACTTCAATTGAGTGTGATAAGTATTATTAATATGATCTAAATCTTATGAATCTATTATAACATAATATATGGAAAATGGGTAAACCCCACATGAATGCAAGTCTTTTATACAAGTCACATGAGTATGAATTCCGAAGACAACTAAAAATTAAGGAGTAGAAGATAGCCTGAATATGTTTCACTTTTTAAATGATGTGCTTTGTAAGGAAGAAAATGATTTCTTTTAAATTCCAAATTGCCAAAGGAAATTCAACAACATAATATAAATATCCAACAAAAATATAGGGAATGAAAAGGTGAATTGAATTGGGAAAATGAGTAATCGATAAATATTAATAAAATGGGTGGGAGGAGGTGTTAATTTGTTTATATTAAATATATTTGAATTGACTGAAATTGAAAGAAATGCACACAGATCAAATCATGAAGTTTTTAAAAGATTACTTAATATTATATTTCAAGTGAATAGAGAATGATAAATTCTAAGAATAGTATTGAACAAAAAATAAAGAAGTTAAAAATAATAAATTTATATTGGAAGGAAAATCAAGGAGTTAGATGATGGAGTTAAAAACCAAATTCTAGCCATGATGTGATGTGTTAGGTCATAGCAATGAAGAATACTCTTAATGGGAATTTAATGAGCTTACATGGCCGAATATAATTTGACTTAACTAGAAGAAAGGAAATTAAGATTGGTGACCAAAATTAATAAGAACGTGTTTTTGAATTCTAATTTTGTGCTAAGATACTCATGTAACGAGAATGACCAACTATGTTGGTATTTTAATGAATTAAGAAACATGTTAAATGGTAATCTTGTTTGAAACATGGTAAATAATAAAAGGTTAGGTAAAATTTATTATGCATGAGTATGCAATGATATTTCTTTATAACTAAGGATATTTATACGGACTAAGTCAA
The DNA here is from genome assembly GCA_963693085.1 of Alisma plantago-aquatica. NCBI lineage: Eukaryota > Viridiplantae > Streptophyta > Magnoliopsida > Alismatales > Alismataceae > Alisma > Alisma plantago-aquatica. Next base: position 181,603,033 of record OY856414.1, on the reverse strand, counting down.
TTTTTTTATATATAGCATGATATGAGCATGATGAGTATTAAAGATGTTCAAATGCTAATATTATTGTGAGTGTTGATATTTCTATGAATATTTGATGAAAATGGGATATGGAATAAACTAATAAGGAATATGCCAAGATTGAATTTACATGCATCGATTGTACTTCATAAACCATGTCTAGGGTAAACGTTGGATAATAATATTATGTCTTAGTTGATAGGCCATTGATGATGACTAGTATGAGATGATGTGGAAACAAAAAGGAACACATATGTTTCAAATTACATGTTTGTTGTGCTTCTTGTTTTAATCATTGTCTTTCTTGTTAAGTCTAGTCTAATTTATATCATTCTAGTTGCATGAGAATACACAAGCTTGATAAATGATGATTTGATTTCCTTTTAAGATGAGAAATAGATTAAATTACAATTGAAGTTATGACACATCTATTTAGGTGCACTAAACACCATAAGTATTCCCTAAGGTCCATACTGGGGAAATAAAACTGATCTCCTTATAGTTATAAGATAATTATGAGAAGGATTTTTGAAGTGTGGATAGTGACCTTAAAGGTTAGACCACTAGGATTTAGGAGTGGTCATATGCTGTGATTCTGGTCCTAAATCCTATGTTGTGAAAGTCTATATCCATGACGAATAGACTATAATTAAATGAAAACTATGAAAGATGAGAAATATGATGGTATGTGATATTATGTTATGTTTGTTCCTATGTTGTGTAACTGGTATGAGGACATGATCCTATTTAGGCAACCCTATTATGGATCAAGGTCTGTTGTGGATATCTAAGAGTGGCCAACTAAACCTTAAGGTAATGATAGTGAGTCATTAACATGAGAATTAGGTGTGGCAACTACCACTTGGTGAGGTATGAGCTAATTCGTTTTAGGGAAAATGAATGAATGATGAAAAGTTGTGTAGAATATGAGTTGAATGTTTGTTATATTACTTATACTTCCAGTTGATAGACTTATTTTTGTTGAATATGCTTCTTGTTTTGAAAATTAATCATTGTTTTATAAAGAGAATCTATTACTTTATTCTTATTTTTCTGGTTTGAAATGGTTGATGTTGATTTTTAATATCCACTTTGAATATGAGTTAGATTTACTTGTCATTTGAATAGTCTTCTTTGGTAGATGTGTCTTATGCATACTTCAGGTTCAATATTGTAGCACTACTACAGAAATAGCGTTCAGTGTTGCTTTTCTGGGCGTCAGTTATTTCGGACAACCGATGCCTATAATATTCGGCGTCGGTTATTTATATAAACCGACATCTATATTCGAAGACCAGCCAGACACAGGTACCGCTTTGTATTCAACGTCGGCTGAGTGTAACCAACCGACGCCTAAAGGCGCCCGTGAAATCCAATTTTCGAGCGAAAAAAATCTGGGTCACATACAGCGTCAGTTGTTTAACAATTCACCGACGCCTATGTGAAATGAAATTTTGCGCGAAAAGTTCCACTTTCAGTGTCAGTTATCCTTAGATAACTGACGCTGATAATAGTTCCCGCCAATTAATTTGGGGTAAAGATTGTCTAATTGGACGTCGGTTATTACGATCAACCGACGCTGAAGATAATAGGCATCGGTTGTCCTAGATAACCGACGCCGTTGACCAACTTAATAGAGGCCCAATCACCCGACTCTTCCCCCTTTCTTCCTGTTTCATCGATTCTCCTATGCGCTCTCCCAAAATCGCCGCCTGGTGCCTGGTGCCTGCTGCTTCTCGCTCGCCGCCGCCGATCCCTACTGCTGCTCTGCGTCGCCGCCGCCCACCCGCCGCCTTCCTCCTTGTGCCGCCGCCGCCCACTCCTTCCTCCCTGCTCACGCCCTACTGCGGCGTTGTCTTCTTGCTTGCCTCTGCTGCTCACAAGGTATTAGCTGTAGCACCTTCTTCCTTGTCTTCTTCCTTGCCGCCCGCTGCTCTGCTCTGCTTGCTGCTCTGCTCTGCTTGCTGTTCTACTTCTTTCACTGAGAACTGAGAAGAATGGCCTACCACGGCCGTGCTGCCCAGCACCGCCGTGGTTGGCCAACACAACCACGACCGTGTTTGATTTGATTTAAACCCTAATTTGATTTAAACTTGTCCATTCTAGCATCCTAATTTGATTTGATTAAACACTAACATTGATGAAACCCTAACATCAATTGTGATGAAAGCCTAACATGTACATATCTATTATTGTGTTTGTTGGCCTAGAAACCCGTCCAAGATTGACTCATTAGGAGTAAATCTTGGATAGTCCCCGGTTTGGGACTGTTCTTGAACACCTAATCTCACTTAGGATGTAAGTGTATAATGTGTATTGGGTTTTCGAGAAAATTTCGGTAGCATTTCCCCATTTGTTCTCTAAGTACATATGTACTTAGAGAATAGTGGGGAAATGCTGCCGAATTTTTTTTGAAAACCCAATACACATTATACACTTACTAGTGAGATTAGGTGTTCAAGGATGGGACAGGTGGTACACATTTATTATATATAAGAATGACATCACATGTGTTTGTTGGCCTAGAAAGTAAACAATCATTGTTCTTTATATTACTTGTACATTGGTATAAATTAGAATGAACAATCACTAAATTATATACTGTTTGTATGGAGTCCGGCTTCATTGTAGATATCTATTATTGTGTTTGTTGGCCTAGAAACCCGTCCAAGATTGACTCATTAGGAGTAAATCTTGGATAGTCCCCGGTTTGGGACTGTTCTTGAACACCTAATCTCACTTAGGATGTAAGTGTATAATGTGTATTGGGTTTTCGAGAAAATTTCGGTAGCATTTCCCCGTTTGTTCTCTAAGTACATATGTACTTAGAGAACAACGGGGAAATGCTGCCGAAATTTTCTTGAAAACCCAATATACATTATACACTTACTAGTGAGATTAGGTGTTCAAGGATGGGATAGGTGGTACACATTTATTATATATAAGAATGACATCACATTATACACTTAGGATGTAAGTGTATACCCTAATCTTTTCCTAATATATACTTGTTTCCTAATATATACTTGTTTTCTCTGATCATAGAATGGATAGATCATGGATGTCCATTCGTAATCGTTGCACCCCAGAGTTTATATCTGGTCTTGATCAGTTTATTAGATTTGCCGAGGAACATAGGAAAAAACCTACAGATAGGTTCTACTGTCCATGTAGGCATTGCGGTAACAACTTGAAAGTCAACACTGGTGAGGAAATCAAAAATCATGTCATGTGCAACGGGATTGTACAAGGCTATACAGAATGGCACTGGCATGGAGAGATTTCAAAATCGAAACCAGTAGATGTTGATAGCAATGCTTGGGTGGAAGAAGAAATTGCCTCCGATGACGTAAATGTGAACGAACAAGTTCCAGCAGACATCGTTGATGTGATGCTCGATAGTTGTAGGGTAGAGCACACCGATCCACCTCCTATCTTTAGAAACATTGTGCATGATGCTGAGATACTGTTATACACAGGCTGTGCTAAGTTTACGAAGCTTAGCGCTGTGTTGAGATTGTATAAGTTGAAAGCTAACAATAGATGGAGCGACAAAAGCTTCACTTCATTGTTGACTTTGTTGAAAGAAATGCTTCCTGAAGGAAATGAGCTGCCAATCTCAACATACCAGGTAAAGAAAATGTTGTGCCCAATGGGAATGGAGGCCAAGAAGATACACACATGCCCGAATGATTGTGTATTATTTCAAAAGGACTATGTAGATTTGAAAGATTGTCCAAAATGTGGTGCGTCAAGGTATAAATTGACGACTTCGGGGGAGTCCAAAACTGGTTCTCCTGCCAAGGTATTGTGGTATCTACCTATAATATCACGGTTTCAACGCTTGTTTGCAAATCTGAAAGATGCGAAGAATTTGAGGTGGCATGCAGATGTTAAGAAAAATAATGATGGGATCCTACGACATGCGTCTGATTCCCCACAGTGGAAGAAGATTGATCTATTGTACCCCAAATTTGGTGAAGAAGATAGGAATCTAAGACTTGGGCTTTGTACAGATGGGATGAATCCGTACAGGACATTGAGCAGCCAACATAGCACTTGGCCAGTCATGCTTGTTATATACAATCTTCCTCCCTGGATGTGTATGAAAAATAAGTACGTTATGTTGTCGTTGTTGATATCGGGCCCTAAACAACCCGGAAATGATATCGATGTTTATCTTGAACCTTTGATTGATGACTTAAAGAAACTTTGGGCTGAAGGTGTGATGACCTATGATGCTTCAGCAAGAGAGACATTTTGTTTGCACGCTATGTTGTTTTGCACTGTTAATGACTTTCCAGCATATGGGAATTTGTCTGGATATAGTGTCAAAGGAGCTAAAGCGTGTCCTATATGTGAAGAAAACACTGATTCAATAAGACTAAAACATGGCGGCAAGACTGTATATCTTGGTCATCGAAGGTTTCTTTCAAAATTCCATCCGTATCGTAGGAAGCGCAAAGCATTCAATGGATGGAATGATGAACGGAGTGCACCTAAACCTATACCAAGGGATGTTGTTTATGCAAGAGTAAAAGACATTGTCAATAAATTTGGTAAGAAATAACAATGTAGTATGGCCACACGGAGTGACAATTCTTCATTCAAGAAGAAGTCAATATTTTGGGATCTTCCTTATTGGAGTTCTTTGACAGTCAGGCATTGTATCGATGTAATGCACGTTGAGAAAAATGTCTGTGATAGCATCATTGGTACTCTGTTAAATATACCAGGTAAGACTAAAGATGGGATAAAATCTAGACTGGACCCACGTGAAATGGGAATAAGGTCAAAATTAACAGAATTATGTGAAATGGGTAATAGAAGAACATACTTACTTCCCGCTTGTTACACGTTGTCTAGAAAGGAGAAGAAAACTTTTTGTGAATGCTTGGTAAATGTTAAGGTGCCACATGGTTACTCATCCAACATCCGTAGATTGGTATCAATGAAAGATCTGAAGTTGATAGGTCTTAAATCTCATGATTGTCACACTCTAATGCAACAAATATTGCCTGCGGCAATTCGATCTATATTGCCGAAGCATGTAAGGTTTGCAATTACCAGACTTTGTTTCTTTTTCAACAGTCTATGTAGCAAAGTTATTGACCCTGATACTCTCGATAATTTTCAAAGAGAAGTGGTTGTTACCCTATGTCAGCTTGAGATGTATTTCCCTCCTTCATTCTTTGATATCATGGGACATCTTGTTGTCCACTTGACTAGGGAAGTGAAAATGTTGGGACCAGGTTTCTTGCATTGGATGTATCCCTTTGAACGATACATGAGCATTTTTTAAGGTGATGTTCGAAACCGTTATCAGCCTGAAGGGAGTATTATTGAAGGTTATGTGGCGAGAGAGGTTATGGATTTTTGCAATGACTTTCTCAGTGGTAATGACACTCCTGATAATGACAAGAATATTGAGGAGGGCAAAGGAATTTTGGGATCACGGGTGAAAGTAATCAGCCGTGAGTAGTTGGAACAAGCTCACTTGTATATTTTACACAATATGGACGAAGTGAGTGTTTATATCGAGGAACATACCAATTTCATAAAGAGACAACATCCTCAAGCAAGTTCAATGTGGCTTGCTAGAGAGCATAATAAGACTTTTACTAAGTGGTTTGAAGATAAAGTCTTACATCAACTATCTCAAACACCAAATGATATTACATAAACTATCAAATGCCTCGCCTTTAAACCAAAACCGAATATTATGTCTTATGAAGGGTTTGACATTAATGGATTCACATATTACACAAAGCGCCAAGATGATAAGAGTGTCATCCAAAATAGTGGGGTCACTCTTCAAGCGTCGACTATGTACTTTGCAAGTGCAAAGGATAAGAGTCCACGTGAAGCTAAAATGTCATATTACGGTGTCATTGAAGACATTTGGGAGTTTGACTACATAGATTTCAAAATTCCGCTCTTTAAATGTAATTGGGTTGATAACACCAAAGGAGTTATAGTGGATGAATTGGGTTTCACTTTGGTGAACTTTGAAAAGATTGGCGAGAAGGGTGAACCATTCATATTGGCATCACAGGCGAAACAAATATTCTATATCGATGATCCTGCAAATGATAAATGGTCAGTTGTTCTTCATGGTAAAAGACAGTTCATTGAAGATCCTATAGATGAAGAAGAGTACTATGATAAGTATGATGACTCCAGTCCATTCTCAGTTGGGTTGCCAACTCCACAAAATATTGAAGCTAATGATGACTTATATGTGCGTGGAGATCACAATGAAGGATTGTTAATTGATAAAAGATCACAATTTTAGAGACATGTATGTTTATACAAATGCTAAATGTTTGCCTTTTTCTAGTTAATACGAATGCTAAATGTTTGCCTTTTTCTAGTTAATACAAATGCTAAATGTTTGCCTTTTTAATGACATTTTCAGATGGCTGACCATGATGAGCATGATGTCCATGATGAGCATGAAGTCCATGACGAGCATGCTGTCCATGACGAGCATGGCGAGGATACCAATGTAAGTTCTAAAAACATATCCTGTATTTCTATAAAATTCATTATCTTCTAGTTATGTCATATATCTTATATTTCTATATTGGGATAATTCAGTGTGTTTATTTTTGTCAAATTTTAGGTTGATGATGCACATGTACCCACTGAAGCACTGGAGCAACTTGATGTGCAACACCAAATACTTAACAAGAAAAGGGGCATCACTTTGTTGAAGAAGTTAATAGCGCTTAGTGGCAGTGGATCCAAATTGGTTGTGGAGTTTGATAATGGAGGAAATGCAATTGGAGTGAACCGCAATAATTTTGTAAACTATCTTGGGTGTACCACTCGGAGCCATTGTGGTGTTAAGTATGATAATTGGCATAAAGTTCCTCAGGGGAAAAAGACTTGATATGGAAGGATTTATACGTGAGTTATTATTATTTGCAATTCTATTTTGTAGATTACAAATTCTATTATTTGCAATTCTATTTTGGATACTAGTTAATAACATTTCTATTTTACAGAATCTGTTTGCATTGGATGAGAAGTTGCATCGTAAAAGTGTGATGCAACGCGCTGGAAAGATGCTTAGGAATTATAGGACAAATTTGAACAGAGAATACATAAAAGAGGGTGATAAGAAAAAGAAGTCAGCCCTTGAACAATGGAACTTCTTGGACAAAGAAGATTGGGACAATTTTGTTGCTTCAAGAAAATCTGAAGAATTCAAGGTATTAGGTGTCACTCCCAATTTAATTAATATACATTGTATTCACCTATTTAAGATTAACATTTAGTGATACTAACCAAATCATTAATGTGCATACTAACTAGGCCCTCAGTGACGCACAAAAAGCAAGGTGTGCACTGAATGTGCATGACCACACTATGGGTCCAAAAGGCTATGCAAGTGTTCGCCAAAGACTACATGCGGAGTCTGCGGCTACTCAGGAGTCTGCTCCTACTCAGGAGTCTGCTCCTACTCAGGAGTCTGCCACACCCATGCCTCGCCATGATATCTGGATAGCTGGGAGAAAAAACAAGAAGGGTGAAATAAAGAAGCCCGTAACTGCTGAGGCGGCTGCGAAAATGGTAAAATACAACTCTTAGAGCAATCGTTTGAATATTGATTATTTGTGGTGTTAACTTACCAATTTTTGTTGATGGTGATTAGCGGGAGCTGCACGAGCACCGGAAACAAGGCACGTTCATCCCTCAGGGCACAAGGGATGAATTGACAGTTGCTCTGGGTAACCCAGAGCATCCTGGACGTGTTAGGGGTACAGGCGCTGGTGTGGGCATCAAAGAATTCTTTGGGCCATCCCAGTGCAAACCCAGAGCGGGACTTTCTCAAGAAGAGGTAACCTATTCTTTTTTTAGAATGTTACTGCAAAAGGAAATTCAATAATAAGAAGCTAATGTTTCTTTTATCCATGTATAGGAGAATAAGAGAGTCGAGGATATAGTTGCTAAGAAGGTCAATGATGTAGTTGCTGAGAAGGTCAAGGAAGAATTGCTGCGGTGGCAGGCATCTCAGGCTTCCAATCAGCCTATGGTGACCCACTCTTCTCCTGATGCACAGACTGCGAGTAATCCTGGAGACCCATCGCCTAACACGTCTGTTGTAAGTATTGTTTATGACATTGTAGCTAGTCTTTTCAAGATGATATGTTTTCAAGATGATATGTATATATGTATAACATTCTTCACGTAAATTTGTAGGCATTGAAACCATGCCGCTTAAGAATAAAAGACTATGTTGTTGCAGAGGCACAGGCTTACCCGTCCCTTCCTGGGGAAAGGTTTTACGGGACTCCAATGCCACAGGGCTACGTTCGTGTGGGCCCATTACGTGTGTTACCCGATTGGAGGGAAGCTACATTGCCATATCCCCACCCAGATATTGATACACTTGTTGAGGCAGAAGGCGGGGTCATATTGTGGCCCAAAGCAGATGTCGTCTACACTACTGAAATTGTAAGATAAATTTACATTGATTTAGACTGTTAATGTGTATATATGATGTCAACTGATCTGAAATTATATATACAGGTTAAAAAGAAGACACCAGGAGAACCTAGGCCTCCACCTCCACTTCCCGCATTACCAACTTGGGTTCCAACTGACTTAACATACCTGTTAGATCCTGCTTGTAGGGGAATGGCATGTTGGCTACGGGCACATAATATACATTGCGCGATAATTGTTTCTTTAGATGCAGATTATGCAGGTCAATCATACGATAGCTCTTTATTTATACAAGATATTATTGAGCTATTTATGTATGATTGGCTGAATACATCAATGATAGAGACATGGATAAGGTGAGATCTTGTTTATACATCCATATACCTTGTGTAAGATCCGGTGATCTGGTTTCTTATATATTAATGCATACGTAATACATGTTTTGCAGCTACTTAGTCGAAGATCATTGCAAACAATTTGCATTTGATCATGTGGGATTTTTGATTCCATCATTGATTAGTATGGTAGCTAAAGACCCTGATAATGTTCAAAAATACTGTATAGATGCTTTTACAATTTTTGGTCAGCAAAAGAAGATGATAATAATAGCTCCATTCAATGTCAAGTAAGTTTACTTTATTTATAATTTGGACTTAAGAAAATTCCATTTTTATTGTGCATTTTGAGTTATTAATTGTTAACTTTTTACCTCTAGCGGTAAACATTGGGAGTTACTAGTTATTGTCCCCGGGACGTTCACTGTTTATTATCTAGATCCCGCGGGAAGTACATTAAACACTAAAATTGGACACGTAATGAGAATGCCATTATTCTGGTGAGAAATATTTCATTTTTGTATCTATTAACATATGTTATTACATTACTATTTACTTATGTAATTTACTGTGTTATATTAACATGTAGGGGTTTAGATGCATTCAAAAAGGCTGGAGGAACGGTCCCAAGGAAAAAGAACCAGCCAATAAATTGGGAGAACGTACAAGTAAGTTCCCGACTCCAATGTATATATTATTGATGTGAATTGTGCTTAGTTGTATTATTTTGTATGTTTCAATCTATAGTGCGCTACACAAGACAATGGCTGGGCATGCGCATACTATGTGATGCGATTTATGCAGATGATTATCAAACATGCCGCATTGGACATCGATACCATACATGAGGTATTATATATAGTCTCATTAGTTAGTATGAAATATATCAATCTTATTTTTATATTATTACTTATATATATACATCATTCTCTTTGCAGGTGTTTAAAACTGACAACACTATAGGTAAACACTTAAAAAATATACATGCTCCATATACGATGGAAGCATTAAATGAAATAAGAGAAGAATGGGCAAAAGCCATACAAGTAGTGGCAACTGTAAGATATAATTGGGATGTTGATAGCGATAATGAATGATACTTTGTGAATGAATATTTCTGAATGTTTATACATGTATTTGAATGTTTCTATATGTGTGAATGTGAGAATTGAATTGATGTCTGAATCTATCTACTTGTGTGAAATTTTCCTTGGGACTTTTGCAGGTTTGTGGCCTGTTTGTAGGCTGATATCAATGGATGTCATAAACCTGCAATTCAGAAAACTAAATTGCATGTTCTCATCCTGCTGACCAGCCACAGCAGGCCTGCAAACTGATATGAAAAAAAAATAGATATAGGCGTCGGTTATTTACAGAAAATCGTCAGCAAAGACATACAGCGTTGGTTATTGGATAAAAACCGACGCCTAATAGTACAAACAACCCGACCGTGCAGGAAAGCACGGCCGTGGTGGAAAAGGCGTCGGTTATTCATATAAAACCGACGCCTATAGTACTAAACACGGCCGTGCAGGGAAGCACGGCCGTGTCGTCTTGAAGTATGGTGTCGGTTTTTTTATAGATAACCGACGCCAAAAGGGTTCGCGCCACAGAAAACGACGTCATCTAGGACACTTTCTGCGTCGATTACCAATTAAACACCGACGCTATAGTCCATATAGGCTTCGGTCGTTTAGTAGATAACCGACACAGAATGTGTCCTAGATGATGCCGTTTTCTGTGGCGCGAACCCTTTTGGCGTCGGTTATCTACTAAAAGACCGACGCCTATATGTTAAATAGGCGTCGGTTAAAAAACCGACGCCGAAGTGTTCGACCTTTAGCGGCGCCCACATAGGCGTCGCTCAGAAACCGACGCCAAAGGGGGTTAAACAACCGACGCCAAAGGCTGTTTCTATAGTAGTGTAGGATGTGTTCCTGGTCCAGCTGTTGGAGTGTCACAAAGATGATTTTGTTGTTATGTATTGATTCTAGTTGTTTAGATCTTGACTTGTTACACCTACAATCAAGTTATCCTTATGAAATAATTAACATATATTGAGAACATAAAACGAATGCACTAAATTGTATTAGTTTATTGTCACAAAATGGATATGCTAAATGCAAAATTATCTATTAGACTTACTAAAATCTGTAAGTTTCTAATAAGTTCAATATACTTAATTTGATTGATGCATGTACTTAGTTTGATGCGAGGTATCCACTCACTAGGGTTCTATATGAGTCTCAAGAGGTTGTTTCAAATATTTTTATGTATAATGCCATGCAACAAAGAGGTAATGACAAAGAAGAAGTAAACATAATAATCTAGATAAGAATGTCCCTATACTCTCTCTTTTTTGAGATGGGTAGCATATCGAGTTTGCTCTTTCATGTACAAGTAACCATTGTAAACTAAAGAACGCATGAGAAATAAGATTTGATTTTGGTTTTAGTGGAGTTGAATAATATTTGTCATAACTGACTATGTTGTCATTGATGTGACATTAGTTTACAAGATTTTGCAAAGAAAAAGAAAAATCTACATGTGTTTTATATTCTGTTAATCATGTTTTTCAAGAATGAAGTGTTATATTTCTTAATCTGAGTTTACATTTATGGTTTATATCTAATGGTTGGAAATTACACAAATCAAAAGAGATGTTTCAACAATGTGGTATCATATCTAGGTTAGATGAGTCTATAGGGACAATAAGATCTATGTCTAAATGATAATTTGTCTGTTGAACATAACTTGAATGATATGAATACTGAGTAAACTCAGTATTCAGCTACTCCAATCAATTATTTGAATGTTGGGATACATTAGTATGGAATTGCCAAGTATACTTTCTTTGGATGTGATGAGAAAGTATCCAAATGAAGATAACTTGGGAGTATAACAAGATGCAGGATGATAATAAAAATGATAAAAATAGATAAAGACAAAAGATTGTATAATTAAATATGGAATCTAATACAAGTTGGAAATTTCATATGTGAATAATGATTGAATTGAATAGATTGTGATGATCCTTCCTAATGAATTTGAATATCAATATGAATATGAAATTGTAAAAAAAAGTTGAAAATTGAGAAAAATGTCCACTATAATAATCATCCTTGTGAAGAGAATTGTTTGATGTGGAAAATAATACATAATGAATTATATTCTAGATCCATGAGGTACATAATCAAGATTCAATATATTTACTGAAATTTTCCAAAAAAAAAAAGATTTGATAGAATATAAAAGTGATGTGAATCACTTCTTGATAGTGATGTATTCAAAATATTTGTGAAACAAGTATCTATGATACTCAAATAGGTATATGATGATGAATGGAGACAAGGTATGCATCTCATATAAGTAAATTCAGAATTTTAGTGTGACAGATCTAACAAGAGGGAAGATGGTGTAACAATGAAGAACGTTAAATTGGAAATCTCATTAAGAAAATACCCAAGGAGATAAAAAATTAGAATTTATGATACAATTCCATACCTCTTCTTGTATTTCATAGTGAAACCCTAAATGGTGGGTATAATTTGTAATGACATGGTTTCATCTTAACTAGCTAATTAGGGCATATTGGAGTGATTACATTCTTTACTAGATTGGTTCTTGATTAATTTGGATTAATGATCATAGTTTGTTATGAAAATTTGAACCTCATGAGATACTTTAAAACATTATATGATTTGAATAATTAGGGTTTGCAACTAAAAACCCTAGTTGATTGAAATTTGGATTTTGAGAGTGCATGAATACATAATTTGATAAATATACTGATTTCATAAATTATGTTTAGCATCTTATAAGTAGTTTGACTTTAGTTGAAATTTGGATATACTTTGAATAACACGAATATATATATTAATGTGAATTTTAAGAGTCTATGGATGTTGTTTGAATCTGTTTGTTGGTCAAATTCCAATTTAACCGACCATGTTGTAGAGTGCAATATAGTTTTGTAGTGTTTGATTGTTAGTTTTTTATTGGTAATTTCAAATGAGGTAAAATGTTAGTTGTATGTGTAAAACATAATTTTAGATAGTAGTAAAATTTCATTATTTTTGGAGGAGTTTTGATTGATCAAAGATAACATTTTTAATAAATTTTATGATAGAAAATCATTCTCAAATAATATAAAGCATATTATGGGACTTATATGCAATTATTCCTACCACCTTAATTTCTATGTATGCCTAACCTAGAACCCTATGTGATCCCATATTTTGTGATTCGTTTTTGATAAAATAAATCCTAGAGAGAGACATGAATTAGGGGTTGAGTGAGGTAGGAGGTGGAGAGTTGATCTAGGGTTTTATCTTCTGAAGGATGAAAAAACCAAGAAAATTTAGTTTATTAGATAGGTTTTCATGGTGAATCTTATATTTCTTGTATAAATTCCATACCTCCTTTTATTTAGATCAAAAGGATATAAAATTAACATCTTTTTTCTTTATTTCTCTCAAATTCCCCTTTTCTGAGGTTCCTGAGTTGAAAAGAGCAAGACATGAGTTGAACCTACATAATTTGGTTGGATTTCTAGAGTTTTGGAGTATGGATAATTTCTTTATGGTTCTTGTCATATGAGATGAGTATTTATATCTTTATTTAATTTGTAATCATTTTGAAAGCATGATTCCATTCAACTAAAGCAAACAAGATCCTTTTTGTACTTGTATGAGAGTGGGTAATGTAAGGAATGTTTGCATCTCGTCACAAGGCTCATTTTGAGTTTCAGGTCATAGGGTGGGGAGTCTAGGGAACAAGGGTCCTAGTACTATCCTAGTGCAAGAACCTTAGAGGCAATGTGATGATTCCCCTTGGCAGAAGCAACCTAAACAACGAGCAAAAACTCAAATGTGAGAGCTAGAGTTCACCTTAATGAATGAACAACCCCAAAGAGGGAGGAGAAATGACAGTCAAGGGGTTTGGGAAAATGAAGGTGGGGAGGGACGAGTCCAATTCCAGAATGTATGGGTGACAAATCGACCATAGGAAAACTCCAACACCTATACCGGGACAAAACATGTCGATTATACGATGATGCCACTTTAAGATGATTTTGATGAAATGATTCCTATTGAACTAGATTCTTTCTCATTGATTTGTATACATATAGTTTCTGATCTATTTACTAAAGATATAAGAAAAACATTATGAATAGATAACTATGTTGTTTCATACATATATTTCCTAAATCATCCAGATGAATGTAATGTTTGGAGATTGAGTTGAGATGTATAGAATCATGTGTGTAACATCCTAAGAGTTGAGGTCTTAGAGAAAATGATCTTAAAAGGAATGATTGGGCTATCCATACCACCAAGGTACAACTCCTTTTCAGAGAGCTCATCACTAAAAAACTCTATTATTAAGCATGATCAGTCCTGAGTAGTATTAGGATGGGTGACTAGTTGGTTAGTTTATCTTGGCTTGCACACGAGTGAGGACAAAGTGCACGGTTAAGGCTAGTGGTGGTATGTGGGACCAATTGTCATTCCTAAAACCTTGCTAGAGCCTTGTGCAATGGACCTAGGCATTCCAAATGGTATCAGAGCCAAAACCCCTCCACTAGGCGGGGCTCACATGGGCATGTGGCATGCCAGTCTTTTAGGTGTGTGGTCCAGGCATGTTGGAAAGGGCTATCTGTGGTGATGGATCCACCCTTGCACTAGTATTCATGATCACAAGCTGGGCGTACATGGCCATGTTGGGTTTGAACTGAAATGGGGAAATATTATGAGGCCATATAGTTGAGCCTTGACGAGGACATCAAGAGTCTCAGTGGGGGATATTGTAAAGTCCTAGGATTTGAGGCCTCAAATAAAATGACTTAAAAGTAATGATTGTACTAACCATATCACCAAGGTGCACCTCCTTTTTAGGGAGCCCATTACCAAAGAACTATGTGGTTAAGCATGCTCATCTTGGAGTAGTACTAGGATGGGTGACCAGACGAGAAGTTGATCCTAGCTTACGTGTGAGTGAGGACAAAGCACGTCGTTAAGTCTAGTGGTGGTCTATGAGGCTAGTCGTCATTCTTGAAACCTTGCTAGAGGCTTGGGCAGTGGACCCAGGCATTACAATGTGTGAACTTATTAAGAATGTATTCTCAACTATATATTGAGATCTTTTCTAAAATTAGTATGGAATGTATATGAGGACCAATATGAGGTTTTAAATAGAGGTATTCTAGATCCAAGGTTAGTGTTGAGGGATTGACTCAATTTATCCAATGAATCTATGCATATATATATGGGTATATATTCACTACCTGCGTGGGTAACAAACTTTGTTACCTGTAAATATGTTTTGTAAAAGGAAGGAATCTAATTGTAATGAGAAAACCAAAATTGTAATATAAGACTCATTTTGTAAATACAATGTGAAATTTTTATTCTTCCTCCGAATACAGTAAAACTGATATTTATGACAGTAATTTATGTAGTATTACAAAACGAGTCTTTGTATTACAACTTTCGTCATCTCATTACAATGTTGTCTGTTTCATTACAAATATGTGCCTTACTGTTACAAAAAAGATGCACCAGCGACTAACCTTAGTTACCCACACGGGTTGTGATTTAATGCCCTATATATGTATATATATTGTAAATACAACATGAAATTTTTATTCTTCCTCTGAATATAGTAAAAATGATATTTATGATAGTAATTTATGTAGTATTACAAAACGAGTCTTTGTATTACAACTTTAGTCATCTCATTACAAATATGTGCCTTACTATTACAAAAAAGATGCACAAGTGACTAACCTTAGTTACCCGCACGGGTTGTGATTTAATGCCCTATATATATATATATATATATATAATGTATGATGAATGAATTATGTTGAATGGATACTAGATTTTGTATGTGTCTGAATAGATTTATTAAAACCCTACACACCCTAATAATATGAGTGAATATTAAGATTCTTATGATGTATTGAACTAAGATGACTTCTTGAAAACCCTAGAAATTCATTGTCAAGATGAGCATGAGAGATAAAGCTCGAACTTGTGTGTAACTTTGTAAATGTGAAGAAATTATCAACTATAGGTATTATTAGTCCAATTGAATGTGATAAGTATAATTAGGATGATCTAGATCTAATGCATATATTCTAGTAGAACATATGGAAAATTGAGTAAACCCCACATGAATACAAGTCTTTTATACAAGACACATAAGTATGAATTGAGAAGACAACTAAAGATTAAGGAGTAAGAAGAAGTAACCCTAATATATATCACTTCCTAAATGAAGTGTTTTATAAGGAAGAAAATTATTTCTTTTAGTTACTAGACCACCACTAGAAATTCAGTTACATAACATAACTATCCAAATACAAACACATAATGAAAAAGAATGAATTGAATTGGGGTGATGATTAAAAGAAAGTGAGATGAGATGTTAATTTGTTTATATTAAATATATTTGAATTAACCTAATTTGAAGGAAATACACATAGATCAAATAGTGAAGTTTTGAATGATTAATAAATATTATAAATCAAGCGAATAGAGAATGATGAATTCTAAAAGTAGTTGTGAACAAGATTTGAATAAATTAAGAGTAGTGAATTTATATTGGAAGAAAAATCAAGGAATTGTTTGATAAATCTATGAACCTAATTCTAACCTGAATGTGATGAGTTTGGTAATATCAATGAAGAATATTCTTAATGAATGATTAATGAGATAATATGGATGAATATAACTTGACTTAACTAGAAGAAAGGAAATTAAATTTGTTGACTCAAATTCACAAGAACGCAAATTTGGATTCTAATTTTGTTCTAAGATACTCATTTAGTGAAAGTGACAAACTATGTTGGATTTGGAAAGAATTAAGAAATGTGTTGAATGGTAACCCCACTTGAGGTATGGTAAATAATGAAAGATGAGGTACAAATGTATTGTAAATGAGTATGAAATAATACTTTTTATATCTAAGAAAATATATATGAACCCATTTAGTTGTGGTGTAACTGACCTGATATGAGCATGATGAGTTGTAAAAGATGTTCAAATTCTAATATTGTTGTGAGTCTTGATGTCATCATGAATATTTGAGGAAAATGGGATATAGAATAAATTGATAAGAAATATCTTTGGATTGGATTACCATGCATTGATTACTCTTGACAAACCATGTTTATGGTAAATGATGGATAATGAGATTATGTCTCAGGATGATAGGCCACTAATGATGAATGATATGAGATGATATGGAAATGGCAAGAACCGTATATGTTGCAAATTATAGATTTTTCATTCTTATTATTTTAATTATTGTATTTTTTGTTAATTCTAATCTAGTTTATGTCTTATAGTTGTATGAGGATACACACTTGATAAATGATGATTTACATATTAAGACAAGTGAGTGGAATAAATAACAAGTGAAATGATGACACATATAGTTAGGTGCCTTGAACACCATGAGTTTCCCCAAGGTCCATAATGAAGAAATGAAACATATCTCCTTATAATAATTAGATAATTATGAAAAGGATTTCTAGAGTTTGGATCAAGACATTAAAGGTTAGAACACCATGATTTAGGAGTCAATCATTTGGTATGATTCTGACCCTAGATCCTCTACTGCAAAATTCTATGTCCATGAGGAATATACTACATTGAAATAAAAATTGTGAAACATTAGAAATATGATGATACTTGATATTATGTTATGTTTCTTCCTATCTTGTGTACTCAAGATGAGGATGTGATCCTCTTTACACAACCCTACAGTGGAATAGGATCTATTGTTGATATGTTAGGGTGGCTGACTAAACCCTAAGATAATGAAGGTGAGTCATTGACATGAGATTGTGTGTGGTGACTTCTACTTGGTGAGGTATGAGCCAAGTAGTTTAAGAATAATAATATGAAAACCGTGTAAGAATATGAGTTGAACGTTTACTACATGCCTTTTACTACTAGCTAATAGACTTGTTGTTGTTGAATATGTTTCTTGTTGTGGAAATGAATCATTCTTTTGTTAACATAACCTACTTCCATATTCATATTTGTTTGGCTTGGAATATGATCTTAAATGTTGACAAAAGATTGATGTTGTGATATAATATCCACTCTAAATATGATTATGAATTACTTGTCATTTGAACAGTCCTATTTGGTAGATGAATGTTATGTATGCTTCATCTTTAGGACTACAAGATGTGTTCCTGGTATAGCTGATGCAATGTCACAATGATGATTTTATTGTTATGTCTTTATTCAAATTGTTTAGATCTTGACTTATTACTCCTACAATTGGATTGTCATTCTGAAATAGTTAGCATATACTAACTCATTCATAGACATGCTCTTAAAGATGTTTCAAAGTTGAAATTGGCCTAAATGAAAAACTTATATGCTTGATTAAATTATTGTCATAAAAATGGATGTGATAAATGCTAAAATTATTATTTAGACTTAGTAATATCTACAAGTTTCTAATAAGTTCAATATAATTAGTATGATGTTGATGCCTACACTTAGCTTGATTGTGAAGTATACACTCATTGGGGCTCTATACGAGTGTCATGAGGTTGTTTCAAATATTTTTAGGTATAATTACATCTAAAAGAGAGATCATGTGAAAGAAGAAGGATACAAAATAATCTAGATTAGAATGCCCTTGTACTCTCTTTCCAAGGATTGGTAGTATTCAAAGTATGTTATTTCATGTACTTGTAATTGCTATGAACTAAACTGCATATGAACAATAATATTTGATTTTGATTTATTGGAGTTGGATAACATTTGTTACAACTAAATATTTTGTCCTTGATGTGATATTGGTTTATCAAGTTTTGCAAAGAAAAGGAAAAAATTACATGTGCTTCTGATATACTGTGTTAATTTTGTTCGTCAAGAATGAGGTATTTTTCTTTGTACTAAGTGTTTAGGTTTAAGGTTGAACTCTAATGTTTGACATTTATTTAAATCAAAATAAAGGTCCCAACAATAACAAGTCCATTATATATTGTTGCTACAAGGAAAATTGTGTCACTGCACTACTGATTTTGGATTTGGAAGTACAAGAATGACATTGAGTCAAAAGTGTAATCATGTTGAAGAATAGGAGCATGAGAAGGTACATTCTATAGCCTTCTTTGTATTTAATATATTAACATTTTATGTCTATGATAGATATGTAGCTTAGGATTTTCCTTGGGATTTTATTTTGTTATTCCATTGTGCCCCCTGCTAAAGAACCCTATGTGATATGATAAATGAATATTACTAAAATAGTTGACACCATTAAACTTGATTTTTTTGGTGGATGTGGATATGGAAACTAGGTCATTGATGATGTGTGCATGAGGCCAAAAACATATAATTGTGTTTTTGGTGATTTTTAAAACTTGTGATGTGTATATTACCTACAATCCATACCTTCCTATATGTATTCTCCATATATTAAATTCTTGCAATGTTATTAAGATGTCATAGTAACATCATCGGTGGATAAAGGTAAACATGTGGATAAGATCAATATCATACATCATCCAAGAAGGTCCTTGGATCATCTGTGATGGATATGAAGCAATGTTTCCATCAAAAAACCTCATATCACCCAAACATAGTTTTCCTTTGATCAACTGATTTACCAACCAATTGACTGGAAACCCTAACAAGGTAAGAAATGATATCAAGACATGTAATGTGTTTTATGTTTTTTTAAACACTATTTATCTCAAGGAGTCATGCTAGTTTCCATATCTTATTTCATCACATGTGGTGATTGTCATAGTACATGGTCCATATAACAATGTATATATAATGGTCAATAAATAAATAAATAATATATATATATACACATATATGAATACTATATTCAATACCTAAACAAATATTAAGTTTAAGATACCTTCCATAGTCTAAAACACATGAAAAACTTGATCAAATATGTGTGGGCATGCCAAAGTGTGGTGTGCTATCTGTATTAGGGTAGTGTGAAAATAAATACAAAGGTTTACCAAAGCAAGGTGCATAACTTACTGTGTCAGTTTTTGGGTTGGACCTAACAAGGGGATGTTAATAGGATTTACCACCTAAAGGCATAAATATGATATTAAAATTGATAAGAAAAATTATTGACAATGAGTTGTGCAACTATTTACTCTAGAGTTGCATTGTATGCAACTACTAAATGTTACCTACCTAAATAGTTAAATTGTGGACGATGAGCCAAAGCTGACTCATGAGTTCATGAAATATAGATATTAGAATTCTATATTAATAATGGGGGATATAATTTTAATATAATTTTGGGAATAATAATTGACTAACAACTAATATTAAGAAAAAAATTCAAATAATTTTTCGACTTGTGCAAATATTTTCTAGAGACCAAACACAACAAATTATCATTGTGAAAGGTCCTTGAGAAAGAAAAGTTAACTGAAATAACATTCTTGATTATGGTAGGACGTTGAGAATTGTTGAAACATACTAGATTTTGGTACAAAATTTAAGTTTTCAGATATTATACCTAATGTTGTCAAAGTAAAAACCCTTTTTGCTAAATTCCATTCATAATTGAACTTCATTGAACTATCTTGAAATTTGGGCACTCAAATACAATTTGTCCTCATTTTTTATCTATTCACCCCATTTGGGGATCCATATTTTAACACTTGAACTTATTGATAGAATCTTGGATTTGAAATCTATTAATCATTTTAAAGTACATAATTTTTGAAAGGTATTGTGATTTAAATTAAAATAGACATCCTAGAACTATAACTACATGGATTAGCATTTTTGTAATTTAATTTGTAATAAATTGAGCATATGTCTAAAGTTTCATATCATTTTGATGTGTAATGTAGTCGCTTTATAATTTGGAAAGAACTAATAAGTATGGCATCATTAATAGTTATAAGGATTATGTCTTAGTAAATGATGTAATACCTCATCTTTCCCCGCTCTTCCCTGTGTAACGTCGACTGAGTCAACAATCCAAACAACACATAATCTCCTTGATGCTTCTTTCCCCAACTCCAAGATGGTACCTCCCTCTCTATAACTTCACCTGAGAGTTGTTATCACCAACAGCTGATCTCAATCCGAGCCCAAACTATAGAAGTGTCTGTCACCACCATCATTATTGCAGACCACCATAAAATGGCAGCAACAATAGTTATCTTCATCTGGATCCTCCTCAGCGTCAACGGTTCACCCAAAAATGCTAGAGGAACCCCTGGCCAACATAAGATTTCCTAGATATAGGGTAAGTACCAAGAAAAACTCGATGCATGCAATCACCCCGACACTGTAGTTCCTACTCTAACTCCTCTATTGGCTTCCAGTAGTGATTGATGAGGAGTATCCCTCCACCCTCAAGACGTATCACCAACCACTATTGTTCCCTCATACATCTATAGACGTAAGATATTCTCTCAAGTCTCCAACCACGATGCCCTTCCCAACCCTTCAGGCTTTTATTCTCAATCAACAATGCAGCCTCATGTCATCGTCGGGCCTTGCAAAATTGTCCATGAGCTTGACCTCACCTAGGAGAACTATACCAAGACAACATGCAAACACCACGACACCCACACCAAACCCAACCACCTTCAATACATGGAACCCTCCTCTTCAACATGCTTTATATCATAGACATGTCATAGTCTTTTCTTATCACAATCATAGGACAACAATGATGACCAATAGTCTGAGCAACTATGAAGTTCTTCAACATTACCACAGATCATCTCCACCACCTTGGCACCAATCTGACCTCACTAGCCCTAGGTCTTCCTCATATCTTCCCTATTTTTGACAATGATAAGTGAAGAGAGTGAGGTTTCCTCACTTGTTGTCATCCTTGAAACCAATGCAACTAATGTCTCTGAGGATGTCCACTACACTTAGAGAATCAATCCCAATACCTTAGGCTCCATGAGTTAGATGCTATCCAAGGATGATTCATGGTCATCATCATCATCCTGTTCCATCATGAGGTATGAATCCTATAGCTCCCTTTATTTGATTCCCTTTAATTGATGAACCAGTATACTACCCTAAGCGATAAGGCATCTAAATGAGAATTGAATGTATCAAGGATTCATCTGTACAAAAAAAACACATATCATGACATTAACATATATATGTACATAATCCTAGATGGTTTATATAAAGTATAAAACGAATGCCTAGGATATAGGGAAAAGTCATGGCAAATTTCCAATCAAAATAATATATATATTTTTATACTATATTCCCCGACAATTAGCCTCGACCGAAAACATTACTAATGATTCATATAATGGAATTTGAAATCTTATATAGAGAGAAATGAATAAGAAACAAGTATGGGAAATTGAATTCAATGAACTATAGTCCTATTTCTAACTAAGATACTAATTTTTTGCAACCCATAAAGGTATAATATTTTCCCTTACATTGTGTATGCATGCATCGTATACTATAATATTACATAAGTGGTATTACATAATATATGAATTTATAAATTATATATAATATGAACATGAGTAATGAATACTATAGTTCATGTGCACAAAGATATGACTAGATTAACAGGGAGGAACGTAATGATCTCACGATAGTACACTTTAACAATAAAAACATGAGTATTAAGATATCCTACTCACCAAGGGGTAAAATGATAATTTCACCTAATAAGAACCTAGAAACTGATTTCCAAACCAAGGAACATCAAATAAACCTATTACATTCTCCCTTTATAGATTCATGATACAATAGCTTCTTTGATTCTTATGGACGTCTCAATTAGAAGCTCTCGTTTGGAACATTTATTGAATTCTCGAATCTCATATCGAACTATTTTTCTCCCTCTTGAGTTTCATTTATATATATATATATATATATATATATATATTTTAAAAGTGGTGAACCAGTTTTGTTATTAGTCCTTTCCTCTTATTGAAGGTCACCACGACTTAATTGAATGTTGAACATTGTTGAATAATTGAAATATTGGTTGATTTTGATATTGGCATAAAAATTCAAAATATTGGCTAAGAGCTTTGGCTCACTAGATTTGGGGGGTCATATCCCTTGACCCCACATAGTGGATAATGGATAATTATAGGTTCTTCAGTATTGGTTACCCCCATAGGGAAAAGTATTGTTCTCTCATATAGGGGAGAATATTAGGAACCTAGTCACTGGTGAAGACAAAATATTAGATTGATTGTGCCAATGGATAAATTGTTTCATTAATAATTTAATATGTTGATATATATTTTGAGAAATCTCTTTATTATTTCTAGTTATCACTTTACATTGTTGTACCCTTTTGAAATTAATATGGTAACTATATTATCCTTTTGTTATTACCATAGTCCACTAAGCAATCTTACCTAGATTTGGTTATATAATTCTTTATTTTGAAACAACTCAATAATTGAATTTATTACCAGCCTCCCTGGCCTATATTTTCCCTTCATGGGGTCCATGTATGGTTTCCTTCCTGCTAGAACTCATGGACAAAGTATATAAAGAGGGTATAGAAGAGACATGCAGGAGTTGTCCCCTATTAAAGAATACATAGGAATCAATAGATATCTTGATCTTGGAATCTTATATTTTAAGTTTTTGTTATTGTGATGTAAAAATATGACTAATAAAGATTGTTTGTACTTTTTTTATATTTCGTAAAAAATTGATCGTAAATATTGGGTCTTTACAATTGTTCTCACTAATGAGAAAAAACTCTATGTACTTGAGACAATAATTGCACCTTCCTTTTTACTAGCACAAATTACAACCTTTAGAGAGAAACCATAAACCTAAACCCACACTAAAAAACAAAACACTAGATTTCCAACAAAAATGATTCAGTTAAGTACAATAAATACATGTAATTTTTTTCATTTTTTCTAAACCTCCAAAACATATTAAACATCAAAAGATCCACATGTTTAGTTATCACAAATATCATTCAACTCCAACAGAGCCAAAAATAGATTTTGGTACTCTTTTGTAGTTCATTTTACAGTATATTACATGTACATGAAAGAAACTATAACATCCTAAATTTTAATTAAACTAAGCTTAGGGTTGTAAATGAAACTTCTCCACTAATTAATTCAAATCTTAGGACTTCAATTTAGAGATTATGGTGTTTATGCCTCATTTGAGTAATTACAAATTTAATGGAGTTCTTGAATCCATTGAAGGGTCGAGGTTTCATCTGTGGTCTCCATAATCCAATTTAAGATCGATTGGATAAATATTTAATTTACAAAATTGATCCTTTGGACATAGTTTTGGATTAAAGTTATTTGTGCACATTATATATACCAATAATAACTTTGTTGAATTATGAAGGGAATGTGAGAGTGTAGAAGAAAATCTAGAAGATTCTACATTATCTTGTGGCTTAGATAATTATTTTAAAAATTATACAGTGTTTTCGTGGAATCCAAGTTTTAAGTACTTAACTTATTGTCGTGGATACAATATCTTCTCTAAGAGGAGATAAGAGAAAAAGAAATATTATTATAAAATTTGGTGGAAAGAAAACATAGAATGTGACCTATATAATACCCTTCCTTAAGAGGTTTTTATTTATTAAATGAAATAGGAATTAAAAAAAGCAAAATAAGCCATCTCCTTCTTGGATGAAAAATAGGGGACTCATGCTTTCCCGCTATCCTTTTATAGAAGAAAAGAAGGATAAAGTTATTATCTTTTTCTTAACAAAATTCCTAATATCAATCAACTTTCATATCCGTCTAGGAATTGGTGTTCGTGAATCAAGACCTTGCACCTATATATAAAAGAAATCTGAGGTAGAGAGTGGAGTACCCAACCAATACATGAAGAAGACTTAGAGAAAAAATCATCATATAAGTAGTGTCCTATAAGGCGGTGCAAACATAAGTGCTAGAGATATAAGGATGAGAGACCATACTTGACTAGTTGTTTCTTTCTTACCTCTCATAGAAATCAGTCACAGGGGAGGATGTTAGGGATTTGAAACTTTTCTAGGTGTTGTGACAGGGGAGCCGAGATCTTAAGAAAAATGTAGTACAATCATTTGTTTCCAAAGGAGCAAAAACTATGAAAAACAAAAAGAGTTCCTTCTCGATCAATATTTGTTAAAAATACAAAAATAATCATTTGCTAAGTGTGTAATAGGGCTCAAAACCATGAATGTTTACATTTTTTAGCTCTTCTGCACCCAATATTCCAAGATGGAGTACTCGTCGTGACGACTCATGCAAGAGGGATATTGTTCCTGCATAAGAGCGTGTTATGAGAACACACACAACGCACGCACATCCGCGCGCACACACACACACACACACACACACACACACACACACACACACACACACACATATATATATATATATATATATATATATATATATATATATATATATATATATATATATATATATATATATATATATATATATATATATATATATATATATATATATAGACATGTATTGCATCCACAACAAGTGAATACTTTTCAACGCTCAATATTGAGTTTCAGGCTGACCGTTGGATGTAAAACATGTATATTGTATATACGGACATGTAAAAGATATGAGATTACAATGATTTTTATTGTAAAGGTAAATAAAGTGATTCTCTTCACATCCATAAGGTTGGATATTAGAAACAAGCTATAACTTTATAGTTATTCAAATGCCTCTCATGCTCTCACCGTAGAATATTTCTCACTAGATCGCTACCCTATATATGTATGTATACATTTATACATCATATGTACAATCTATTTATGCAATATAATTTCAAATCATCTCAATCTAAGGAATTTATTACATAATCTCAAATGATTCACTAAAACAATTCGTAGATCCATTTCTAAATAACTATGGAACATAAAACCCATACTAGTTTAATGTCACACAACACGGAAATGTTAAGAAATCTAAATGAATTAGAGAAAGACATTACCAAGTCCCCCATCATGTTTAAAACATGTGAAACAGGAACAATGGATGTAAAATCATAGAGATAATCCATTTCTAATAGGTATGTTGATTTTAATACTGGCAACTATAAGTAGGGTATGAAACAAGGGTATACCTACATTGGTGGAACAAAGTCAACCATATGAGGAATATAGATTAAAATAATTACCATTGTACTCTCTCACCTACGAACTCCTAGAAGTGTACCTTTTAAAAATAAGGATTGGAATTTTAGGATTGAGGATTCAGACTACAAAAAATAGGAATTATCTATATATTATATAGTTGCATTCACTTTCTTTGTAGTCAAAAGTGTTTTTTCTTTACAATCTTCAAAAACTGTAATTAAATCATATGTAGTTGAAACAAAAAAACTATCTACACTATGCTTATTTGGATGGAACATTTTACTTTCCTGATATTTCCATCAAATTATTTTTTCCCTCCTTTCCTAATCCGCAAACCAAAAAAGGGCAATACAAAATTCTCCCCCCGCTTCCCCCATCTCCAAGCCTTGCTCCGCTCTCCTCCTCTTCCTCGTCCGATCCTCCCTTACAACTACCCAAAAAGGAGAAATGACTAGTGTCGAGCTCGATCACCAGTGCAATAGAGGAGAATATCTTTTGTAATGTTGTAACATTCACAATCTATTGATTAATTATTCCAAAGGTAATTCCACTGAAGGATATGATCTCCAATCAAGGGGGCCATAGAGGGCTATCTCCTTATGTACATCAACAACATCGATGGGGTCAATAGGTGTGGGGTGATTAGGATGGAAGGATCAATGACTCCTCTACTCAAATCAAAGACCTATAGTGACAACATTAGCAACAGAGGCATCTGGAGCCTAGAAGAGAGTAGGAACAGGCGGTGGGACGTTGTCCTCATGAATGAAAAATTTGTCTATTCCTAGGTTAGTAGCATCGATCATCCATCATAGGTCCAAGTCACATTCATAGTATCCATTTTGTAATGCATGAATCTTTACAATGAATGATGAATTGGAATAATGTTGTTTTATTTGGTTTCTTATCTATAACAGGGAGTCAAGGAGCCATTCCAGCCATTTGTTCCCCATTCGATCTTCCTCAAGTTGTCTTAAGAGACATGATACATGGTAGTTCCAAGATGGGTTCCCTTGGAAGTCATGGGCCAAACATGGTTGTGTGACACATCCCAAGAGAATTGATGAGAGGTTAAGTTATATCCCATAACATGCATTCACCCTTCCTTCTAGAAAAATTACCTCAATCGGTAATAAAACATGTATTGTATCACTATGTGCTCTATTTGACTCAAAATTTTGATGTTGTATATATCATCAATTTCCATGTTTTTGTGATGAGTAAGGCAAAGACCAACGATGAAGAGATCCAAGATCTGGTTCCCAACATGAAGAAGTAAAAAATAGATAGTTTATCAATTCTAACATCTAGTTACCTGCTACAATGTCTTCCATTATCCTAATACATTATGGTTTTCCACCTTTAAAAGATTAAGGACAATTGATTAATGTTTTTTGTAGTTAGTATAGAAGGTTCCCAATTTTCCACTCTGAAATGCAACTTTAGCAAGTATAATAAAGGTGGATGAAGTTGCATCTTATGGCCAAACAATCTACACACATGCATTTCCTTTATTATAATCAATTATTGACATATATGTGGCATACAAAATAGGAATTCTTTAGTGAAAAAGTTTGCTAAATGAGCTTTTACCTTTTTGTGACTATTGTTATATACTGGTTGAACTAATATTTGCAATTTAATTTGAATGAGTGTCTTTATGTGTGAAGAATATTTCATTCTTGAGCCAATAATAAACTTGTTACAATGGATATAACTTTTGAACTAGGGTTTATGCTATTTTCTGTCAAGTTATTATTCCCTTGAATTCATGGAGAGACTTCACAGAGACTATGATACAAGTAAATAGAATATGTATATTTTCTATAGAATCTTGGCTAATATTTTGTATAACTTGGTATTTTCTATCATAATTTATGAAAAATTTATTGAAATTAATTTTGACAGCTATTATTGTTACATGATGAACTAGACCACTTAAATGCCATCTAATGAGACATGTCACTTCTACATTTTCTTACATCAAGACAACTGACAGTTGATTATTTTCTGTTGTCATCATATTAAGGAGAAACATAATGTGAGTATAGTTTGTGTGTCACTCAAACATTGGGCTATGACCTACAAATGTTCCCAGATCTTCTATTTTTTTTCTCTACTGGACTCAATAATGATTATATCAAATACAAATTACATTGTGAGAACATTGGAATGGAATTGATATACTTTCTAGTGATGGTTTATGGTTCATATAATGTGTGAATAAATTGGTATGAAATGTTGATGTTATTCAATAAACAATCCAAACCAATGTATCACTTGATGGCATATTGGTATAAAAATGAACATTCCTCTCAAATATGAACTTAATTTTAGTGTTGCTCCTTTATTTGATAAGAAATTGGTTCATAGAAAGTAAATTTGATTGTATACAAGACATGTATGTTCTTGGTATGATTTTCTAATTTGATTGTATTTTTTCTATCTAGTTTTTACTTCCATTGTTTAGATTGTAGATACGGGTTTATTGAATTCCTTTGATTCCATGGCCATGCATTTGTTGCTGGGATTTTAGACAACTATATTAAATCTTCAACTAATATGAACTATGAATGGTTAATTTCACATTCTATAAAGTTATATTTGCAAACAAACCATTGATATACATGAATATCATCTTGTGGCTCAGATAAGCAGGTCCACACCATCTCACTCGCATGCCCATCTCATTGCCAACATTGTGGTCCACTTGCTTTTGATTCCTATTGCAAACTCTACTTTCATGTGATGTTGGAGCGAAAGGTTTCTACCTGGTTTGTTTGAAACATTTTGGAGGAGAGATTCCAATAATTCTTGTGACAGTGAAAGCAACACCACCTTCCATCAAGGAGTAATGGTCATTTCCCCTTCAAAAGTAACCCAACACATAAGTCACCTTATAATCCAATATGTGAATTGTGATTGTTCATACATTTGGTAATGAGTGTCATTTTGCTAAGGTGGTTTCATATAATAGACTTCTTAAATTTTAGTTGATAACTATGCTAACTTTTCTTTGATCTAGACCTATAAATTTCTTCCTACGACTAACATGCTTTTTGTGACTCAAATTGCCTTTTTGTTAATGGGCATAGTAAATGTAGTAGTTAGTAATATGGGTGTTGAACAAGGCAATGTTGAAAATACTTGTTTTGGTGAATGTGTTCATCTTAGGGTTTGTTTAGTTAGTCGTGTTGTCCAATGTTTCACTAGAACCTTGTATTGGTTCTTTCTTGTAGCCAAAAATATATGTCTAGAACAACAACATTAATTGTGGCATATTCTCACATTGTTGATAAGGCTCAAATAATGACATGATATGCATGGTTCTAAACACATTCTTCATGCTAAATGCAAGTATCACTGTAGGGCGTGGTGATCAAGATACTTACACTGGTCAGTTTCTAGTGTTCCACTTAGTTTTCCACCATGATCATGCAAAATTCCGAATGAATCATCTTTATTTCAAGGTGGGAGTGGAGTGGCCAAAGATCATGAGGTGATTCTCTTCCCAATCTAGTCTTTTGTCATTGGGCTTGACTGAAAAGAGGTCCACTTTAATATTATGACAAAGCTTTCCTTTTGGAAGAATGGACATGACCCAAATCATGGGGAAAAGATGACACCCTAGCTTCTCACTTTCATCCCCCTGTAGAATCCTATTAGGGGGCACATGGTTTTTGGAGTAGGATTTGACTACACCAAATCATATTTACACTTTTAGACCTAAGATTGAAATCGACGTTCTTTTGAGGTGCCATGTCGAGGATGGTTTGAAGCTGACTCTCCAAGGTAAATTTTTTAGTAATTAATGTGTGTACTTATTTTAATTAATGGGAAATGTCCCACATCTGGGAGAAATAGAAAGGGTGTGGCATTTATTGCTCCTTAAACTAGGTAGAGGATGCATGCATAGTGGGGAGTTAATGTCCAATATAGAGCCTACATAAATTGTTCCCTCTAGGGATCACAACCCATAGAGGCACCAACATGTGAAATTCAGGGGGTGGCAACTTTCATATAAGATAAATTTTCTATGATTTGGTTCCTTATTTGAGTTTATATGGCCAAGCTGATTCTCTCATGCTCTAGATTGAAGGGTTCTGTTTAAAAATAAGATCAACAAAACTACATTTTATTAGTTTGTGTTGTATTATGAGCTTAGGCTAGTCACCTATAGTATTGAGTATGTGTGTGCACTTTTACTTCACTTATTGAATATGGTTTGGTTAATGAACACAACACTTTCTTTTTCTATTTTTACTTACACAGATCATGCCAACCATCAAATAATAGCTTACTTTTCTAGTAGGTGATTGGGATTTAAAAAAATGTGGCAGAGCATGGCTTAAAAGATTAAAGACCCAAGATCAAACATCTGCTCCTTACCAAATTTGAACCACAAAACTTGATAAATCTCAATGTCAACCTAATGGTGATAGCGGGATTGATCTGGAAGGGAAAAACAATAAATAGGTGACTGGAGTAGTCAAGAATAGTAGAGGAGGTATTGTGTGTGCATGTAGTTCCTAGATGAAAGTTGGTTCACACCAGGAAGCGTATATATATGTTGTTTCAGTATTCAACTAAGGCCAATTTTGTATTCCTTGTAGTTCAATTATTCTTTATCCATTTTAACTGTAAAATATTCAAGTTCCACACTTTTAAAAAGAAACTGCATGAAATATGTTAACCTAAGGAATTCATTGATAGCTTCTACCACTGCTATGTACCTCTCCATTAATATGGAAGAACTTTGTATTCCCATTTTTGAGTTGGTCCCTTATAGATGTCAAGCCGCATAATGGTTTTTGTTTTTCTTTTTGTTCATGATTCCCATATCTTTTCCCAACATCCAGATTTCACTCAACTTTTTTCCTTCGCCCAAAAATCAACACACACCCATTATTGAAATTTCCTTTTTTAAAGTTTCAAACCCATATTCTTGGTCATCACTGCCAATTCGGGTGGTTGGGTTGCATACACAACCCACAAAATATTTTTGTTCCATTTGTTAATTTAATTTCATAGGCAACTGACTTTGATATATACAACCTCCTCTTAGATAGGATGTTGGTTGAGCAGGTAGAACTTAATTACATCTACTGGTCAGTTGTATGTGGCTATATATGGTCACTATGAGTGCAATGTTAAGATTTATCATTTTGAATTTGGATTCCCATTCCCCATATAAGTTTAAGTGCATGATTATAGATGTGCATTATCCATCTACATGTTATGTTTCTGTTCAATTTACAAGCTTAACAAAGAGAACACTAGTATGTAACAATAATACTAATAACATGTTGTTTCTATAAAGACATTATGAGCAAGTCGGTCTAACCCCATGTATTGTGTCAAACTCTTTCTAGTTGTGAGCTTTTGAGGATGAGGTCATATCAGGACTATCCAGAAAATGGAGGATTATATGTTTGGATTAGTTCATGAACGTAAAGATTGGTGAACTATGTGGAAGGGCCAATAGTTTCTATGTCTAGGGAAATCAACATCCTGTAATGTCCGTTCCGTTGGTGTTATAATACTAACTACGTTCTCTATTTCTGAATGTCTAAGAGACTTTATTCTTTTATATTTAGAAAAAAGGTTTGAGAATTTGGAGTTATTTGTTTACTGATATTCAAGTTTGTTGCTTTGAAGAAGTTTTATCTATAGAATTGGGAGTGTGTTGGTAAATGACATAATCTCATTAGTCATGATATGTGATATCAAGTCAAGCAAACATATACATGTTAGATAATAGTGTATAAGACAGACCCACCTTGAGAGTAATATATGGAGACCATGGAATGGTAGTCAGAATCAACTTTCATAGTTATAGTGATGATTGTAGTTCTTAGACTCGAAGTCACTACACTCATCACATGTCTTTTGATGTATTTTGACACCATCCAACATGACCTTTAATAAGGGTTTCCATAAAGATGGTGCTCAGGTGCATTGTGACACAAGGGAATTGACTATGAATGATGTAGATGGGTTTTGTCCTTCCTACAAGAGATTAATATCCAGGCTACTTGATAAGCGAGACTGAAAGAAGTATGGCCATACTCATATTAGTCAATATATGATATGTGAGATCACATGCATCTCAGATAGTCTACTATAGTTCAAGGAACATGGATTGAATGTTGAGAGGATGATGATTCCATACCTTGAGTTCAATCCAAATATCATAAACAAAGAAAGTATACAATCACGGTAACACTGACATTGGAATGTAGTTTTAAGTTGTTCTTTAACTTTCTAATTACTTAGGTAGCAATGATGTGTTTCTAGATATCACTCATTGTTTGTGATGTCATAAGTTGATTATGAACATTCACTAGCAACGTAATCTGGGACCTATAGGGTCACACACAAAAAATGCACTTGGAATAGGAGTTTAATCATGAATATAATTTAACTTGAGTACTAAAGTGTTTAGGTATTCAATTTAAACAACATTTATTGTATAAATGAACCGCACGACTCAAATCATGAACCACCTGGTTCAGAAATGAACTGACAATTTCAAAGTGTGAAATGATTGTTTTAGATGTGAAACAACCATTTCAATGATCAATATGAGTGTATCAAGGATTGATGTTGATGTCATGTTGCACATTAATTGTCATATTAAAAGCTAATATGTTTGTGAATAGGAAATAATGTGAACCGACCAATTGATATGTGAACAGACCAGTTCAACTATTGAGCCAACTGTTTCACAAATGAACCATCAATTCAGTCATGAAATGATTGTTTCATGGTTCACAACTTCCAAAATATTTATGAAATTCTGTCTCCTCGAATCCATGATGAACTAGAAATCCTAACGAACCTCCTATAAAAAGAGAGGTAGTCAATGATTTTAGATACAACAATAAGCTCCAACAATTGTTGTCCTCTCTAGTTGTGGTAACTACAGAGCCTGAGAAAGTCATACCAGTAAAAGGGAAGGATAGCAAGGAAGAGACAACATGGGAGATCAAATCAAACCTATCGGGTTGACGCTCAAAGGTACAACTCCTTCTTGTTGTCTCTAGTAGCACAATGTGGAGTTCTCGGTAGTTGGTGTGGACTACATAGAGGCATGAAGGCCTTTGGCACCCATTAGAAGGAAACTGTCAATCGCTGTCTATGGTGATATACTAGGAGGCTGCCGCCAACAACCGTCCAAGTACTACTTGAGAAAGAAGCATGCTATTGTAAGGATAGTCGTTGCACTTGATTTAGAACCAAGTATATGCCTTACAACCTTCCTTCCCAATCTATAATTGTTGACATGATTTTTTATCTAAGAGGAATATGACAATATTTTTTTGTTTCTACTACCATATCTGTCATCATATTTCCATACATTGGTATCAGAGCCACGTCAATTTGCCATACTTTGAGAATTAATTGATATGATCAGATTTTATTTTAATCATTTATTTACTAAACGTGATGTGAAGATTTTAACGGTTAATGTGCATATATGATTAAATACCACATACTATATATATACATTTATATATGTATGTATATATATATTGTATATGTGCATATTATATGCTTTCCCT
This sequence comes from Alisma plantago-aquatica, assembly GCA_963693085.1. Taxonomy (NCBI): domain Eukaryota; kingdom Viridiplantae; phylum Streptophyta; class Magnoliopsida; order Alismatales; family Alismataceae; genus Alisma; species Alisma plantago-aquatica. The sequence goes on along the minus strand of OY856414.1, from coordinate 181,569,555 downwards.
AAAATTTATTTTGGTGGTGGATGTTAGTGTGGTTATGGTTAATAACCCATAGATTTTTGTGCTTGATTGGATGGTTATTATCCCTTTTTTATATGTTGAGTTTGCATACCAAGAATCTTTCTTCTTTTCATATGTAAAAGTATTAATGTTTTCCTTCCTATGCTCCCCTCTAATGTAACTCTAAGTTGGAATAGGATAGTTTTTATTTCCTGTTATGGCCAAGTAGGCATTCTTCTCCAGATAAACCGGCCGACTTAGATGTCGAACTGATTGACTGGAGGAGCTGACTTAGATGTCGAACTGATCGACTGGAAGACTGAGAAGTCCAGATGGCAGGAGGCACCAACTAATCAGATGGTAGCCTAACTGGTCGACTAGAGGAGTCCAGACGTTTCTTGAACAAAAAACCAGATGACTGATCAGAGTGATCGACCAACCGACCGACTGGGAGGCCAACTGATCAATTCAAGAATTGAATGAATCGACCCAGATTGGTTCTAGCACAAATCTTCATCAACAAAAAGTTTCTACATATTATGTGGACCTTAGGTGGTAGTAATTCCTTATGGCTCCAAGGAATTACAATATTATGGTCATAACCATCAATCGTGTTTTATAATTGCATGTTTGTAGATATAGTATGTATATGATACATTTAAGTATGTGGTGATTGGATATGTATATATATTTATATAAATATAAAATCCCTCAATAAAATATTAAGTTTTAGATGCTTTCCACAAGAAACACACATGATAAGCTTGATCGACTAAGTGTGGGCATGCCAAGCTTGGTGCATCGTCCATCTCGTGGAAGTGTGATGGTAGTTATGTGGGCCTGCCAAGAAGGATGCATTACTATTATGTTGGCTTTTGGGTCAAACTTAACTAGGTGATCTTAATTAGATTAAGTTCCTAAAAGCATGTAGATGACTATGGAAAAGCGTTGTGCATACCATCTATCTAAGAATTACATGAGATGAAATTGGTAATTGTTACCTACCTTAATAATTGGTTATGGACGCTAGCGTTAGCTGGGTAATAACTCTAATGTTTTGGGTCTTGGCTCACTAGAAGGCTGTACGCTTCAATCTTCCAAATTGATAAGCAAGGGCTATCGATTTGAACAAAATAGTGAGAGTCACTAATTAATTTAAGGCCTAATTAATATCATCAAACTTATCAAATCAAATTAATCAAAAATGTTTTGACAAAGTTGCAATTTTTTTTGTAGAAACTAATGGAAAACACAAACACATTTTCTTTGTCATTGGTCCTTGAGAAGGAAAAGTTGAACAATAATAACTCCCATGACTGGTCCGGGATGTTGAGAATTATTCTCACTCAAGATCACAAGATCTATGTCCTGGAGACACCAGAGTTGGATGAACCTGCTCCCACTATGCCTAAGGTTGATAGAAATGCTTACTGGAAGAACTCTAAAGATGTCATGAATGTCAAATGTCTGATGTTGTGCTCAATGAAATATGGGTTGTAGATACATCATGAGAACATGGGTGTTATTTTGATGGTCAGACATCTTAAAAACATGTACAAAGATTAGGCAAGATAAGAGAGATATGATGTCTCCAAGGCATTGTTCAAGTGAAATATGGATAAAGGAGATCTAATAGGTGCTCACACACTCAAGTTGATTGGGTATGTGGAGAACCTTGCTAGACTGGTATTTTCCTTGGGTAAAGAGTTGACCACATATGAGATTTTACAATCACTTCCAAAATCACACAACCAGTTCGTCATGAACTACAACATGAACAATTTTGGTAAGTCGTTGTCAGAATTTCTTGTAATGTTTAGGATAGGTGAAGTGCAGATGATGAAGGACAAACCTAAATATGTGATGATGATCAACACAGGGAAGTTCAAGGGCAAAGGAAAAGCTAAGAAGAGTTCTAAATCTAGTCAAAAACCAAAGTTTTGCGTCCTGAAAGCTAATGGATGAGTGAATAATGAAGAAAAATGACAACACTGTCACAATCCTAAACACTAGAAAAGGAACTATCCTCTTTATATAGAGGAACTTAGAAAGAAGAAGGAGATAGAGATCTCTACTTGAGGACCTGAGAAGAAGTAAGCTAGAACTGTGCAGAGCAAGAGTTTCTGCCACTACAGTTGGAATCTCTCATTCACTCTGATGGGCATGTAGTAGAATTAGTGAATTGCTATTATGCACCTACCATTGAGGAAAACATCATGCATCTTGTATGGATAAGAATATTATGAATAATTTTTTGTTTCATTTTAAAAGATGATATCTTCTATGGCAATGTCGTATATCTCATAATCTATATTTGGTAGTTGTAGAAACAAATATGTATAACACATATATTGAATGTCTCGAAAACTCAAACAATGAATACCTATAGCATTGTCACCTAGAGCACATAAATGATAAATTCATTACTAGAATCCATAATGATGGTCGTCTAGATTCTTTTGATTAATGAACCAATACAGACATGCAAGTCTTATTTATTGAGAAATATGATAAAAGCACCTTTCACTAGATGTAGTATGTTACAACCCCAATTTTTGGGTTCATCTGATGAGAAATGTAAACTCTCATATTGGACAAATAATGATGTAATTTCATTTACAATAGCCTTAATGATTGTATTATGGGCTTTATTGGCTATTGGGCCCAATATCAAGGAAATTCAATTAATTAATGAATAATTGATAATTTGAGAAAAGAAAGATGTGGAAACCTCTAGAAGGCAAAAACATGTAATTTCGTGCCTCTTGGGTTCCTTGGGTTCCAAGGAGTCCAAAGTTGCAAAGAAAAGCAATAAGAAAAGAAAAGTTTAATTAAGTATTTCTTTATTAAGAAAGAAATTGAAAACAATGGTAAAAGGTGGAAAACAAGTGAAAAGAGGTATAATTGAGTTATCCTTAATGGAATTTCGTATTCCAAGGATTCCTAACAATAAAAGGAATACTAATGAGGAAAATAAATGAGAAATCCTCAAAAAGAAATATTTTAATAAGAAATACACATGATAATGAAGAATAATGCATTTAGATGCATCTAGAAGGATAATGAGTATCCAATAAAAAGGATTTCGAAATAATAGAGCTTCTTGGGATCCAAGGAGTCCCAATGAAGAGGAAAGAAAGAGAAAATAACAAAATTGCAAAATAAGGATAATGGGAATACATAATTAATGGAATTATGTGGTTTTATTAAAAGGAAGTATTTCCTACTTAAGGAAAATATAATTTCAAGGCCAATGAATTAAAAGACAAGATTAAAGAGGATAAGGGAGAAGAATTTCGAATTCCTAAATATCCATGCAACAAGGAATATCAAGGAAATATGAGATAATGAAGAGAGAGAGAGAAATGGTTGCTTCACAACCAAGGAAAGTGTGTTTCCTTTCAAGTTTGGGACTTGAGTCCTCATGAGGCACACCTTAGGGCTTCATACTCCACCCTATATAAAGGGGTAAAGCCCTAGTTCAAGTCTGAGAGAGAGAGAGATCTCACACGTATCTCTTCTTCCTCTTCTTGTTCTTCCATGTTCAAACCCTAACCTGTGAAGATGGCTCTATCTCATGCGCATCGAGTGATCATGTGTAGTTGGGATGGAGGGTGGATGCCCACGAGTTTGGGGAGGGGCTTCGCCATCGTGGCCCTGCCCTAGGCTGATCGCAGTAGCCGCAGCACTGCCGCTATGGAAGCCGCGCACAGTAGGCATGTCCAGGCCAAACTGGCCGCCATGGCTGCAAACTGAGGCACCCTGCTGAGTACGGAGGGTAGACGGAGGTAGGGGAAACATCCCCGGTGGTCGCCGAGGCCAGGAGTGGTGAAGGGCAGCCGCGTCTTTCTGCAGTTCGGCGCCAAGACTAGGTTTCCTGAGGTTGAAGACAACCTAGAGTGCATTGGATGTTTCTACCCCCGTGGGCTAAAGAAACTGGTCAACTTAACCAAGGGAAAAAGTGATTCTTTCGAAATGTTTCCAAAATCAATCGCAAGACCTTTGCATGGTAAAGGAGGCGACGTGGCACTCTCTGATTGGTCCAGAGTAAGTGAATTTCATTAAATTCATAACTTTTTAACGGTAGCTCAGTTGGGGACATATAATGCATGAATTTTGCTCAGAAAAATGAGAGGAATTCATTAAAAATATAATTGAAGCCTGATTCCTTTTGTAATTCAAAAAGTAATAGATGATATCAACTTTAATGTATTAATGTTTAAAGAACCCTATCTTGAGATGAATAATATATTTATAAGGGTTTAATGGATGATTAAAGTTGATACTTTCCTGTTAATGATAAAAAGGAACATTAGGAACAAAAAGGATGAACTTTGCATATAATTAGTTAATTTAGAGTTTATGTGCATAAATGGGCTTTAATGGGCCTTGAAACCCTAATGTTGGCAAATTCGACTCTTAATGCTTTACTTATTCGATTTCATGTATCAAACTGAGTTTTCATGGTTATAAGCTATTTCGAGCATTAAAGTTCCTAATTTGTGGATAAATACCCTAAATGTAGTAATTAGGGGTTTCTCATGAATAAAAGGTGGAATTAATGGCAAATCGAGTTCATATGAGAATTGGACCATAATGAACTATGAATTGATGATAAATGCGTATAATGATCTTGTCATGGATTAAAGGGATAAAAATAATAGCTTTAATGTAAAAGAGGCTTAATGAACTTAATTAATGGTTAATTATACCTTTAATCTGAAATTGAGGATTAGATGTGGAAATAATTAGGGTTGGTGATCAATTGCATTAAATTAGGGTTTAAAATAGTAAAAGATGAAGGGAAACCCTAATTGTAATAGAAACCCTAAAAGTGAATTAGAAACCCTAGGAAGCAATCTAGGTTTAATGGATCTTGATGACATGAATAATAAAAAGGGAATTACATGATTATTTTAGGATCTTGTTGAAAATGCTTGCTTGCTTGGATTCTTATTTGCATGGATATTTCTATTCAAATCGTCAGATCAGGTATGTGGTTAATTATGATTAATCACATTAGTTTCCCGAGTGTTTTCCGAATGTTTCCTTGCATTGAATGCAATCTAAACAGTTTGGATGTTCATACTACGATTATAAAGTCACTACGGTTATCACAGTTATATATACATGTGAATTCTCGCACCTACATGCCACCATGATGGAAGATGCCATGTGGTCAGGCCCAGATGGGTAGACCAATGGGCACCATGAGAGGTGACTCCAGACACCAAGCTCGAGAATGAGAAGGTGGTCTATGATGCATGACTATGGAGCACCGTGAGAGGTGACTCCTAGGCACTAAGCTTGGGATTGAGAAGGTGGCCTTAAGTCAATGGCAAAAGAGAAACCCTAGAAGGGTATGCCAGAGTTAGGGCAAAAGCGGTGGAGAATAACACATTGAAAATGTAAAGTGGCTTGTTAAATAATTTGATTGCGATTATTAAATTGTTAGCCATAATTGCAAGATTTTGGTTGTTCCCACATACCAGTATATTTTGATATACTGGCTGACATTTTGTTTGTCGGCATTTTAGGAACAACAATTGAAAGAATAAATAGTAAAGTGACACATTGTGGAAATAAGAAATAAAGTGCAAGGAGGATTAGATAGAATAATTCAAGCTCTGGATAGATAGATTTCCAAAGTTTTCAAAAGGTAAGTAAAGTTTTATTTTTATACAAAATTCCAGTTAGTTAGTAGAATTTCATAATTATTATTGATTATTTGTTGAACCTTTGATCCGGGTTATTAGATAACGGATCTGATCTCTTGGTCTCCCTTAAGTGGGGGTTATTGGGAGACAGGGTCGTTACAATTGGTATCAGAGCAAAGGTTCCTCACTTAATCTTTAATAATTATTAAATTTTACAAATTCTGTAGAACCCAAGGGAGTTATTATAGGATTATCTGAAAGACAGAGGTGTCTAGAAAAGGATCACGACCGGGGGCTGGAAATATTTTCCTCCGCACCACTAGTCGGAATATGAGGACTCCCAGATCCGTGTGACTGCCTGGCCAAAGTCTTAGGGTATGATTTGAAATAAGATACCTTTAGGACTCTCTCCTCTTATTCATCCCTTCTCAACTCAAATTTTGTTGAGGACCTTAAGGATTAGGGTTTCCTCTCTTCTCCTCACCCTCTTGAGATATGGGTAAGGTTAACAAGGATTAAGGAATCCTCCACCAAATTAATAAAAAGCATGTAAATAAGATGTCATGGACATAAGCTTAATAGAGTAAGCCTAAACTAAAGAATAGATACATGCTTAGGTCGTATGACACGAGTTGTCATTTCCCTCCGAAGAGACCTAAGGATAGACCTCCTTGGCAGGAGGATGAGTAGAGAGAGTTGTCTTGGAGGTAGAGACCTCCATTAAAGGTATAGATCTAGCATATCCTTTGAGGATGATGGTAACCCTAACCCTAAGTGAAGGTTAGAGAGAGAGATGACATGATGAGTTAGATTTCATGGTTGACTGGGTGTTTGGATGGACACGCCTTTGGATTTCCATACGAACCATGAGAAGTTGATGACCGAGTACCTTTGGAAACCCAACCCTGGGAAGGTTCGTTCTTGTTTGAGTGAAGGATAGCTCCTTCATGGATGAGGTTAGAGAAGAACCTATAGAAACCTTTTGGGCTGTTGCAAGTAGGATATAGCTTGCACCCAGAGTGCGTCAATAGTGTTGACAGTTGAATGAAACCCTAGAAAAGGGATCATGATGGATGGCTTATGAGTTAAGCATAAGGGGTTATGGATAATCTTGAGTAAACATAAGTTTGAGTATAGGCTTCACTCAGGTAGGGGCATGCTTATGAGCTTGATCCTTCATGAAGAAAGGACCTCTTATAGAAAGGTTGGTTGTAGGATTAGCTCTAGAGAGAGAGAGAGCAGACCTCAGGCAAGAAGGTTGGAAGCCTAAAACCCTGAAACTTGAGGAACAGTGGGAGTTGAGGATGATGTGACCTAAGTGGATGATAGTGGTTGTCGTATGCTTGACCCTTGGAGGCTAATGATGTCTTGGTTGCCATGAGAGGAACCAAACCCTAGAGAGAGGATGAGTCTGTTGGTACCTCTATGCCTATGGTATAGGTGTTTACCTCCTGAGATAGGTATAAGAGTTTCTTAGACTTGAAGAGGATGAAGTAGCAAGTTGTGAAGCCTTGTACCTAGTTGGTTATCCTGGAAGAGGACTCAACTCTGAGGTGTTGCTCGAATGAAAGGATGACATACCTTGGACATGCTTGATTCGTGGTTAAGAGGTTGAGCATGCAGTTGGACACCCAAAGGTGGACCTAGGATTTCTAGGCCTAAGGGGAGGAGCAGTGTACCTGATGCTCATGATAAGGTTTGAGTCTCTATAGCTTCGAGCATGTGTAGAGGAGAAAGAAACCCCTAAGTTAAGGGTATGTGTGATGAACCCCTCACAACTAAGTTGGTCTAATGTTGAGGATGAGAACAAGTGTGACCTAGCATGGTTTAGTAGGTACGCTTGTGCCTTAGTAGTTGCTGGATTAAGCATGCTCATGTGGATGTAGACCCTAAACATAAGGACGGTTGTGATCTTGTTGTCAAGAGTTGTAGTTTCCTCCCATCCTGGGAGAGGGGCCCTTTGGTAGGGTATATACCTGTTTTGTTGGTTTTGAAGTAACCTAAAGAGGTTTCATAGGATCTTGAGAAGCTAAGTGAAAGGTACATGGTATGATAATGAACCTGCAGACCCATAGATAACCATCTCTAAGTGCATGTGGATGTGTTACCATGGAGGTAACCGATATGGGGCCTGACCAAGGTAGGCAGCTTGCCATGACCCCTATGAAGGGATGAAAGTCAGTCGTGAATACAGAGAGAGATGATGAATGCTTGGGTAAGGTTCTAAGCTAGACATGTACTATAATGGAACCCTAAGTCTATCCTAGGGCCAGGTAGGGATAAGACCAATGGAAGAAGGAGTTGCCTAATTTCCTAGTTGCACATGACCATAGGGTCGGGAGGTAACATCTATCATTATCTGAGGGCCATGGGTTAGGAGATTGATCACCTTTAGGAACTCATGGGACCCAAAGGGCAGATGAGTAGGGCACTCTCTAAATGCATAAGGGAAGAGGGATGAACCCCAAATCTGCCGACACCCTATATATGTAGAGGAGATGACCAAGGAATGTGTGTAAACCTCAGTAGGTTCGAGACCAGTTTTCCATGGAAGTAATTTGGATATCATGATGTTTGTGATGTAGAGACATATGTGGCACGTTGCAACTTATATTTGAAGGTGTACTGGCAAGGTGGGATGTACCATCTCTACTCTTGGAACAGGAAGAACTCTGTATTCGGACTACAGCCAAATGCTTATTTCCTCTTGTTATGGGAGTGAGAGATAGGACAGTACGCATGTCATACACCAAGAATAGAGATGATGGGAGTTGGAACGTTGCTACAAGGTATGGGAACAAAGATGATAACATACCCTTGTGGAGCGAATGATACATGGATGGTTTACAAACACTAAGAGTATTAAGGAGATCATCTTGTGAGGATGTGATACCATGAGCTATCTGGAATTTGCAAGATATGCTAGGTTGAGTTTGATCACCATGAAGAGGATCTCAGAGTTTCTTGATGAAGACAAACTTAGAGATGAGATGATAAGTAGAATACATGGAGGTGTATGTCTTCGACATTACCTAACAGCTAAGGATAAGAAGGGATAATGAAGGATCTGGTTGAGATATAGCTGCCTAGTTTAACTAGAAGCTAGAAAAAGTTGAGGTTGCTAGGCTAACCTTAAGTTGAGCAAAAGGGATAAGTTTGGCCAATACCCAGATATATCAATAACGGTTAATCAAGTAAATAATTGATGGGTTAGCTAGTCTAGTACATGATATGATGAAATGATGGTTGTAGAACCTCAGATGTACTTCTTTGGAAAGGAAAGTGATGAAGCCCTGATGAGAGTGGATTAGGGTTTCTGAGGTATTGATCTTGAGGAATCATGACATATCAGAGATCATGGTTTTAAGATCACCAAACATCGTGATATTACAAAGATAGTAGCACTTTGGATGCTTGATGTGAAGTTGCATGTAGCATGTGGCCATGCAAGCCAGGAGGTGAAGGACGAACACCAGTAACCCAATACATGGATATAAAGTATAAAGAGTTCCTGAGAGGGAATGGAAGTTCATCCACTATGGATGGTGGTAAGTCTCCCCTTGATCAAGAAGGTCAAGATGCAATATGGGTTATGGTAGATCGCCTTACCTAGATGACATGAGAAAGAAAGAGTACTATCACAAGATTGATTCAGTTGAACTACTTAAGAAAGAAAGATGGTTCAACTACACCATGATACGAGTTCAAAAGTTCTTGGGTATGACCTAAGGGCTTACTTCCATGAGGTGAAAGTAGAAACATGCAAAACTCAATGATAGTACAGTTTATCACCCCATACTAATGGGCAGTATGATCCAGACTAGAGGGTCTGATGAGAGTATGTGTACTCATTCAAAGTGATACATAGAGATAGTTCTTAAGATGTGATGTTAACCACCATAGCCTTTATCGGGATGCAAGAAGTCTTATAGAGAGGTTGTGTCGGTCACCACTTCATTAAGATGATGTTGGTGAAGGAGGCCTCGCGAAGGTTAGAAAAGAACCATAGTGTGTGAGATGAAGTCACTTTGATCATGCAATGGCCGAGAGAGAGCCCAGTGATGACATGAGTCATGAGCTGATGCAAAGCAGACTGACATGTAGTTCACTATGGGAGAATATGTGATGTGAAAATCTGACCCCTCTAAGCTACAATTGAGAAAGCCGAGTCCCCGATATATGGGTCCATTTGAGATGGATTGGTGGAGATAGTGGTATTTATCCTTACCCCTCAGGATAACATGATGAATAATGTGTTCCATGAGTCTGATCTAGAGCACTATGTGAGGTACCCAAGCCATGTGCTGAGCCTTGAACCTATTCAGCTTTTGAGAGGCTGAAATGTCCTGAGTCACCTATGAGGGTACGATATACCAAGGTAAGAAAGAACTCAGATGGAAGAATATGAGATGATGAAGGTTCTTGGGAAGCACCATGGAAAGGGTGAAGCCACAAAAGAGCCATGATGGACATATGAAAGGCTTATCCTGCATTGTTTGTTTGCTTGGTGGAATTTTTAGGGAAGAATTCCTATAAGAGGGGAAGGATGTTACAACCCCAATTTTTGGGTTCATCTGATGAGAAATGTAAACTCTCATATTGGACAAATAATGATGTAATTTCTTTTACAATAGCCTTGATGATTGTATTGTGGGCTTTATTGGCTATTGGGCCCAATATCAAGGAAATTCAAATAATTAATGAATATTTGAGAATTTGAGAAAAGAAAGATGTGGAAACCTGTAGAAGGAAAAAATGTAATCCAAAGTTGGATTTCATGCCTATTGGGTTCCTTGGGTTCCAAGGAGTCCAAAGTTGCAAAGAAAAGCAATAAGAAAAGAAAAGACTAATTAAGTATTTCTTTATTAAGAAAGAAATTGAAAACAATGGTAAAAGGTGGAAAACAAGTGAAAAGAGGTATAATTGAGTTATCCTTAGTGGAATTTCGTATTCCAAGGATTCCTAATAATAAAAGGAATACTAATGAGTAAAATAAAAGAGAAATAAAGAGAAATCCTTAAAAATAAATATTTTAATAAGAAATACACATGATAATGAAGAATAATGCATTTAGATGCATCTAGAAGGATAATGAGTATCCAATAAAAAGGATTTCGAAATAATAGAGCTTCTTGGGATCCAAGGAGTCCCAATGAAGAGGAAAGAAAGAGAAAATACCAAAATTGCAAAATAAGGATAATGGGAATACAGAATTAATGGAATTATGTGGTTTTATTAAAAGGAAGTATTTCCTACTTAAGGAACATATAATTTCGAGGCCAATGAATTAAAAGACAAGATTAAAGAGGATAAGGGAGAGGAATTTCGAATTCCTAAATATCCATGCAATAAGGAATATCAAGGAAATATGAGATAATGGAGAGAGAGAGAGAGAGAGATGGTTGCTTCACAACCAACGAAAGTGTGTTTCCTTTCGAGTTTGAGACTTGAGTCCTTATGAGGCACGCCTTAGGGCTTCATACTCCACTCTATATAAAGGGGTAAAGCGCTAGTTCAAGTCTGAGAGAGAGAGAGAGAGAGAGAGATCTCACACGTATCTCTTCTTCCTCTTCTTGTTCTTCCACGTTCAAACCCTAACCTGTGAAGACGACTCTATCTCATGTGCAGCGAGTGATTGTGTGTAGTCGGGATGGAGGGTGGATGCCCACGAGTTTGGGGAGGGGCTTCACCATCGTGGCCCTGTCCTAGGCTGATCACAGTAGCCGCATCACTACTTCTATGGCAGCCGCGCATAGCAGGCATGTCCAGGCCAAACTGGCCACCATGGCTGCAAACTGAGGCACCCAACTGAGTGCGGAGGGCAGACGGAGGTAGGGGAAACATCCCCGGTGGCCGCCGAGGCCAGGAGTGGTGAAGGGCAGTCGCGTCTTGCTACAGTTCGACACCAAGACTAGGTTTCCCGAGGTTGAAGACAACCTGGAGTGCGTTGGACGTTTCTACCCCCGCGAGATAAAAAAACTGGTCGACTTAACCAAGGGCAAAAGTGACCTTTCGAAATGTTTCCAAAATCAATCGCAAGAGCTTTGCATGGTAAAGGAGGCGACGTGGCACTCTCCTATTGGTCCAGAGTAAGTGAATTTCATTAAATTCATAACATTTTAACGGTAGCTTGGTTGGGGACATATAATACATGAATTTTGCTTAGAAAAATGAGAGGAATCCATTAAAAATATAATTGAATCCTAATTCCTTTTGCAATTCGAAAAGTAATAGAAGATATCAACTTTAATGTATTAATGTTTAAAGAACCCTATCTTGAGATGAATAATATATTTATAAGGGTTTAATGGATGATTAAAGTTGATACTAGCCTGTTAATGATAAAAGGGAACATTAGGAACAAAAATGATGAACTTTGCATATAATTAGTTAATTTAGAGTTTATGTGCATAAATGGGTTTTAATGGGCCTTGAAACCCTAATGTTGGGAAATTCGACTCTTAATGGCTTTACTTATTCGATTTCATGTATCAAACTGAGTTTTCATGGTTATAAGCTATTTCGAGCATTAAAGTTCCTAATTTGTTGATAAATACCCTAAATGTAGTAATTAGGGGTTTCTCATGAATAAAAGGTGGAATTAATGGCAAATCGCGTTCATATGAGAATTGGACCATAATGAACTATGAATTGATGATAAATGTGTATAATAATCTTGTCATGGATTAAAGGGATGAAAATAATAGCTTTAATGTAAAAGATGCTTAATGAACTTAATTAATGGTTAATTATGCCTTTAATCTAAAATTGAGGATTACATGTGGAAATAATTAGGGTTGGTGATCAATTGCATTAAATTAGGGTTTAAAATAGTAAACGATGAAGGGAAACCCTAATTGCAATAGAAACCCTAAAAGTGAATTAGAAACCCTAGGAAGCAAGCTAGGTTTAATGGATCTTGATGACATGAATAATAAAAAGGGAATTACGTGATTGTTTCAGGATCTTGTTGAAAATGCTTGCTTGCTTGGATTCTTATTTGCATGGATTTTTCTGTTCAAATCGTCAGATCAGGTATGTGGTTAATTATGATTAATCACATTAGTTTCCCGAGGCTTTTCCGAATGTTTCCTCACATTGAATGCAATCTAAACAGTTTGGATGTTCATACTGCAATTATAAAGTCACTATGGCTGTCACAATTATATATACATGTGAATTCTCGCACCTACATGCCACCCTGATGGAAGATGCCATGAGGTCAGGCTCAGATGGGTAGACCAATGGGCACCATGAGAGGTGACCCCAGACACCAAGCTCGGGAATGAGAAGGTGGTCTATGATGCATGACTATGGAGCACCGTGAGAGGTGACTCCTAGGCACCAAGCTCGGGATTGAGAAGGTGGCCTTAAGTCAATGGCAAAAGAGAAACCCTAGAAGGGTATGCCAGGGTTAGGGCAAAAGCGGTGGAGAATGACACATTGAAAATGTAAAGTGGCTTGTTAAATAATTTGATTGCGATTATTAAATTGTTAGCCATAATTGCAAGATTTTGGTTGTTCCCACATACCAGTATATTTCGATATACTGACCGACGTTTTGTTTGTCGGCGTTTTAGGAACAACAATTGAAAGAAAAAACAGTAAAGTGACACATTGTGGAAATAAGAAATAAAGTCTAAGGAGGATTATATAGAATAATTCAAGCTCTGGATAGATAGATTTCCAAAGTTTTCAAAGGTAAGTAAAGTTTTAATTTTATACCAAATTCCAATTAGTTAGTAGAATTTCATAATCATTATTGATTATTTGTTGAACCTTTGATCCGGGTTATTAGATAACGACTCTGATCTCTTGGTCTCCCTTAAGTGGGGGTTACCGAGAGACAGGGTCGTTACATAGTAGGAGAGTGAGTAATATATTAGGGCTCATACATATTAATGTGTATATAGACATTTTATAATAAATGCTAGAGGTGGTTAATAATACTTCATTATATTTATTGATAATCTCATTAGATATGGTAATTTGTATTTAATGAAATACAAGTATGAATCTCTTGAAATGTCCAAGGATATCATGAATCAAGAAGATAACCAACTTGGTGTAAGTATTAAAAACACTTTGATATGATCGATGTTTAAACTAAGTGTTTGAGGATCTTCCAAGAGACCATGATAATGTATCACATTGAAATCCACCTGAAACATATTGATGTATCAGGAAGAACGAATAACACCCTACTAGTCATAGTGTGATTATCAAATGAATCTAGCTAATCTTCCAAATTCCTTTTTGACACATGCTTTACACTAAATAATGTACTATCGAAAATGGTTCAAAAGACACCATATGAGATATGCCATGAGAAGTGTCCTGATATGTCTTTTGTAAACATTTAGAATGAAATCTTATATAAGAAAATAGTGTAAATATTTGTCCACAAATCACATAAATGTTATTTTGTTGAATACTACTTTTATATTCCAATCTAACAACAAAAGTGCTTGTTACCATGATAGTTCGATTCCTGAAGGGAATTCAATTCTAAAGGAATCAATGGGAGAAAATTATAACTCGAAAAGTTCGAGACCAACAAGAAAACATTGACCCTAAAGAGGTACAGTAGGAACAAGTAGAATCACAAATGGTTGTGGAATCTCAAATTCCTTATGTAACACACAAAACTCATAGATCTAGTAAAACACGCCTTGAGCTTGAAAGATATATCTTATGGCTCAAGAAGGTGTAAATTTGGTTATAAACGATGAGCCAAAAAACCTATGTAGATGCTATTGAGTTACCAGAGTATGAGAAATGTATTCAAGCCATAGAATCCAAGATGGACTCCATGTACACCAGCAAGGTATGACCTTGGTGGATCCACCTGAAGGGGTAAAACCCATAGGGTGCAAGTGGGTCTTCAATTAGAAGACCAACATGGATGGTAAATTACAAACCTATAAAGATAGATTGGTTGCAATGGATTTCAAACAAGTTCAAGGTGTTGAACATGCCAAAATATTTTCAATAGTTGCCATGGTTAAATCCATCAGGATCATGCTTGCCATTGTAGCTTGTTATGACTTAGAGATTTGGCATATGGACATTAAAACCACATTCCTTGATAGGAATAATTACGAGGATGTGTGCATGACATAGACTAAAGGATTTAAATCCAATAATCCAAATAAAGTCTATAAGCTACAAAGTCAATATGTAGATCGAAGCAAGCATCTCATAGATGGAATCTTCAATGTGACAAGATAGTCAAAGAGTTTGAATTTAATCAAAATGAAGATGAAATATGTGCATACAAAAATTTAGTGGGAGCATATTTATATTTTACATGATGATGGATAAGAACATCCTTATACTACAAATGTGATACCTGGATGAGAAGTACCTTCTTTATGAAGTTTTATGTGAATCATCCTATATCTTAGGAATTGAAATCTATAGAGACAGATCTGGAAATCTTCTTGACATAATAAGAGCATATACATTGGCACAATGGTGAAAGGGTTCAACATGCAAAACTCAATGAAAGAAAATTTGTCCATGCCCCATGGGATTAGTCTCTCAAGAGTCCAGTTCTTGTAAAGAAAGGGAAATCCATGAATAAGATGTCATATGCATTCACAATGGGATCTATCATAGATGCAATGTTATGTACTCATCCCATTGTCTCGTATGTATTAGAAATGGTGTCAAGATATCTATCAGATCAAGTGAAGGCCATTGGACTTCAATAAAGAACATCCTTAAGTATTTCAGAAGCACTAAAAGGATTTGTTCCTTATTTATGGTAATAAGGAAGAGTTCAATGTAAAGGGTTACACTGATGCAAGATTCCAAAATTACAAATTATTAATCACAATCTAAATTTTTGTCTGACCATAAAACAAAAATTGTAAGCTAGAAAAGTTCTAAGAAAGATATAGTTGTTTAATTCTACAATAAAACCTGAGTAACTTGATGTTTTAAAAACAATAGAGGATATTGCATGGATCAAGAATTTTATGTAAATGAACTTGTGCGAGGTTCCAACCATTGATGACGTATTAGAAATATTGTGACAACAATGGAGCTACTGGATAGGCAAGCAATCTCCGATAGCATACTACGCCACTTCAATCTCATACGAGAAGTCATACAATGAGGAGATGTGAAAACTTGCACGATACAGACTAGAAACAAATGTCTCTAATATGCTACATAAGCACTTGTGCAACAGAGTCATGATGGACATGTTAAGATCACTTGGAATAAGATTTCTGGGTGATTGACTCTAAGTGCAATTGGGAATCTATTGGTATGTATGCCCAAAGAGCCAATCATATGATGATTGGAATGTGGCATTACATACTCAATTTGATAATGATAAAAAGTATTCTTCCTATTATGTTTGTCTAAATCATGAGATGATGACATAGACATAGTATATGTCTAAAGAATGATGTTACTCGATGACATATGTGTTCAGGTTGAGGACCTGAATAGTGAGATCATATGTATGACAAGGGTACATACATTCTCATTTTGTCCCTAGTCAGATATTACTATGGAAGAAAAATAGACAACAATAATACATAAGGCTAGAGTGTGTGTTGATTGATGATAGAGTCTCATTAGTCATGATATGTGATATCAAGTCAAGCGCACATATTCATGTTAGAGAACTATGTATCAAACAGACCCACCTTGAGAGTGAAACATGGAGACCATGTAATGGTAGTTGGAATCAACTCTCATAGTTATAGTGGTGATTGTGGTTCTCATACCTAAAGTCACTATACTAATCACATGTTATTCAATGTATTTTAAGACCATCCAACATGACCTTGAATAAAGGATTCCATAAAGGTGGTGCTCATTTGCATTGTGACACATGGGAATTGGGTGTGAATGATGTAGATGGTATTTGTCCCTCATACATGAGATTGATATCCATGCCACTTGATAATCGACACTCAAAAATGTATGTCCATATTTATCTGAATCAATATATGATATGTGATCTCACATGCATATCAGACAGTCTACTCTAGTTCAAGGAACATGGATTGAACCTTGAGAGGATGACGATTTCATGCCTCAAGTTTAATTTGAATATCAGAGATAAAGAAACTATACAATCACAATAATAGTGATCACGGATTGTAGGTTGAAGTTGTTCTCCAACTTTCTGATTACTTGGGTAGAAATGATGTGTTGCTAGATACCACTTATTACTTGTGATGTCAAAAGTTGGTTATGAACATTCATTGCCAATGTAATTTCATACCTATAGAGTCACACACATAGGATGCACTTGGAATAGGAGTTCACTCATGAATATGGTTTAACTTGAGCTAAAGTGATTATGTATTCAATTTAAACAACATTAGTTGTATATTGGTTGAACTAGAATTTGAACCACCAGGTTTAGAAATGAACCACCTAGTTCAGATCATGAATCACCCATTTCAGAAATGAACAAACCATTTCAAAGTGTAAAATGACCATTTCATATGTGAAATGATTGTTTCAACGATCAATATGACTGGATTAAGGATCGATGTTGACGTCATGTTGTGAATTAAATGTCATATTAAAAGCTAAGATGCTTGTGAACAGGAAATAATGTGAACCGACCACTTCAAGCATTGAATTGACTTATTCACATGTGAATAGACTGATTCAAGTGTTGAACTGACCATTTCAGTAATGAACTGATCAGTTCAGTCATGAACTGAATGTTTTATGGTTCACAACTTCTAGAAGCTTCATGAAATTTATCTCTTTGACTCTCAGATGAATGGAAAACCCTAACCCTGGCCCTTCTATAAATAGAGGGGTAGTCAAGACTTTTAGAGACACAACAATAAGCTCTCACAATTATTGTCCTCTCTAGCTGTGATAACTAGAGAGCCTGACAAGATCTACCTATAAAAGGAAGGGATAGCAAGGGAGAGACAACACAAGAGAGTGAATCAACCCTAGTCGGTTGATGTTCAAAGGGACAACTCATTTCCAGTGGCTATGGTAGCTCAACGTGGAGTTCCTGGCATCCCGTGTGGACTAGTTGAGAGCGTGGATGCATTTTCCACCTGCTAAGAGGAAATCATCAACCACCGCCAGTGGTGATACACCAGGAGGGTACCACAGACAACCGTCTAGGTGCTACTTGAAAAAGAAGCATGCTACTACAAGGATAGTCACTGGACTTGCTCCTACACCAGGTATATGCCTTGCTGCATTCCTTCCTAATCTATAGTTGTTGATGTGATATATTGTCTAAGGGGAATATGGCAGTAAATTTTTGTTATGCTGCCATATCAGTCGACATATTTCCCTACAATATATTGGTGTTATTTAAGCTTACATAATCTTAGTTTACAAATGATTAGTAATTTCTAAAAGTCATGGTAACTTGTTTGTTGTTGATCACCACATCTTTTTGGATATGTTTGTTTAAGATATTATTTATAGGATATAGCTTGAAAAGCCTTTATGAGATATGTGTGTTGGATAAGTTGAGGTGAAGCTAATATCTAAGTAGAATTGGTTGATACCCATGCTTAGGTGGAAAATATCAAAGAGAAACCACTAAAGGGAATAGGTAAAACTAAGATCTATCGATGCCAGACTAGAAAAAAATAGTCAAAGTAATGTTGAGGGTAGAGCATGTTGTAGGAGTTGTCCTCTCTGGATTTTTCACTCACAAGTGCTTTACAAAATGTTGAGTAAGTGCATACATGTTTGTATCCTATTAATGTGATTATAGATCATAAAAATACTCCATTTCTCATCCTTGTAGACATATTTGTAGAGGACCACCTGAAGATTGACAAGTATACCACCCATGACCTTAAGAGTATGATCCCAATTGATTTTCATGTGTCATGCTATTTAATAGCATAATGATAAAGCCCCCACCAATCACTTTTGTGCTACCTTCTTTGCTAGAATAGTCTAAGAATAGGAAACTACGTTTGGTGCTCCTGAGGATGGAGGGAGTCAAAAACTCTTTGATTGACATAATGTTGGCATAGATAGTCAATATGCATTTTGAACACGCAAAAGGCTATAGTCCATCTAGTCAATGAAGACAATTAAATTTCCTTCTCAATAGTAGAGAAGGTTGAATGTGAAGGACTGATCATGTGCATCATGTAGAGCTTTAGTTGGATGATCATAGTAGACTTGTACTGTAAATGATAAGACTTCATAGCCTTCAATCAATCATTGACTAAGCAACATTAAATTTGGACTCAACTACAAGTAAGAACTTATTAGTTGCAACTTCAATAATATTTATACTTTTCTAAGGATTATTGTTTGATATAACTCCTTTACATAGTTTCTAGAGTTCAAATACATAAGTATGTATTTCTATCCTAGCCTTTTTTGTCCTCCATTTAGTATGGGAAAAATCATATATAAGGTTGGTTGAATTTGAGTGGCGGTAGTAAACCTGATTGTATAGTACTGGCTTATCAATTGCAATGTAATCTCTCATCATGATATTTATGGTACCTTGGCATGTTTGTGTTTTCTCTCTAGTCACATTTAGTTCGGTAACATGTTTTACCTTTCATCCTTTTAAACATCACCAACCAGCACAGCAAAAAAGTTCCTTGCTAAATGTGGCAACTTCAAGTCAGTTGTTATGTAAGTTGTGAAATTTTCACTCTACATTAAATCACAAATGGATTGTTATCCTAGTTGTAGATTTTCAGACCTAAGATCAAGGCCTAAAGGGAGTTCAAAAAATCATCTTTTTAGATGCACAAGATGAGCATTGATAGTAAGGAGTGAATGACTAGATAATGTTGTTAAACTGTGAGAATCTACAACTAGTTTAGTACTAGTAGGATAATGAAGTATAGAAGATATAGAAGAATGAGTACATGAAGAGAACGGTGTGAAAATCAGTATTAATCCTATGTTGACTTGAAGAAGATGGATCTGCATCTCTATGCACAACAAGTGAGATGTTAATGTTTCTCATGTTTTGAGGCATCTCTACCTAGAAATGAGTTGTATTTTCTATCAAAGGTGCAGATGCAGAGTCTCAAGATAAATGAACCTCGCATATAGTATTAGCATTAGGATACTTGAATTTTATAATGAGATATGATAGAAGGTGATGTCGGTCCTTTTTTCTTGAATTGTCAAGTTTAAAACTAATCCATTCTTATTTATGCTCTTTTGCATAACCCCAATGTTCTTAGCTACTACTTTAAGTACTACTTTTTTTTAGTATTGTTTATCATTTTTACTACATATTGTATTATTTTTTGACATAATTTCTTAAATATGTGGAGTAAATTTCCACTATAGGTGTTTATACATTAGGAAAGGGATCGTTTGTAGCTGGTTTAACTTTATCTGTGATTCAAGATAACATCTCTACAAGTTTAATGATCTTTACCTTGATCGAGAATCATTTTCTCTTAATGTTTTCTTGAATGACATGCAACAAAATGCTTAATCAGTAATGTCCTTACAAGCTCATAGTACATGATACTTCCCCACTATTTTAGTAGTGAAATCGAGGTGGAGATTTTGAATCAGGTAAATTGAAGTAGTAGGACCTAGTACCACATTGTTGTATCAATTATAGACCCAGAGGTTATGCAGATTGGGCATGATTGAATGAGGTTGAGTTTACTTTACATACATATCCATTATTAAACTTTCAGTGAGTATATAATATTTGGTGTTTTATATGATCAAACTTATCTTGTAGAGTTCTAGTACTCTCAGACATCATATGGCACCAATTTCAAGTAAAACATAATATCTAGTTAGAAGCATTTTCTTACCAATGTTGATGTCTCTCTCAAGTATTCTTATTATGATTTCATAACCATGATGTTCTCTTGTTTTGATTATAGGTTACCCAAAGAGGCACCAAAGGAAGAGTCTAGCAATACCTAAGAACATGATTCGTTCTCCCAAGGGATTTATGCCCAAGACAGAGGTTGTTATAGATGTACAAAAGAAAGATAAGAGTGACAAGGATGATGGACCTAAGAAAAACCTACTGTATGTTGAATATGTTTCTCTAGAGAAGCACATGACCATAATCATGTCTAGGATAATTGTTGACAAGCGTGAAGGCATTCTTGAGGATGGAAATGGAGGTCTTTTTCTTAGAAGCTGGTCATGGGTGCATTTCATCATCCAGGAGGGGTGATGTTGCTGGTTTTTAGTTGGAAAGGACAAGAACAACTTCTAAAAGATCTCTAGAAAATATATTTAGTTGAAAAAATGGAGCCCCTCGTCTTGATATGGATGCATTGAGAGTGCATTTGCCTCAAGAAATCTTTGTGCATTGCTGAAGTCAAACTTTTGTTTTTACAGTGTAATCCTCATATTTAGAATGATGTATACATCTCTTCAAATGGCAAGGAAAAACATATATATCTTTAATACAAACACCCAAATAATGCAAACTTCATTGTAGGGGCAAGGAATAATGTCTTTCCCCATGTATATATATTGTTTCAATATAAATAAAAGTGCAATTGTTGACACTTCAATCACAACTTAATGATTGTTTATCAATAAAACTTGTTAGTGAAAAATCATTCACTAGATATGTAATCTAACTACATATATATGTGTAGTAAATATTTCTTTTCCCTACACATGAACTACATAAAAATGTAGTTAATTCATCTTTTTACTACATATTGACTATATATGCAATTGTAGTTCTACATTTCGGTAAAATTACACCTATATTTAAATATGTAAAAACAATATCTAGCTACATTTTAGATTACATATGTATCTGTAGCAAATGGATTATCTAACTACATATTTTAAAAATGTAGCTAAAGGAACTCCCTACATTAGCATATACTTTTTTTTGGTAACCGAGAGAACCCACCCTAGGAGAGACCGACATGGTAAACTCTTGAGGCATGAGAGGGTGTGGTCTGGTCACCCCCCTCCTGTGCCTAATCAACATGGATTACATGAGCATATACTACAATATTTGTATGTAAATAAAAATGTAGCTATAGAGTTAGATACAAAATATGGTACTTTTGCTCCATTTTCATTTTGTAGTTAAAGACCATTTTTTGGTCAGTTGGCCATGTAAGGCCTAATCGAGTGATTCAAAAATGCATAATGACACTGTCAATTGTTCATGTCAATATGTTAAGTAGGACACAATTCCTTAAAATTTTGATTTAAATTAGTATCAATAAATTAAAATTGTATATTCCCAGTGTGTATATTGATGATGCCATAGTCTTACCACTACGTGCATCACAGATGCAGACATGAGTCAATGACACATTAATACTAGTACTTCACACCTTTTGGTGAATACGTTAGGTAATAACTAAATTTATAACAATGGATGTAACTATTTCATGGTAGGAAATGGGAATGATATACCAACTACGTACATACACTAGATATGTCTTGAGCATTGGAGAGTACTAAAATTATTTACAATAAGTTCTTTTTATTCCTAGAATTTTAACATACCTTTTTTAAATATTTCAATTGAAATATAGTTATCCCTTGTATTTCTTATTTGAAAATTATGTTTTTTATACTAATGACATAGGATCCACAAAATTCTAGTCAACAACAAATGTTGCAATGGGAATTATTTGATATACAACAGTCAATCTTGAGTGTTTTTTCTCTATTAGATTGATCATAGTCCCAACAAATACACAAGAACGAGACTAAGTTATGTAAATAATAGTTGATGAAAACTTTTCAAAGAAGAATTCGTTCATGTAAACACTTCTCTTCGAGTGTTTATAATAATTATGACATAAATAATTTCAAGACACATTCATTTGTAACTAGTCATGCTAACATATAATAAGCCTAAGTAAAAGAGTTCATTGTGATGTATGGAGAAAAGCACATGTGGCTAGTAGATAGGGGTTCCTAATCATTTTTAGTTTTATCCCTTGGGAAATAAACATGACACTTGTTTTTTATTAGTTTTGTATAAAAAAATAAAACTCAATTTTTGATGCACTTCTTAAAATTATTCAAACTGATGATGGATGAGAATATTTAAATAATTTTAAATGAAAAGGTTGGTAATCTTTTGATTATGAGTAAATATCCTATCCACATACAAGTTAGAATTTTTTTTAGAAAAAAACATAAACACCTATTTGTATTACATCTAACAATATTATTCGAATAGGATTCTTGGATGAGGCTTTTTGTCAGTAGTGTTTTAATAAAGAAATTGTCCCCTCTATGTGGAATAAACATTCTTTACATGGTTTTATTCATAAGATAATGATTCATTGAAAGTGTTTGGGTCCTTTTAGTGTCCTTGTTTGACATATCAAAGTAAAAAAGAAAATAAAAAATATATCACACCCTTGGCTTTTCTTTGGGTACATTAATCTAAAAATGCACTCATGTGGAATCAGACAGACCTTTTATTTGTTGAGTTTATTTATAGTGAACATGTTTCCCATATAAATACAATAATCCTCTTAAAATAGTTTCAGGAGAATTTTGTATCTCTAGAGAGTTAAACATGTTAGGGCAATCTAGTTGCAAGAATTTGATCCCGATTTCAACTATTGCACCTTATAAATCTCAAGCTTTCCTTCGATCCTATTGGATAAAATTCATGTATATACCATATATCTAGTTGTTCCTCCAAGTACCACTACATATAAGAATGACCCAATTCAAGTAAATAAACATAACTATAATTATTCACAATAATTATATTTCATTGCTAATAGCCTTATGAATATATATATCTATCATGATATTTCCAAGAATCTTATGTTGATTTAGTTACCTATTTTCAAAAGAATGGTCACTTCCAAAATCAACATTCTTCCTCTCATAACATGTTAACTATAATAAGGCTAGTAGTGTACTCAATTTTAATTCTTCTTATTACTTTGCAATTCAAAAATGGAGAAAAATTATATTGGTGCACGTTTGTTATAAACATACAATTGTTGCATTTTTTCTTGTTTTCTAAAACTCATCTAAGTGTACTTGAAAAGTGATGTTTGGTTTAAATATAACATGAAACAAATGAAATTTTTATCTAGGAATTATTTTTTTCCTATGAGTTCTTCTGATAATGAGATTGGTTGCAAATGGGTTTGAAAACCAAGATTAAGGTTGGCATTTCCTATGAACCTGAAAGCCCTACCAGTGTATGGAGGCTTCATGCAATAAGACGTAATTGACTACATTAAATCTTGTCCCAGTGAAAACATGTATCGGCTAACCATTGTTGTTTTGGTTGTATCTATTGTAAATCATTAACATTAATAACATAGTTTGATTTGTGCAATTCTTTTGCAAATGGTGTTTTTATACATATATTTTGATGTAAAACCCCATGGTTTATTACTTGTAAATATCCAAATCATATATGGAAACTTTAAGAGCCCTTTATAGTCAATAATTTTCTTCTTGAATGGTGTTTTTCTCATTCCCATGCCAATGCTTTCCTCTTTGTCCCAAAAATCTATTCAAAGACAAAAGGATATCTGATCCTTAGTGTCCCCATATATTCACTAATACAAGGCTACGAGCATCTTCTCACAACTCTTGGTTTCTACAAAATTAACGTGTTTCTCCATCTTCCTTAAAGACCCAGGCTAAATAGATATGTGGACTCAAGTCTCTACTTCTTATATTTCTCTTGACAATTAAGTTCATTGTTCTACAATTACATCAACTAGAGTTTAAGGTGACATAGCAGGTTGATAGATAATAAAACTGTAAGTTACTCTAGAAGATATTAAATGTCCAATTACATGGCCTAACTTCTCAGAACAATTTACACATGTTTTGCCTCTGGCTAGTTTAGGCATTCACGTAATTTAGTTCATCAATGAAACAAAGATTAAAAGCCTCCTAAAATTCCATCACATGTCGCATCCTAGGATCTTACACATGTATAAGAGAAATATACATAGAACCCTCTATTATTGTATTTTAGTGAAATAGTAGCAAGGGAATACCTCAAGGCATGCACTATAAGCATATAGCTATTATAAATAGCTTACAAGTTAACATATTTTAAGAATGCAAGTCAATTTTAGCATTAGGGAAGAAATCCTAAGCTTCTCTTACCCTCATAAATATTTTTCTTGCTAAAAAACAATGACTAATCATCTATAGAAAATAGAGATGTACCCACAAAAGGTAAATCTAACATGCATGCAGATGACCCATCGATCAAGGCCCAAGGTTCATGAAGCTACCATATTTTAGAAGAAAGAGGTATATAGCAGCACAATCTACAACATGCAAGCAAATAGTAGGTAACAAAATGATTCAAAGGTTATATAACTCACTTAACAAGGGAAGAAATTGGTCTACACATAAAAAGCTACAATGAAGCTCCCAACTTCATGACAAACTCTGGTGTTGAAGGTAAACCTCCAAGATCTGAGTTCCTTCCCTTAAACCACACTTTAATATTGATTTCCCATGGTTGAAGGCAACTAAATAGGTGAGATAAATATGGAAACATTTTGTAAGGCTCTAAGTTGAAACCATATAGAAAACCAACTAGAAAACATCCACGAAGGACAGGAAGGTTAACGATAACAGGAAAACACAAAATTGAGGTTTGACTTACTCTGATCAATAGTCAAAAGCCACCACCTGGCTAGTATCACATTGGCAAGAAGAGAATGAGGGTGGATCATGCTACAAATAGGAAACGTTGAAACCATAAATCCCGTTGATTGTCGTCAACCAATTGTGTCTTACTTTGAAGTAGTAATTTGGTGTTGAGATTCACAATTGAGACAAAAAGGAAGGCCTGGGGGTACATATTGCCCCAGAGGAAAGTGAAAAATGGTCACATTGTCAAATTGCTACAGGAAACTATACTCTCATCATCCAATTATTTCATCAGTACACGAACCCTAATTTTCCAATGGTACACAATGTCAGGTGTCTCATCAGTAGGCCAAAGATTAAAAAAAACCAATGGTTGTTCTCATTATTTAAACTCATTGGTGCATGTTTTTTTAGAAAACCATCAGACAATACACCATGAAGCACCAGTGATAGAGATCTTGCATAAAACCATCAATAACTATGGTCCAGACTTTCCATTTGCACTCAACTATTTTGTGGGTAGCTAACTAACAGAAGAATTAAAGATCACATGACATGCCTTTTTCATTGGTTGTCTACTATTGGGAAGGTAGAATGATGTCACCAGTCTTCAAATCATGAAACCTAAACATACAACAGACTAAAGAAAAGGTAGAAGAGCATTGTTGCTATTTAACCAATGAAAAACTAGACATACTTCCATTGATTTTCTACTAATCAGAAGTCACACCCCTTCAACGGATGAAAATACATCTATGCTAGGTTTACCACCTAGTGCATCTACCTTCATCCAATCAAGTAATAGGAGAAGACAAGACAACCCATAACCAAGGGTAATTTGTACATCAAACCACATAAATAATACACCAACTAAGATCATGCTAAAGCAAGCATCTAAGTAGGTGATAAGGGTAAAAAAACAAGATTAAGGGGGTTAAACTAGGTCATAGGTATTACAATCGTAAACCCCTAATAAAGATTTTTTCCTCAAAAATCCTAGGAAAAAAGGGTTGGTTACTTTGTACATCTCCTCCTTGAGTTCCCACGTTTCCTCTTCAAACACCACAATGGTGCCACAACACCTTTACCAACACTATATCTATCTTCCTCATCTTCTGCACCTGCTTGTCCACAATCAACATCGGGCCTTCAACATGGGATATGTCATCGTTCTGATCCACTTTTGTTGGATGAATCATCTGAACAATCCCTAGATGACATTTCCCCAACATGGATACATGAAACACATTATCTAACCTTTGGACTTATGGTGGTTGAACCAAATTATAATCCACCTTCCCCATTCACATAATCAAATCATAGGACCCCATAAATCTGGTTGCCAACTTTCCCCATTTACCAAATCTTAAAACCCCTTACAAGGTGACACTTTGAGATAAACCATGTCACCCACTGAAAAGTGATCAAATTGTCACATCAGTGGTAAAAAAATGTACTCTCATTGGTTAGTCAAACCATTAGTGGGCATACCTAAATTTATCATCGGTACACACTTCCAAGCATCTCATCTATAGGCACATGTAGAAAACCTATCAATTATTCTTTTTAGTAAAACTCGTTGGTGTATGTTTTTTTAGAAAAACCATCACAGGATACGACATGCAACACTATAGGTAGAGAGATTTCATAAAAGTCATTGGTAGCCATGGTGCAAATTTTTCATCAGTACTCTATTGATGGAAATCCTCACCCAAATGTTTCATCCATAGTCAACTAATGGAAGCATTGGAGGTAACACAACATGCCTCTTCCATTGTTCATATACCAATGGAAAGGCATAACCATGTCTTTGGTCTTCAACTAACACAAATTGAGCATATAACACACCAAAGAAAAGGTAGAAGATCCTCTTAGGTCTTTAATAAATGAAAGGACATGCATAGTTCCATCAATTTTCTACTGATTAAAGGTTAGAACCATTTCATCGGTTCCTAATCAATGGAAAGGCAACTAGTCTAGGTTAGCATACCTAAATTCATCTACCTTCAGAAAAATAAGGAACATGTTGTGTACAAATTTCAAGACAACCCCTAACCAATGATAATTTGCACATTAGTGAACAAACAAAACACTCTGCAACTAAGCATGTGCTTAAGCAAGCATCTAAGAACGTGATGGGGGTAGCAAAATAGGATTAAGGGAGTTAAAATGGATCAAGGTCTTACATGCCTGATTCAACAAGAAACACTCCTATATTTTTCCTTATTGTACTATCCTAATCAACTTGTAAAACAAATCCAACAACCCTTAATTAGGTCATTAAAACCCTAATTACCCTAGGCATGTATATTTTTAAAAACCAACCAAATATGGATTCCAAAACATATCCCATTAGCTAGATCTCAATAGGATGATAAGAATTTATATATGGTTCATCACCATCTAAAGCCCAAAACATTTTCAATAAGTTTTCAATTATTTTATTACACTAACCAATCTTTGATGAGATAAACCAATTACTCTATTCTTTGAAAACTTTCGAATCACTTTATTTGAAATCCATTGATGACTCTACTCTCACTTTATCTTACAAATTTAATTGAGTAGCTTGGCATATTAATTAAAAGATAGTAGATAAAATCTATGACCATATTATAAAGAACACATGAATAATATGAGAAAACCCATGTTTGCATGATACATTGATTTGTGTTCTGAGGGTAGGAAAGATATTGCAATGCTTAGTCAAATCTTCCTTCTCCAATAAGTCTAGATACTCTTCCTTGAGTAATGAACTCTAATCAAAATGTGGGAATCACAACCAATCTCACAGAACAAAAAACTAAAGATAGTTGTGTTTCCCATTTAGAATAAGCCCTTGCACTACCCTATGGTGGTTGAGGTCATCAGAACCAAGTTCTTTTCATGGATGATAAACTGGAGGAACATGAAGCCATAAAAGCCATACGACGATGGAACTACATGTTGTTGATGACCTCGTGGTGAACAACCAAAGTTAGTGAGAGTTCCAACATTTAAAAGCACACCCAAAAACATTGAGTATCATCTTGAATGTCAAAGAATAGGGGAGAAGATATTCAAAATCATATTTGTTGCTTAACATAGTGAACATAGAACTAATATTTGTACTATGATTTACTATTTCAATGGAAGGGAATATGTTTGTTTATGTGGCTTGACCATGGCTATGGTGACTCTTTGGATGTCATGATTTTAAAGCCTAAATCTTAGGTTGGACAGGACATATAGGTGAATGGACAAGCCCACAGGAATAAGGGAAAACATTAATGAAGGTTCAAGAAACTTATTGGCTGCTTAATTGAATGCGGATAGCATGTGTTGTTGGGCCAAGCTAACTATTGTCGAGAAAGAAGATTGACTCCTTGAAGCTACTTCGCTCTGCAACTAAAGAAACTGTCAATAGATAAAACTTGCTTGTAGATCATGAATGCTTCTTAACTAAAAGAAGTTGGCAGGAACTGGTATGGTAGAGAGGGATTCTCTCTATAATATTTGATATAGGAAGAAGGGTTCTGGGAAATTTGGTATTATGAATGTGAATGAATGATAGTCGGGTGAGGGTATGTTGGCTGGGAATAACCTCCCTAGATTAAAGATGGTGTGAGAAGTGGAGTTTGTGCAAGGGGGAGAGAGAGTGAGAGATCAAGAGAAGTTGTTTGGTATTGTTACTCATCGATGCACTCTTTGGCTGAGGTACGAAACAAGGTAACCTCCTTTCAATCTCAACCCAATGATTTATAATGAACCTGATCTAACTATTTGTAGCAGGAAACACATGACACACATAATGTAAATTTTTTGCATAGAATTAGGTAGATATGTATTAATTATCTATAATAAAAAAATTACTCGATCAATTAATTTTTAAGTATTCCCCATTCATCCTAACATAATTAATACTACTACAGTTATCCAAACCGAATGAATTTTGATATGCTAAATCAAGTATGAGGAATTCAAATATCCACACAGTTCTTACATTTATGATATGTAAATATTTCCTTTTCATTATTAGGGTCAAACTGAGTAAATTAGGGCTTCACATTATTTGAAACAAATAATTTGTGATTTAGGATTTTGAAATTTCATTTACATCAACGAAAATTCAGGGATGTCGCACCAACTCATTGTTGATGGTTCAACTATGCTTACCATGATAGTTGTTTGCTATAATCAAATGTAGTGTAAGACTCAAAGAGAGGGGAAGGTGTTTCCATATTGGGAAATTCAAATCTATGATGCACCACCACCGAAATATATTTTAGTAACCAAGTTAGTAGGGTCTTGGTTGAATCAAGATTAACTTTCAACATTAAAAAACCATTTTCTCATTATTATCCTGTAGATAATGTTCTTATAGCAAACATGTTAGCCACTCTTGTTGTTGACAGTATGAGGATGCAATTGTGAATAAATGTAAATGTCAAAGGATTCTCTCTATACCATTCTTCTACCGTAGTACAGATTACATGTCCCGTGCAACATGGAGATGCATGGACTACATCCGAGAGAGGATATTCAACTTTTGAATTATTTTAGTAAAGCCATGAGGGCCAATGTAAGTCTGGGTCCGTAACAATGTCAATCTTAATGACCTAGTTACCAATTAAAATGTCTGACGAGTTTACAAGTGACTAGCATCCGTATCAATTCCAAGAGACTAATGAACTCAAAAAAAAATTAACAAAGCAGTTGTTAATTGAATGGGATTATATATTCATCAACCTATCATACTTGTTTAAGAGAAAATGAAAAACATTGTTATCATGGTCTTAGTTTTAAGCATTGATCCATTGTATACATTGATTCTTCATACAGACTTCAATTTCACATAAGCATACTTCAATTATTGTAAAGCAAACACCTGTGTATACGCTAACAACTATACGTTCACTGGAATACACCGATATATCCCACGAAACCCACAAGCGCTCCACAATATGTTGAAATTGGTGGCATCAAATAGAACGCCAAAATGAAGTTGATATTTTCGAAGTCACGTCCACTTAAATGTTCTTAAAAGCTGATGGACAAAATCCCTGCTCAACATGCAAAGGAAACCTGTGAAGGAGAATCAATGCATATGGGTTTCCAATACTACTTTCCAATGCGGGACGACGAGTGTAGCATGTGAGCTTTAATGGATTTTGTCTCTCGTCACTCCAATGCCTTACGTCTGGTGCTTATCGCACCGAACTTGCGGACGCAAAACAAACGAGAGCACCGGACAAGATACCACCCTGTTTTGTAGTGTTATATAAAATCGATCATGCGATACAAGGCATTCGGCGTTATTCATTCATAAAAACGGGGATATGTGGGTACCAACCCAACCATACCAAATCCACCAACTAATAGGGGAGCATGCGGATTAAGATGTACACTCAAAATCTGGACAAATTACAGAATTTTGTTCGGACACATGATCCGTGGAGAACATGCGATGTAGGAGTACAATCCGCTTCAGTATCATTTATCCATGTAATTGCACAGTATTACCCGCCACATTCGGATTTTAATATGCTTCATGTACACCAGCCAATGCTGCAGTTATATGACAGCTACGCCAAGTACCAATTTATACCCAAAAAAGCCGGGAAACAATTATTTGAAAGGACAATACGAGATGTAGCATGACATGACATTAGTTGATTATACAATTAGAAAACTTGTATAATTGGGCATGCTTTCGTCGTCATTTCTTTTAGGGGTGGTTTGGGTGCCACATGTTTGAGCTATAGTCCTTGTTCCAAGAGGTGGCAGAGCAAAGTGATGGTGTAGGCGGTACAAAATGGCAGAAATAGCGAGGAGTGTGGTAGTTGTATGTCCCACCAAATATGGCGTGATTAGGTCGTTGCTGTTACGACGACTTTGGAGCAGCAATTCTGAGTTCCTCTTACTCTGGTAATCAAATATTATACCAATTACCGGTATTTAAAAAAACAACGGCCAAACTAGGCCTTAGTCTGCATTTGGCACATGACTGGGATTCTGGAATCTGGACTGGGTTAGTCAGAGTTAGTCTGGATTCCGGTGTTGGGGCAGTCAAGATACAGTCTGATTTAGTTTGACAACACAGTCTGATTCTGGTCAGCTGGTCTGATTTCAGTCTGACTGCAGTCTGAATCTGTTTGGCTGGAAGTCTGATTCTGTTTGGCAGTTTAGTCAGAATTTGCTTATTCTGTCATGTTCTTGCATCACTGTTTGAACAAGTACGCAGAATGTGTATTTGTGATGTCACTTCAACCTAAGTTTAGAATATATTTAAAAAATATTTTATTTGTGTTGTGTGGGTGTTATTTTGTATATTTATAATAGTGTAAATAAGATATGATAATTCTAATTTTTACGTAGCGATTAAAAATTAATAAAACGTTACTGTCGTCTGGAATGATATTTGCATGTGGTATATATGTAATGTTGAACATAGTTAATTGTCGTCATTAGTGTAACAAATTACATTATCGTCATTAACAGTCAAGTCAAGCTACAAGAAATATGAAATTGGCCTAATATATTTTGTTCGTAACATAAACAAATTACATTATCGTCAATAAAAGCAACTGATAATAATCATATTGTCGTCATTAGTTAAACATAAACGATCATTATAATAACATAATTATTTACGGGTGATCTTCGTCAGGGGAGAAGGACAAAAAATGGGAGCAATAAATAGCCAAACAAAAGCTAAGATTTTGACTAGGCACTTTGGGGGGACATGGTTGGATGTGGATCTTGATTAAAATAGGCCAACGTTATGGCCTCATCGTACTCGTCCCATGACACTGGGCATGGTTCCTGCACCGGCTGCTTGTTTTGTTGTTTGATGTCGTCTTTTGGCCAATCAAACAACAATGGCAAATGAGGAACATGCTGACTGACTTTGCCCTTGACTTGATCATCGGTCCCAATTTTGCCCTCCTCCTCCTTTGTGTGATTGCAACATAATTTTGTGCATAAAAAGTTATCTTCAATATATTTTTGAATTTTTTCCGGTGACATCAAAAGTTTTTCAAATTTTGCCCTTGCCCTTGCCTTTGCACGCGATGTCGACATCTAAAATTAATAAAAATAAAGATATGAACAAATAACAGAATTCGTAAAGTAACTGTGACAATAAGATAATAATGAAGTAGGAAATTTGATCGCATTATGGTAGCAACATATAATAATGTAACACATAAGTAGAGAATGTAAATTGTTGCGACGCAAAAATACAACTATATTTAGCAACATTGTTACAAGTTCATTTGTTTATTTCAATCGTCAGTGCTAAAAAAAATCCCTGGTGGGTAAGTGTGACGTGTCGTCAAGAAGTTGCGTTCAATGCCTTGGTGCGCCGCCAATGTGGGGGGAGGCAATAAATCTGCCAATATGAACATGTTGTCTCTTACAAACTCTCTCTTGATGTATTGTCATCACATTTGCAACTCAGGCAATGAAATGTAAGGGCCTCCTGTTATGTATAAGAACTGGTGTCATGCCTTCATCCAAGCCTGTGTAGAGTATACTCCATTTACACATCTACCCACGTGATATTGGGTTTTCAGCAAACCCCTGAGAACCATATCAAGACCAGATAAAAGACAGTGTCGGCGGTTGGCCAGCCATATAACATATTCTGTAAGTAATATATTTTTCAAAAGTAAGGATGTATATCACAATTAATTGTATTATTTGGTTTCAGCTAACGTTAAGCAAAAAGTCGATTAATAACATACATCATTAATAAAACACTCATCAACATGAAGAAAAATTTCATACCACTTAAAATGTAATATGACGTTTATAAAAGTGCCTAAATTAAACAAGTGTATGATGTTCATAACATCCATTGATAGTCATTCTAAACATAGAAGACAATGTAAATGCATTTTCCATTCAACGTTATGGAGTCATTTGAGGTGAAGGGATGTCCAGAAGCAGACGACAATCTTCCTCCAGACTCGCAACATTGCGTTCTAAAACCTCATGCTCATACTTTTTGTTAGAGTATAATTCATTGTAGTTGTAATGAATTTCAACAAAGTCCTTCATGTTCATCGCCTGACCCCACACTGACTTGCACTCAACATTTAGTAACATAATCTCCGCTTTCAATGAATCAATTGTTGGGGGGAGATCGACTGTCCAATGGAAGTATTTGCATCGGTCTTTTCCCTAAAATATAGTACGAGGTACAAGTTAATGGCAAAGAATGCGGAGCCTCGACAAGGACAGTCTATTATTTATTGATGTACTATCACACCTCACGAGTAGGGCATATGTAATACATTTCGCCCAACCTTTGACTCATAATGGCAAAGTCATTTAACCCTGCATCCTCTGTGTTAAGCCGTAAGGCTGCTTTTAGCCCACAATCACACCTCGGAACCTCAGATGGAATCATCGACATCTAATAAAACAAAATTGACGATTAATAGAAAAATATCGGGTTCATGACATAGTTTTCAAAGATAATATGAAGACCATTTGTTCAGGAGTAGCTAATTGTTGCAACAGACAAGTGCAGTTAATTTGGACATATCATAATATAGTATATCTATGACGTATTGTATCCATCTTCTTCTGTTGAAGAGTCATTATCGCTCGTTATTTGAAGTTGGTGGCGAAGATATCGACACCTCTCCCGCATACTTGAAATTTCTTCTTGTTACCTATCCGTGTTTTCTCTTGTTGAACAGACAAAGGCACAATGTTCTGACCAGAACTTGTGTTCGCTACGTGCATATGTGAGCTGTGATACCATTGCATCCCTAATTGCAGTCAGAGTAGCCACTGTAGGTGGTACTAGCTGCGCAGGCAACCTCATATGGCATCTGGTTGGTACAAGACCCCTACCACATGTAAAATATGGCCTGTGGGGATTATTGTCTTCAAACCGTCCATTTGCCGCATCTGTGGCATCCATGTACACTCGTACGGTGCAGTGCAGACCACATGGGCACGACGGCATGTCATTTTCCATTTCTAGACAGAAAACCTAATGCGACATAATTTCACATTGTTTATAAGTAGGCAAAATTGTAGTGAACAATACAGTTTGAGAACAAAAGTTGATTGTTAAGTTACAAAAAAAGGGAGTAAGCGAAACATGTTGTAGAACATGTTTCAATGTTTGGAAGTTAGAAAATAAATGTATAAATCACTGATTTGCCAACATAGAATTGGCAACAATTTCACGCAAAACATCTCCCTCTCTAGCTCGGCCTGGCTTGTTTGTTGGAGAGAACTCAATTCGTTCAAGATGTCAGTGGTAGTATGAGGCTCATCCAAGTTTTCGTCCATCATAGGATCGCCATCATTTTGGCGTCAGATAAAACTGTGAACGATACAACAAGCAATTACAATCCGAGACTGAGACTGTACGGGAAAAGTCACTCCTTTACGAAAGTAGGAAAACCTCTTCTTCAACACACCAAAGGCTCGCTCGACAACGTTACGTAGTTGAGCATGTCGGTGGTTGAACATTTCCTTTTTGCTTGTGTATGACCCTCTGTTACCCCGATACTCTTCTATATGGTAAGCAACGTTTCGATATGGTGCAAGAAATTGGCTGGTGTTGGCGTACCCTGCATCAACAAGATAGTACTTCCCAGCAGGTACTTTGAACCCGCCTGTGGTTGTAGCTGCGTGAAGTACCATTTGGTCAGCAATAGATCCCTCCCAACTAGTCATGATATATGTAAACTCCATTGAGAAGTCTACTACATCCATGACATTCATGGAAACATTCCCTTTTCTATTCCTATTTCGGTTATGCTTTTCGCGCTTCACCAAAACGGGGATGTGTGTCCCGTCAATTGCCCCAATGGCATCCTAAGACAAGTATATAAGAAATACGCAAGTAAATACCACACTCAACGATGACGATAGTGGTTATATTAACAATGGAATGGACAATGGTCAACTAAGTGATGGTCATACCTTGAAGTAAGGGTAAAATCTTGAACTCTCGGCGATGCGGGGGTGCGGAGTTGTGGATGTAGTTGGCATGACAATATATTCGTTGCACAAAGCACACACTGCATCCAACACCTCGTTAAACTTTCTACTTATGGTCTCACCACTGTGAATGTAGTCCTCAGCAAGAACACGGTTGGTATGGCCATGGCCAACCATATGAAGGAAGTAGCAAACTGCCTCCACTGATGACACACCTCTGGTACTTTTCAACAAATCTCAGTCCTCAAGTTTGTCAACAAAGGCTAAAACTGTGTTGGGTAGCATACCGTAGAGATCGTACACCCTCCTTTCATGATCGATTATTATTTCTAAAACCTTTTGATGGCCGCTCCTAATACTAACCAATCTCGGTATTGGTTGGTGTGTGGGTGCGACGTCTGAATTTTGCATGATATTGTGGGAAATTTGGTCAGCTATTTGGTAGGATATTGCGTTAGCAATGTCATTAGCCGTACCAGACATA
Organism: Alisma plantago-aquatica; assembly: GCA_963693085.1. NCBI lineage: Eukaryota > Viridiplantae > Streptophyta > Magnoliopsida > Alismatales > Alismataceae > Alisma > Alisma plantago-aquatica. Next base: position 181,533,909 of record OY856414.1, on the reverse strand, counting down.
AGATCCAGTAGTTGTAGAATGTCATCAGTTGTTTCATATGGATGAATACCGACCATCACGTCTATAATTAAAAGTGATTATCCGCATCAGGGAAATATCGAGATATTGCAGAAATGAAATTAGGGCTATAGCGACAAAATAGCAAATACTGACCAAATATCAAATAACAAGATAAACCATTACATAGTACCATAGTTCAGAGATTGTTCCCAACGGAATAAAATAGTACAACAATTTTCGATAAAGTTCATTAAATAAAAGGCAGGATACTGATATAGTTCTTAATAAATTACACAACCTCAAAAGTACGGTGGAGATTGTGGCGTGAAGGGTGATTGTGATGCAGAAGTTGCAGAAGTTGTGTTCTTCATTTCCCACAAGTCTTGCAACCAAATGGTAATTTTTTGTGGGGTGTCCATAAGGCCTAGGTAAATGTTACGGTTAGCTGGATCTTTTATGGCGTGCACAAGAGTGGTAAAAACTGGGACAGGGGCGTCAGGGTAGCTTGCATGAAAGTGGTGCAAAATGGTTTGGTATTCATCTTTATCATTAGACCTAGCAGCAATTCCGCTGCCCATCTCATGTACCTTGGCAAACACCTGTGTGAATTCGGACACGACATCATTAGACAGGACACAACTGTCCAGTGAGCTTGACGCTCGCTTCCTACGTCTAATCGTGGTGGGAGTCCTTGCACCAACACCTTGGTTGTGTGATCCGCCGTTGGTGTCCTCACTTTGCGTCCCAGAATTAACCATGTCTTCAGTGAAACCGGTTGGACCAGTCGGTCCTGGGCTGACAAATGAATCAGATGCATCTAGGTCAACAACAACATCATATTCAAATGCAACATCAGAAGGAGGTTGTCTATCGGTTGAGGACATTGCATGATGGCCCCTAGCTATGTTCCTCCCCCCCCATCAGCTCGACATCATGGTAGTGGTAGAATGGTTTGTTGATCAATCTCGCTAGTTCCCTATTTGCCTAAAATAGGGGACAACTACTAATTAGGTCAATATTAACAAGTTTAATTTAATATATAATAGTCAGGGGAGTGTATATTATTAGACATACTGCAAGTGCCTCCCTCCACTCCGGGGTGTCAGGCAATATTGGCTTGTTCCTGTTGTCATCCCATCCAACACCACTTTTGTTGGTCACCAGTTTTATCTTTGCATAGTCTCTCCTGAGGTTCTTCCACCGAGTTTTTAATTGATCCAATGTACCCTCGTTCCTCCCCATCCTGATATGCCAATCACGTAGCGTCTCCCTCCATGCGTCCCTAGTAAATATTCCATCGACGCACCTACCCATGTCATATTGTCTCCTCAATGCCGCAACTAGAGCCTCATCCAACTCTTTCGACCATACAATACAGAACCTCGAGTCGGGTGTAGCCATAGTACCAATGACACTGCGATATATCACTTTAGTATGGCTGTTTAAATGAAACCGTTATACGAACCTACTATGAGACTATGCAGTTGAAAGCAATAACTTGTATTGAAAGCAATAACTTGTTTAAAGCAATAACCCATGTCATATTGTCTCATCAATGCCGCAACCAGACATAAGATCCAAAATTTGTACAACAAATTTGAAATTGTTGTTAAATTTGAAATGGTTTTAGCAAACGCATCATCTAATATGTTCATTATAGGAAAACTACATAAATAGCCAGCATTCAGCATGACATTCACATTAAACATGTTCGTATTGCTCATGAGATATACCTGGGAAGCCGAAGTGAAGGTTGAATAGAGTTGCACGGCCAGCGACAGGGTCAGGGACGATACATACAAGAAATTTAGAGGGAATACAGATTAGCCGAAATAGTTGGATTACTTGCAATATAATCAACATAATACTAATGGGTGTACATTTTGGTCGTACATGAAAATTAAAATCATTCCTTCAAGCTAACATTAAAATCATTCATTCAAGCTAACATGAATGATCAAAATTAGGGTGTCCCAGTTCTAGTTTTGAAACATTGACATAAAAAAAACCTACATGAATGATTCAGACCTCAATGTAGGGCTTATAGCACATACTTGTTCCAACTTAAACAAATATATTACATTAGATTTTTGTACCTGAACAACTAATGACCTATCAAACATAATACATTATACATATTAACATGAAAACACAACTGAAAACACACTGACAGATATAACATAAATCTACTTCTCGGGTTCCTTCCATTACCAAACAATATGATAAGACAATCATGCCTAAAATATAAACCTGTCCTTGTAAATGAGGTTACTAGCAGGGAGAACTCATTAATTAAATTTTCAATATAAATATATAACAATTATTTTGTTCCTATCCCATATGGTCGACCTATTTCATTTCAATGCAGAATGTTGTGCTCTACATTGATGGTGTATTGATGTTTATAACATGATTAACAAACAACACCATAATTCAGGTGATCTATAGTCAGCATTCAGATATATGTTTCAACATCATATTATTTTTAATGGAAGAAATAGTGACCAATCAAATTAGGACTTATATAATGAGAACATAATAGTGACCATTTTAAATGGATAGCACAAAATTAGGGCTTATACAAAAAAACCTTCATTATTGATTCAGACCTCAATGTAGGGATTGTAACACATACTTGTTCCAACTTAAACAAATATATTATATAAGATATTTGTACCTGAACAACTAATGAACTATGAAACATAATACATTATACATATTAACATGAAAACACAACTGAAAACACACTGACAGATTTAACATAAATCTACTTCTCGGGTTCCTTCCATGACCAAACAATATGCAAAGACAATCATGCCTAAAATATAAACCTATCCTTGTAAATGAGGTTACTAGCAGGGAGAACTAATTAATTAAATTGTCAATATAAATATATAACAATTATTTTGTTCCTATCCCATATGGTCGACCTATTTCATTTCAATGCAGAATGTTGTGCTCTACATTGCTGCTGTATTGATGTTTATAACATGATTAACAAACAACACCATAATTCAGGTGATCTATAGTCAACATTCAGATATATGTTTCAACATCATATTATTTTTAGAGGAAGAAATAGTGACCAATCAAATTAGGGCTTATACAATGAGCACATAATAGTGACCATTTTAAATGATAGCACAAAATTAGGGCTTATACAAAAAAAATCTTCATTATTGATTCAGACCTCAATGTAGGGCTTGTAACACATACTTGTTCCAACTTAAACAAATATATTATATAAGATATTTGTACCTGAACAACTAATGAACTATCAAACATAATATATTATACATATTAACATGAAAACACAACTGAAAACACACTCACAGATATAACATAAATCTACTTCTCGGGTTCCTTCCATGACCAAACAATATGCTAAGACAATCATGCCTAAAATATAAACCTATCCTTGTAAATGAGGTTACTAGCAGGGAGAACTCATTAAATAAATTGTCAATATAAATATATAACAATATGGTCGACTTATTTCATTTCAATGCATCCATTTTTTCTTGGAATATCTCAAAAGACGAGATACTTTTTTGCTCTTATCTGGTTCATTACACATAAAATGTGTTCGTATTGATAAGGAGAAATACATGGTCAGCCAGCAGAAATCAAGGTTGTGTTTGTATTGATTAGGAGAAATACATGGTCAACCAGCAGAAATCAAGGTTGAAGATAGGAGCACGGCTCAGGGACTGTACATACAACAAATATAGAGGGACGGAACACATAAGCCGCTAGCCTACTCAAACAAAGAAGAGGGTCGACGAAGAGGGTCGGCGAAGACATACCTCTCAAGTAGCTGGGCGACTTATGAGTACAGGGGCTCGACAGCGGCGGCTTCAGAGAAGATTTTGTGGAGGATAAGAATGTGAACAGGGAGGAGTTCATATATGAATCGCAGCACTATATAGCAGTAGCGACACCACTTGCCCTTGCTAGGGTTTACTGGGTTTACACACAGTGAAAAGGGGGGCTTTGATGGGAGATGACAACTCCATATGATGCTTGATTCTTAGCGTCTAGACTGGAAGTGTAGGTCGGAGATTGCAGATGACCCACCATACCCCACTCTCGGCTTGATTGACCGGATGTTGCGCCTACGCCACTGTCCAGGCTTATCCATACGACACTGCCCTTCCATACGAAATGATGGGCTACTGCATGTCTTGGGAGAGGTGGGAGAGGGTGTCATAACTGTTGGGAGGGCGTCGACTTCTCGGGAGAGGTAGCAGAAGAGAGAGCAGAAGAGGGAGAGGGGAAAGGCGAAGGGGCGGGGAGGCGTCGAGGGGCGATGACACCATCGCAGAAAGGACGAGACGAAAATGAACTGAGATCGCGAAAACCGGGTTATGAACCGGAATCCCGCCCCTTGTGGGACTGGGAGAACCCGAGTTAGGGGATTTCGTTATCCCAAAACGGGGCTTTTTTAGGATTGCGAACCAAACAAAAATCAACCTCAAACCAGCACTTGTTTGGCGGGGTTGGCACATAAAGACAAGGCCAAATCGGGTTTCGATCCCATGTCAAATGCAACCTTAGTGTATAAATTTCACATGCAATGCGCAGTGATAGTGATGTGTGTTTGACTTACAGGAATACTAGCCCCGCGTGAAAACTGACACCCTGCGAGCCTCTGTCTACTACCTGTCAACGTGTTAAATTTTTTGTTCTTTTTTTCTTATAATTTTTAAATTATAAAGAATTTTTTGATGAAATAAAATACATTAAAATTCATATAAAAAGTTTATTCTAACAAGACAAATATTGACGTATTAAAAGAAAGAATAGGAAAATAAAAAGAGAATAAAATGAGAGAGGAGAGAATTAAAAATACAATAAAATAAGATAGAAAGGAAGAGTACGAAAAGGAGAAGAGGGAAGTAAGGAAGAAAGTAATTGAGGAAGATGATGGAAGTAATGGAAGGAGATGAGGGAAGTAATACACCACTCCTAGTGATGCATATATGTACTATAACCCTCAATGTACCCACTATAACCCTCAATGTACTCACTTTTTTTTTACTTGAATGTGTCCAATATTGCTTGAATGTGTCCATCATTGCATTAACGCGCTCATTGTTGTCCTCATTGCACCACTTTTGACCTAATGTGCCCACTTTTGATTGAATGTGTCTGCTAATGCCCTCAGTACGCCAAATTTTGATTAAATGTGTTAGCTATTATCCTCAATACGTCCACTAGTGCCCTCATTGCGCCAACTATTGCCTTCAATGCACATACTATTGCCCTCAATGCACCCACTTTTAATTGAATGTACCCATTATTGTCCTCAGTGCGCCCCCTTTTGATTGAATAAGCCCACTATTGTCCTTAATGTGCCCAATTTTGATTGAATACTCCCATTGCAACTCTCAATGCGCTCAATTTTACTTGAATGCGCCCACTTCTACTCTTATTGCGCCCATTGTTTCTCTTAATACCCTCACATTTGATTGAACACACCCACATTTGATTGACCATGCCTTTTACTTCCCTCAGTTCTTTCCTCCCCTCTCTTCACTTCCGTTTTCTTTTTACGTCTCTTCTTTATTTATTTTCTCACTTCTCTTTACTTTAATTTCACCTTATACGTCGACACCTTCATCCTTTAGCGCTGGTTTCCAAGTGACACCCAAGTGGATGCCGCTAAAAGTTGACACCTTCAGCGTCAGTTTCTAACCGACGCCATAACCCTTCCCGCCACCAAAAATGCACCAGTAAGGGAATTATAAGTGTCGGTTAGTACTGAAAACTGACACTATATCATGGTTAAACATGTCGGTTATTAAATAATAACTGACGCCATATCCCTTCCAGCACGGTCGTGCCTGGCCACAATAGGCGTCGGTTCTTACTGATAACTGATGCCATCCATGGAAGAGACGTCGATTTTTTACTAATAACCGACGCCGTATGTCTTTGGTGTCAGTTTTATACAAACAACCGACGCCTATGTTCTGATTTTTTTTTTCTTATCATTTTGTAGGCCTGCTGTATGGCTGGTCATAGGATGCAGAACCTGTAGTTCAGTTCTGAACTGTAGGTTTACAACATCCATTGATATCAGCCAACAACAGGACACAAACCTACAAAGTCATTCACATTCAGACACATGTATTGATCAGATACATGTAGAAACATTTAAAGTCATTTACATTCACATCCAGTTCCATTCATTTCATCTCTTTTCACATTAAGACATTCATGCATTGATCAGAAAAAGTCATTCACATTCACACATATGAAAATTCAGAAAAAGTCATTCACATTCACACAAAAATAATTATGAGAACAAAGTTTAGAAATATCATTCTTTATTCATCATCGTCATCATTGTCCCAATTATATTTAAAAATTCCCACTACTTGTAGGGCTTTTACCCATTCTTCTCTTACAACATCTAATTCCTCCCTCGTATAGGGGGTATGTACATCTAATAACTTTCGACCTGTGCTAAAGTCAGTTTTAAACACCTACAAAGAGAATGACGTATACATATAAGTAATAATATATAATAAAATTGATATATCTTATGTTATCTAATGAGACTATATATAATACCTGATGTATAATATCGATTTCCATTACGACATATTTGATGATTAGGTCCATAAATCGCATCACATAGTAGGTACATGCCCAACCGTTGTCTTTTATAGAACACTATAAATTGAAACATACAACATTTTCAAAAATATAAATAAGCACATTTCACATAAATAATATATACATTGGAGTCGGAAAATTACTTTAACATTCTCCCAAATTAGTGGCTGATTCTTTTCCTGGAGACCTTTCCTCCAACTTTTTTGAACTCTTGTAAAGCCCTACATGTTAATGTAAAAAATTAAATTGCATAATTAAATAGTAATGTAATAACAAATGTTAACAAATATAAAAATATGAAATATTTCTCACAAGAATATTGGCATTTTCGTTACATGTCCATATAATGTATTCAATTCATTCCCCGCATGATCTAGATAATTGACAGTGAACGTATTGTAGACAATAACTAGTAACTCCCAATGCCTACCACTACAGGTAAGAAAGTTAAAAATTAATAACTCAAAATCCACAATAAAAATGTAATTTTCTTAAGTCCAAATTATAAGCAAAGTAAACTTACTTGACATTGAATGGAGCTATTATCACCGTCTTATTATTTTTACCAAAATATTCAAAAGCATTATAGAAGTATGAAGTAACTGAAGAAGGGTCTATATCTACAAGACTAATCAAAGATCGAACCAAAAATCCCACATGGGAAAATGCAAAATCTATACATATCGTGTGTAAGTGGCTGTAAAACATGTATTACGTATGCATTAATATATAAGAAACCAGATCACCGTATATAAAACAAGGTATACAGATGTATAAATAAGATCTCTCCATATGCACACCTCTATCATAGATGTGTTCAGCCAACCATAACAAAACAACTCCAAAATATCTTGTAAAAATAGCTTGTTTTCGTATGATTGACCTGCATTAATACATATGCATTAATATGTATGCAAAACTTGTATAAATAGATTGTTATCGTATGATTGACCTACAACATCAGCTATAATTGTAACATTTATAGGGCAATTTTGATCATGTTCTCCGATCCATACTGCCATATCCCTACAATTAGGACCTAACGAGGCATGTAGGTCCCTTGGAAGCCAACTTGATAGTTGAAGAGGTGGACTTGGAGGCCGAGATGTAGCGGGTGTCGTCTTTTTGACATGTATATATAATTTTAGATCAATTTGAAAAACCACTAGAGGGGGGTGAATAGGGTTTTATGGTATTTTAATAATAATTCAGCCAAATTAAGCCACCACAAAAATATTGGACAAGGGGACAAAGATTTATAGTGGTTCCAGCCTTAGCAAATACTAAGGCAGTCAATCCACTACTTGGTTGCTTACCCAGCCGGGATTTTGAAAGTATTTAATTTTATTACCTCGCAAGGATGTTACATAAAATTACAATACTTTCACCAAACCCTTCGGACAACCTTCACCTAGAAGTAGTCTCACCAACCTCGAAGCAGCCTTCCTTGAAGTAACCTCAAGCTCCCCTTGAAGTAGCCTTCCTCTTGAAGTAGCTTCCCGTTGACACAACCTTCTTGAAGTAGTCTAAAGTCCACCTTCTCCACTGAGAAGAGCCTTCTCCACCTGAGAAGTCAAACCCTCTCCAATCCGTAGCCTCCAACCCTAGGAGTAGCAAGAAGAGTACAAAACATATAAAGGAACAAGAAGGAAAAATAGAAATTACAATACCGTTTGTAGCACAAGACTTGATTTCCTATATCAAGCGTTTTGATCTCCTAACAAATGTATATGAAAGTGTAAGTGTTGTGGGTAGGAGATGCTAGACTATAGAACATGAAATTAGAGCAATGGAAATGTATAACCAATGTTGGAATTGCTCAATTTCTCACAAGAATGAATTGCCAATGCAAGTATGAATGCTCAAGTGTAGCACAAGTGTATATAAGTGAGTTTGGGTGTTATATGGCTTGTCCTATTTATAGGAACGGTCTATGGATGCTTAAGGACATTCTAGACACTTTCTAGGGGGTTCTTAGTGCTCAACTAGCCGTTAGGTAACCATTAGTTGCTTTAACAATGGCTAGTTAATTAATCCTTAAAATTACAGACAGAGACATTCTCGGTCGAAGATTTGTCGACCGAGAGTCCTAGTCGGTCGAGGACTTGTCGACTGAGGGACTGTCTATAGCAACGTTATGATCCAACTCCCAACTACCTTGTCTGCTGTGTCTAACGGCTACCTGGGTCATTCTCGGTTGAAGAGTTTGTCGAGCGAGAGTGTCTCAGTCGAGAAGTTTGTCGACCGAGATTGACCCTGGTTCAATGTTTTAAACTAAGTATTGAGTGTGTATGAGTGTGCAGTTATGACACTATTGTAGGGGATGACCTATCTAAGTGTTGTGATTTGTTAGGGAAGATCTAAATGCTTGATTTACATGATATCTAAGTACTTGTACGTTATGTATTTGTACAAGTTTTTACATTTGATTACAATCATGAATTAAAGCAATTTTGAGCATATAGATCTTCCAAGTTGTGTCATCCACCTAGTTCTTGCAACACTCAAGTAGCATGTTATATCTACAAGAATGAAATGTTTATCATCATTGAAACAAAGGGATTATAATAATGTCCAATTTAGCCAACAATCTCCCCCCTTTTGAAGATGAAAAACATTTCCTAAATATAAAATAAGGAAATATAAATCATATGAGTTTCATACCTGAAGTTTACCTTTTGTAGCCATTCTTGTTTTGCAAGTGTGTGTTGGACGAGATATTATGAAACTCATTTTATTTTATGTTTTTGATTTTATATTATTTCTCCCCCTTTTTCATTTCAAAAAGATATCTAAGATAATTATATAGTATGATTTTTTTAATTTCTCCCCCTTAAATTTATTCTATGCTCCCCCTTAAAGAGATATTCAATTTAAAATCAAGGGATTAATGTAAACCAATTAATGTTAAATTTAGCCACAATTTATTTCTCAATCATTTGCAAAGGATGTTAAGCCTTGAAATGATATGAGTTCCTTTTTAAGTTCATGGCATATGTGTATTGATTTCTCATCCATTTTACAAGGGATGTTAAGCCCTGAAAATGATATGAGAATTCTTTAAGATTATAGTGGAATGTATCTCTAATCAAATACATGGGATGTTAAGCCCAAATTTGTTTAGAGTTTTCCATTAAGAACAAGATATATGTCATATTCATGAATTTTGTAGATTTCTTTGTTTTCATAACAAAAAGTACTTTTAAGGATACTAAGGTCATAGAAAGCTTCAAATGATGTTTACAAAGTTTTTTAAGCTTCTTAATCTTATAATCAAAATAGTTTTTGTGAGCTCCCCCTTAATCTTATAATTAAGATAATTTAAGGATTCTAAGGTCACAAACGATTTTTAAGATTTGATTTTGACCTTTTATTAGAGCTTTATGTTTTGCAATATGATGAACACATTTTGAATCAAGATACTAAGATTAGGTGCAGTAAAAAGATGTACAAATAAGCATTTTGTCAAGCTTATTTTAGTTCTACCTTGACTTCAACCATAGCGCCCCTTGGTCAAACTTGATTTCAACCAAGAGGCAATTTTTGCAGATTTCCAATTTGATCACTTATATGTGAAGTATAATTTCTGCAGATTTTCAATTTAAAATGCATTTATGCCATGAAGTTTTACTGTTTATGCAAAATAGCATCATCATATGAGTTGAATCACAATGATCAAAAACAATATCCATTCTTGGTTTGTATATATGGATCAAAGATTATTTTAGACAAACTAATGCAACATAATGATCATGGCACAATGATTATGATAGAATAGTAGAAGCATATCCACAATACAATGATCGAGATAGAAGCATGTAATTTCATGAAATGCAATGATTATGACCATTTAAATTTTAATACACATGGTTCCTATATAGATAGATCAACAAATACTTAGGATAAACCATGTGGACTAGGATAAAACAGTAATTTCCATGGTTCATAATTTTCATTTTTAAGCCAAACCATGTGGAGGATAAACTAAAATAATCTCATTCATGATTCATGGATTTTCAAATTTAAGACAAACCTTGTAAATGAACATGCTTAATCAACTTTTTCAAACAATGAAGAAAGTATGTTCAATATCAGTCTTCATATAATACTTTTTCAATATGTTTTAAGGATAATATTATACCTTCATTCAACAATTCATGATGCAAAAGATCAATATTTCTTGATTAAAAGATGGTCTCCAAGATTCATTCTTGATTTGCATATTAAATCAATCATTAACAACAAATTGATAGAAAACTAGATTAATTAAAACAGGTTCAACAGAACTTGGTTCGGTCGAACTGTTTGTCGACCAAATTTATCTCGGTCGACATTTTTCTCGACCGAGAATGCTGTTGTTTGTACAGGTTTTATCAGATTTGTTGCAAACTTGAAAACAGTGACCTGCTCGGTCGACTATTTCTCGACCGACCGTGTTCTCGGTCGAACAGTGTCTCGACCGAGATTGTTTCTGTACTGTTTTTCAGTAATTCATTTTATAAGTAGAACATAGATCTCTTTCAATTGAATTATGTGATTTAAAAATCAGTTTAGTTGAGATAAAACATATAAATATCAAAGTAATATGTAGATCAAATCTCAACTAATCATATTCAAATCTTTAGGTTTTGAGAACCCTAATTAAGAAAAATTTCTAAAGATGTGTCTCTACATATTTATATAAAATGTGTATTTTCAAGTTAGAGATTTGAATCAATTTGTTATCTTATTATTTTAAGTTGAGATAGACATGGAGATATACAACTTAGAGTCTTTGGTCATATCTCAACTTAATTATATTCATTTAGTTTGGGGGTTTTGGAACCCATACTAACTCAACATCCTTTTTCTTGTAAGGACACGAGAAGGAATAATGTCCAAGACGTAAACAATAATGGCAACATATAGAATCAACCTCATATCTCTTTCTATGATTTTGTTCTAGGTTGTTCTTGGGTACATATGTATATTTGCCTCTAGGTACATTCATGGATTGACTCTTTGGCACTTGTGTCTTTCTCCAACTAGGTTTTTGATAAGATTTTCCTTTAGGCTTATAACCTAGTCCTCTCCTTCCAACTTGACGATAAGAATCATTTAAGATTTTAGCAAGGATATCATTGTTACTCAAACTACTCACTTCTTGTTGCAACTTAACAATCTCATCCATTCTCTTCTTGATATCTAACTTTTCTTGATCTAGATTAGATAATAAAGAATCTCTTTCTTTCACAATAATATCATAATCTAGATGTGTACACAAAACAGGTTGTTTTTGAAGATCATTTACTTGAGTTTGCAAGTTTAGCTTTTCTAGGGAAAGAAGATTGCAATTTGCTTCTACAGATTTTAGCTTAATATCACGATCTTCAATAATCTTTTTGAGATCTTCATTTTCAGATGTGACAGCAAGAAGTTTAGCATGTAACTCATCATTTTCTTTATTTGATTTCTTTAATTTCTCCTTGCATTCAATATACTTATTATGTGTCTCTTCAAGACTAGCAATTAGCTCTTCTTTAGGTAAATAAAAAAGGCTTACCACTTCTTCTTCTTCTTCACTTATTGTAGAAATAAGGCATTCTTTATGCACATCTTCCTTCTTTGACCTCCATGGACAGCTAGGTGTAGTGTGCCTTGTTCCCAAGCACCAATTGCAACTAGTTGAAGATTGTTCCATGCTTTTCTTTTACTTGCGGTTGTAGACACCACCACCCTTTCTTCAAGACTCGATTAGAGTTCCTTGAAGCCTGCTCTGATACCAATTAAAAAACCACTAGAGGGGGTGAATAGGGTTTTATGGTATTTTAATAATAATTCAACCAAATTAAGCAACCATAAAAATATTGGATAAGGGGACACAGATTTAGAGTGGTTCCAACCTTAGAAAATACTAAGGCAGTCAATCCACTACCCGGTTGCTTACCCAGTCGGGATTTTGAAAGTATTTAATTTTATTACCTCGCAAGGATGTTACATAAAATTATAATACTTTCACCAAACCCTTCGAACAATCTTCACCAAGAAGTAGTCTCACCAACCTCGAAGCAGCCTTCCTTGAAGTAACCTCAAGCTCCCCTTGAAGTAGCCTTCCTCTTGAAGTAGCTTCCCATTGAGACAGCCTTCTTGAAGTAGTCCAAAGTCCACCTTCTCCACTGAGAAGACCCTTCTCCACCTGAGAAGTCAAACCCTCTCCAATCTACAGCCTCCAACCCTAGGAGTAGCAAGGAGAGTACAAAAGATATAAAGGAACAAGAAGGAAAAATAGAAATTACAATACCGTTTGTAGCAGAAGACTTGATTTCCTATATCAAGCGTTTTGATCTCCTAACAAATGTATATGAAAGTGTAAGTGTTGTGGGTAGGAGATGCTAGACTATAGGACACAAAATTAGAGCAATGGAAATGTATAGCCAATGTTGGAATTGCTCAATTGCTCACAAGAATGAATTGCCAATGCAAGTATGAATGCTCAAGTGTAGCACACGTGTATATAAGTGAGTTTGGGTGTCCTATGGCTTGTCCTATTTATAGGAATGGCCTATGGATGCTTAAGGACGTTCTAGACACTTTCTAGGAGATTCTTAGTGCTCAACTAGCAGTTAGGTAACCATTAGTTGCTTTAACAACGACTAGTTAATTAATCCTAAAAATTACAGACAGAGACATTCTCGGTCGAAGATTTGTCGACCGAGAGTCCTAGTCGGTCGAGGACTTGTCGACCGAGGGACTATCTGTAGCAACGTTCTGATCCAACTCCTGACTACCTTGTTTGTTGTGTCTAACGGCTACCTGGGTCATTCTCAGTCGAAGAGTTTATCGACCGAGAGTGTCTCAGTCGAGAAGTTTGTCGACCGAGATTGACCCTGATTCAATATTTTAAACTAAGTACTAAGTGTGTGTATGAGTGTGTAGTTATGACACTATTGTAGGGGATGACCTATCTAAGTGTTGTGATTTTTAGGGAAGATCTAAACACTTGATTTACATGATATCTAAGTACTTGTACATTATATATTTGTACAAGTTTTTACATTTGATTACAATCATGAATGAAAGCAATTTTGAGCATATAGATCTTCCAAGTTGTGTCATCCACCTAGTTCCTGCAACACTCAAGTAGCACGTTAGATCTACAAGAATGAAATTTTTGTTATCATCGAAACAAAGGGATTATAATAATGTCCAATTTAGCCAACACAATTGACTCATATATACACACTAACAAATTAACGTAATATAAATTTACCATACAATATTAGTATAGATGACATCCGCTTTGGGCCACGTTATCACTCCGCCTACTGCCTCACCAAGTGTTTCAGAATCTGGGTGGGCATATGGCAATTGAAGATCCCTCCAATCAGGGAGTATATGTATCAGGCTCACACAAACTGCACCAGTTGGTACTGGAGTCCCATGAAACATCTCTCCTGGAAGGTCTGGGTAAGCTTGTGCCTCTGCAATGATATATTCTTTACTTTTTAGACAACATGGCTTCAACCCCTAAAAATTTACATAAAGCATGTTATATACATATATACATAAACATATCATCTTTAAAAGACAAGCTACTATGTCATAAAAGTACTTACAGGGGATGTGTTAGGTGGTGGGTCTACATGATTACTTCCAACCTCTGTAGTAGGAGTAATAGAAGCACGAAACGTCACAAGTACCGTCTGAGTGGCCGTCTGAGATGCCTGCCACTTCACCATTGCTTCTTGGACTTTCCTCTCAATTAATTCATCTACCTATACATGGATAAAAGAAACATAGTTAATTATTGAATTCCCTTTCACAATAACATTCTAAAAAAAGAATAGGTTATCTCAACTTGTAAAATTCCCACTTTTGGGACAGGTTTGCGCTGGGATGGCCCAAAGAATTCTTTGATGCCCACACCAACGCCTGCACCCCGAACACATCTAGGATGCTCTGGGTTACCCAGAGCAACTTTCAATTCATCCCTTGTGCCCTCAGGGATGAACTTGTCTTCCTTCCTCTGCTCGTGCAGCTCCCGCTAATCGCTATCAACAGAAATTGGTAAGTAAACATAACAATAATCAATATCGATCGATTGCTCTAAGAGTTGAATTTTACCATTTTTGCAGACGCCTCAGCAGTTGTGGGCTTCGTTATATCTCCCTTCTTATTCTGCCTCCCAGCTATACACATAGCATGGCGAGGCAGAGGTGCGGGACCAATAGTAGAGGACTCATGAGTGCAGCAGACTAAGTAGTAGACTCAGCCTGTAGTCTTTAGCGAACACCTGCATAGCCTCTTGGACCTATTGTGTGGTCATGCATATTCAGTGCACACCTTGCTCTTTGAGCATCTCTGATAGCCTTGTTAGTAAGCACATTGATTTGATTAGTAACACTAAAGGTTAATCTTGAATAGGTGAATACATAAGAACGTATATTAATTAAATTGGGAGTGGTGCTTAATACCTTGAATTCATCTGTTTTTCTTTGGGTAACAAAGTCCTCTCAGTCTTTGGTGTCCAGGTAGTTCCATTGCTCAGTGGCTGCCTTCTACTTAAATTTATTTTTTAAAAGAGAATACAAATAAAAATGATTAGTGTAGAGTTAGTCAAAAAGTGATCAATGTCTAGAATTGGAAATCAATCAAGAACCTCTTCTCAGCATCGCGTATGTAACCTCTAGTGAGATTTGTCCTATAGCTCCTTAGGACCCTCCCACAGCGTTGCATCATGCATTTATGATGCAGCTTTTCATCCAGATCAAATATACTCTACAAAATAGAATTGCTATTAACTAGTATCCTAAAAATTAGTAATATACAAAAATAGAATTGCAAATAATAATAACTCACACATAGTTCCTTCCATATTAAGTCTTTCTTCCCCTTAGGAACTTTATGCCATGATTCAAAAATAGGACTACAATGTATGCGAGTAAGAACCCCAAGATATGAAATAAATGAGTTGTGGTTCACTCCAACTAGATTTCCTACATGATCAAAATCCACATCCAGTTTGGGTCCATTACCCCTTTGCTGTAGTAACTTGTTCATCATTGTGATGCCCCTCACTTTCTCAATTTTTTTTTCTGCACATCAAGTGCCCCAATTTCTTCAGGGGGGTACATCACCAACCTAAAATTTGACCAAAAAAACACATTTACATGATATAACTATAAATGAACATATAGATAAAAACCTCAGGGATGTATTTTTAAAACTTACATTGTGAGGCAGCGCATTGATGTCCTCACCCTCATGGTAATCATCAACACGGTCATCAAGGGAATGCTCAACCATCTGAAAGTTCACATTCACATTATAAAGTTCACATTGTAAAGTAATTCACATTGTAAAGATCACATTGTAAAGTTCACATTCACAATGTAAAGTAATTCACATTGTAAATTTCACATTCACATTGTAAATTTCACATTCACATTGTAAAGTTCACATTCATAAATAAATGTGTACCACCTATCCCATTCTTGAACACCTAATCTCACTAGTAAGTGTATAATGTGTATTGGGTATTCAAGAAAATTTCGGCAGCATTTCCCCACTGTTCTCCAAGTACATATGTACTTAGAGAACAAACGGGGAAATGATACCAAAATTTTCTTGAAAACTAAATATACATTATACACTTTTATCCTAAGTGAGATTAGGTGTTCAAGAATAGTCCCAAACCGAGGACTATCCAAGATTTACTCCTAATGAGTAAATCTTGGACGGGTTTCTAGGCCAACAAATACATGTATGTTTTCATTCTTATACCTACAATCCTAGTTTCATCATCCATATCCTAGTTCTTTAAGTTAGGGTGATTATTGATGTCTTTAGAAGCATGACTGACAATCTAGGGAAAAGTTTCATCATTTACATTTCAAGCATGTCATGTGAATGCATTAGAGTTCATCATTAAGCAAGAAGGGTGATTAGGATTCTCAATATACTAAACAAGGAAACAAGTTAATTACCAATTTCATAGTTAGGATGGTAGAGATACCCTAATATCTAGATCTAATGGTTCATAATGAGCCTATGATAAAGTTACATCACTAGATATGATTATATAATTTCAAAAGCAATACACAAATAAATTCAAATGACTAGATAACTAAATAAAAAATAGTAGACAAGAAATACAAATAAGTAGATGAATAAATACAAATATGTTGATAAACTACTATAAATCAGTACATGATCAATTAATTCCTAAATAAGTACATAAATAAATACAAACAATAGATGAATACATATAGATAAATTGAAAAATAAAGTTAAATCAGTTGATAAATAAAGTTAATTAAGTAGATGATTAAATCATAACAAAACCAGTACATAAATAAACACAAATCAGTAAATAACTTAATAAAAAACAAAAACACCCAGCAGTAGCCTAGGCATGCCTTGGCACCACCCAAGCATCCGCCCAGTCCGCCCAGAGGCCTAACTAGGCTGGGCACCTGGGCTTGGGACCGTAGGTAAACACCTATGCCGCCTAGATGCACCTAGGCGCCGCCTGAGTGAGGTCCAGGTCAGCGGCAAAGGAGGAAAGGACACAGCGGTAGAGGAGGAAAGGACAACAACGGTGGAGGATGGTATACCTAGCATAGGTCAGCGGCGGAGGAGCAAAGGACAGCAGTGGCAAAGAGGGTATACCTTCCTTAGGTCGGCGACAGAGAAGCAAAGGACAACAACGACGGACGTCACTAGGCTAGCTTCAGAGGAGCGGCGACAGCGGCAGCTGAGCAGCAGCAGCGGCGGGGCAGAATCACCAGAGAAGATGATATCGGGAATGAAACAGAGAAAAGAGAAGAGTATAGCTCGCGCGGGTGCTATTAAGTTAATCAAAAGCGTCAGTTATTAAAAATAATCGACACTTAAAACAATAGGCTTCGGTTGCCACAAAAAAACTGACACCTATGTTCAATGATAGTAATCGGTTCCAACTATAACAATCGACGTCTATCTACATATTCTGACAAAAAAATGTTCTCGAATTATGACCATAGTCGTCGATTTCCGTAGGAAAACTGATGCCAAAGGGGGGTGAAAATTTTCACGGAGACAACGTATGAAAATATATTGGCGTCGGTTATTGTAAGATAACTAACGATAAAAATGGGCCAAATTTTTGTCTCACGAAAAACCTTTAGTCGTTGGTTTCTTTGTTAACAACCGACGTCGTATTTTAAATTTTGGAGGAATTTTTTTCACTAGAAAATTTGGATTTGGTAGTCGATATTAGGCGTCGGTTGCTTATTAAGGAACTGACACTAAATAAAAAGTGATACCCCTATCTGACCGCTCTTCACAGATAGATGTCGATTTTTTTATTCAACCGATGTTGTAGGGTTTAGGCGTCAGTTTCTTGTATACAACCGAAGCCTGTAAATGTGACGTTATAAGTCATTTATGTATTAGTATTTTTAGTTTATGTTCAAGTACGTAAACCCGACCTAGCCGTCACCATCCTCATGTGAGAAAGGAGAGGACCGTGACGCTAGCACGTCACCGCACAGAGATGACTCCTTCCTGTTGGTTTAGGAAGAGCGACTTGGAGTTCCAGTCCATCTGTGTAGACAAAGTAGAGACGTAGACACTGAGACGCCTGCGTTCAGAGGACGTCAAAGACCATTCATACGCGCTGTGAGCGGCATACATCGCCGCACGAAAGGAGGGTCGTCGGATCTTCCCGTGATGCACTCAACGAATAGGAGAGAAGTTCTGTCCATATAGGCCAGCAACGTTGCACACCATCATGCAGTGGGACATCACCGGACTTGCTCCGTGATAAGGTATATCCCACAAACACTCTTTCCAAATACACTATTGTCGACGAGATCTTATTTCAGGTGGCGTGACATATTTTTTTGTTGCTTTCATTGTGCATATTTTCTCCACAAAACTCAACAGTGGTATCGGAGTAGCGTCGATCTATGGCATATTTGGATTTGTTTCGATATGATCGAATTGATGTATACTATATTTTTTGTTGCATACGATGCAAATTAAAATTGCTAATGTGTAAATCTAAACCTAATTCCACATACACTATAGGCTTATGTTTTTGATATTTCAGATGGGGTCGACTGTGGAAAATATTAATTTTCCTAAGTGTGTGGAAGTAAAATTCTGTAGACCTTTCAGGAGCTCTGCCCCTGAGACCCCACGAGGGGCGGCCTCCCCTCGACAGGGGAACTGCCCCTATGTACACCGCATAGTCTGTGTGGGAGTCAAAAATTTATTTAATGGAGAATGTCTCGCATTAAAATTATTGCAATTTTAATATGTATATATGTATATGTAAATATACCTATGATATCATACATGTCGTCTTTAAAATTTGTTTTATGTGGTGAATGCATGCATGGCTATGGCCTAGTATCCCCTTTTGTGAATGTTGTGAATGAATGTGGATGTCAATCTTGTGGATATGTTTGTTTGTGAATGCTATGGATGTATAATGGTTGTACGTAGATCCTTTGTATAAAGTATTCAGCTTGCATGTCGAGCCTCATCTCTTATTTCAAAGTGTAATTAATTCTTTCCCTTTACATTTGTACTCATACGATGTAATAGAGATAGGATTAGTTTTAGTCTTTATAAACTTGATGTAAGGAGGCTACTTGAAGATCCAACTCCAAGGAGCATCTATGGAGAAGCACCATGAAGATGTAATTACAAGAAGAAACCTAAAGATCCAACTCCAAGGAGTGTCCATGGAGAAACAACATGAAGATCCAATTCCTAAAAGAAACTTGAAGTTCCAACTTCACGGAGCATCCATGAAGTTGTTCATTGTAATGTTGATCCTTACAGGTTGATTCACATGTATTGTTGCATGAGATGCATAAGACCATAGGTGGACCGTAATCCTTTGTTGCTCCAAAGGATTACAATAGTATGGCCATAATCGATGTATTTGTGTTTATGATTGCATGTCTATCGTTTGTGGTTGTGGATATAGTAGTATAGATACATTTTATAAGTATGTGGTGTTTGGATTTGTATATGTATTAATAAAACCCCTCAATTAATAATATTAAATTTTAGTTTCCTTCCATAAAGTAACACACATGAAAAGCTTGATCAACTATGTGTGGGCATGCCTCCACGTGGTACACTGTGTCTATCTCGTAGAAGTGTGATGGTGGGTGTGTGGGTCTACTGCCTCCGTAGGGTGCACACTCACCGTGTTGGCTTATGGGTTGGACTTAACTAGGGAACCTTGATAGGATCAAGTACCTATAGGCACACATATGCATCATGGCAAGGAGTTGTATATGATCATCTATCCAAGAGTTGCATATGATGCAATTGGCAAAAGTTGCCTACCTTAGTATTTAGTCTTTGACGTCGGCGTTGGCTGGGCATTGATCCAATTATTTTGGATCTTGGCTCACTAGAAGGTTGTACGTTTCAATCTTCCGATTTGATAGTGAGGGCTATCAATTTGAATAAAATAGTGGGAGTGTAAATAATTAAAGGTCTAATTAATCTCATTTATCAAATCTTTACAAGTCAAAATGTTTTGGACTAAATGCAAACTTTTTCTTTTGTAGAAATCAAATGGCAAACAACACTCATACTTTCTCATTGCGATCGGTCCTTGAGAAGGACAAACTTACCAGAACAAACTTTCAAAACTGGTTTAGGATGCTGAGAATTGTTCTCACGTAGGAGTGCAAGCTCTATGTCATTAAAACACCAGAACCAACGGAACCCGCCTCAAATATGCCCAAGGTTGAAAAGGATGCTTACAAGAAGCACCTTGATGATGTCGTAGATGTCAAGTGCCTGATGTTGTGCTCAATGAACTATGAGTTGCAAGAACAGCATGAGAACATAATGTCATGGAGATGGAAACACATCTCAAGAACATGTATCAGTATCAAGCAAGATAGGAGAGATATGATGTCTCCAAGGCTTTGTTTATAAGCAAGATGAAAGAGGGAGACTCAGTTGGTACCCATATACTCACTTTGATTGGGTACGTGGAAAGCCTATCCAAGCTAGGATTTTCCCTAGGTCAAGAGTTGGCCACTGATGTGATTCTGCAATCGTTTCCTAAATGATATAGTCATTTTGTCATGAACTACAACATGAACAATCTTGACAAACCGTTGTCGGAATTGTTGGGTCAAAAAGAAAAGCACAAGTATGTGATGATGATCAGTAAGACAAAGGGAAAGTCAAAAGGCAAAGGCAAGGTGGGATCTTCAAAGAGGGCAGTTGTCACCATTGTCACCAGGCTGGACATTGGAAAAGAAATCGTCCTCTATACTTGGAGGAACTGAGGTAGAAGAACTAGGGGATAGAGATCTCCACTTCAGGTATATACGTTATTGAGATAAAATTAAATACGTATTCATCATGGGTACTAGATACCAGATGTGGATCTCACATATGTTCAAATATGCAGGATCTGATAAGAAGTAAGCCTTTATAAAAGGGCCAAGTCGAGCTGCGGGTCGCTAATGGAGCAAGAGTTGCTGCCATCACAGTTGGATTTATTAGTTTACCTTTGCCTATGGGACTTGTAATAGAATTAGAGAATTTCTATTATGTACCTACCACTAATAGAAATATTATTTCTAAATCTTGTATGGACAAGAGTGGATTTGAATTTCACATTAAGAATGGAATGATTTCTATTTCTAAATATGAGTTCTTTTATGGCGATGCCCCTATGTCTTATGGTATCTACTTGTTAGAACTTGAGACTAGCATATACAATGTAAATACTAAAAGGCTAAAACTTGACAACTCAAATAAAACATACTTATGACATTGTCGTCTTGGGCACATAAACAAGAAACGCATATCTAGACTCCTTAAGGATGGTTATCTAGACTCTTTTGATTTTGAATCATTAGAGACATGTGAGGCTTGCTTATTAGGGAAGATGACCAAGACTCCTTTCACTGGACACAGTGAGAGAGCCAGTGATCTACTAGGGCTCATACATACTGATGTATGTGGACCTTTTAGATTAAATGCTAGAGGAGGCTATCAATACTTAATTACCTTCATTGATGACCTCAATAGGTAAGGTTATGTATATCTTATGAAACACAAGTCAGAAACTCTTGAAATTTTCAAGACTTTCATGAATGAAGTAGAGAAGAAACTTGGTAAGAGTATTAAAGCACTCTGTTCAGATCAAGGTGACGAATGCTTAAGCCAAGAGTTTGAGGACCTTCTAAGAGACCATGGTATTGTATGACAATGGACTCCACCTGGTACACCACAACATAATGGTGTGTTAGAAAGAAGGAATCATTCATTATTAGACATGGTACGATCAAGGATGAGTTCATCCAAACTTCCAATATCGTTCTGGGGATATGCCCTTGAAACTGCAGTGTTTACACTTAACCGTGTACCTTCCAAAACGGTTCAAAAGACATCATATGAGATATGGAATGGGAATCGTCCCAATTTGTCTATGTTAAAGATTTGGGGATGTGAAGCTTATGTTAGGAAACAATTTCCTGAAAACCTTAGACCCAAATCTGAAAAATGCTATTTTGTTGGATACCCCAAGGAAACTCGGGGATACTACTTCTACACACCGACTGACAACAAAGTGTTTGTTGCTAGAACTGTTGTATTTCTTGAAAAGGAATTTATTTCCAAAGGAATTAGTGGGAGGAATGTAGAGCTCAAAGAAGTTTGTGATCAACAAGAAAGCAAAGAACCCGAGGAGGTACATAAGGAACATGAAGACTCACAAACTGTTGTGGAATTTCAAGTTCCAAATGTAACACAGGAACCTCGTAGGTCTAGTAGGACACGACTTGAGCCTGAGAAATTTGGATTTCTTGTGACTCAAGATAGTGATGAATTGGGCATAGCATATGAGTCAACTTCCTATCTAGAAGCTACTAAGGGACCAGAATATGAGAAATGGCTCGAAGCCATGAGATCTGAGATGGAATCCATGTACACCAATAGGGTATGGACCTTGGTGGATCCACCTGAAGGGGTAAAACCCATAGGGTGCAAGTGGGTCTTAAAAAGAAGACCAACATGGATGGAAATGTTCAAACCTATAAAGGTAGATTGGTTGCGAAAGGATTCCATAAAATTCAAGGTGTTGATTATGATGAGACCTTCTCACTAGTTGCCATGGTTAAATCCATTAGGATCATGCTTGCCATTGCAGCTTATCATGACTATGAGATTTGGCAAATGGATGCTAAAACATCATTCCTTTATGAATTTAGTTGAGGATGTGTATATGACACAACCTGAGGGTTTTATCAATCCAAAGGAAGCCAATAAAGTCTGTAAGATGCAAAGGTCAATCTATGTATTGAAGTAAGCATCTCAGAGCTAGAATCTACATTTTGACGAATTAGTAAAAAAGTTTGGATTTAGTCAAAATGAAGATGAACCTTGTGTTTACAAAAGGGTTAGTGGGAGCACAATCGTATTTCATATATTGTATGTGAATGACATACTATTGATGAGAAATGACGTCCCTACTCTTCAGACAGTAAAAGGTTGGCTGGGGAAGACCTTCTCTAGGAAGGATTTAGGCGAAGCATCCTATATATTAGGAATCAAGATCTATAGAGATAGATCTAGAAGGCTTCTAGGCCTAAGACAGAGCACATACATTGACAAGGTGCTAAAGAGGTTTAGCATGGAGGGTTCTAAGAGAGGTAACTTGCCCATGTCCCATGGGGTTATGATATCTAAAGCCCAATGTCCTAATTCATGTGATGAACGGGCGCGCATGAGAAAGATTCCATATGCATCAACAATTGGATCTATCATGTACGTGATGTTATGTACTCGTCCTGATATGTCGTATGCTTTGAGAATGACGAGCCGATATTAGTCAGATCTAGGTGAATGTCACTGGATATCCATAAAGAACATCCTAAAGTACTTGATAAAGACTAAGGATCAATTCTTAGTATAGCTTCCAAACTGACAAAGATGACTATAGATCACAATCTAGATTTGTGTTTTTCCTGAACAACGAAGCTATGAGACGGAAGAGTTCCAAGCAAGAGACGGTTGCAGATTCTACAATAGAGGCCAGTTATATTGCTACATCTAATGCTACAAAGGAAGCAGGGTGGATCAAGAAGTTCATTTCTGAACTTGGAGTGGTTCTAAGCGCTAGTGATGCAATTGAGTTGTTTTGCGACAACAACAGAGCAATTGCACAGGCTAAAGAACCAAGATCGCACCAACGTTCCAAACATATTCTATGGCAGTTCCATCTCATATGAGAGATCATATAATGAGGAGATGTGAAGATTTGTAGAGTACCTATAGAAAGCAATGTGGCTGACCCGCTCACAATAGTACTCTCATAGAAGAAACATGATGGACATGTTCGATCACTTAGATTGAGATTCATGAGTGATTGGGTATAAGTGCAAGTGGGAATCTATTGGTATGTATGCCCATAGAGACTATGATTTGATGATTGTAATGGGATACTATGTAAATGATTTGTAATACTACATTGATAAAGGCAAGTTTCCAATCTATAAGTTTGTGTTTTATATTGTGAGATGACCACAAAAATTATAGATGTATTAAGAATAATATACTCAATGACATATGTCTTTGGGTTGATGACCTGAATAGTGAGATCATATGTATGCTGAAATGTATTCTGGTTTTGTCCCTAATCAGTTGTTATTGTAGAAATATCCATAGACATCAATAACACATAAGATTAGAATGTATATTGGTTGATGGAAGAATCTCATTATCCATGATATGGAGATATCAAACCAAATACATAGATACCTGTTAGAGAATAGTGTACCGGACATATCCACCTTGAGAGTGACACATGGATACCATGATTGGTAGTTAGAGTCACATCTCATAATGATGGTGGTGATTGTGGTTCTTAGACCTGAAGTCACTACACTTATCACATGTCGTTCGATGTACTTTGACATCATCCACCGTGGTCCTGAATAAGGATTTCCATAAAGATGGTGCTTGGGTGCATTGTGATACATGGGGATGACTGTGAGTGATGTAGATGGAATTTGCCCTTCCTACGGGAGTTTGATATTTTGGCCACTTGATAAGCGAGACTAAAAAATGCATGGCCTTGCTGATGTGAGTCAATATGTGATATTGAGCTTACATATATCTCAGACAGTCTGCCCTAGTTTAAGGAACATGGATTGAACATTGAAAAGGATAACAGTGCCATGACTTGAGTTCAATCCAGATATCAGCGACAAAGGAATTATACAATCATTATAACACCAATCATGAATGATAGGTTAAGTTGTTCTCCAACTTCTCCAATTACTTGGATGGGAATGAAGTCTTTCTAGATACAAATCATTGCTAGTGAAATCATAATATGATTATGGATATCACTGCCAACGAAATTTGGAGCCTACCAGGTCACACACATAGGATGTGTTGGAAGATGAGTATAATTGTGGATTTGATTGGAATTTCTCCGAATCACATTGATTATTAAAATGTTTATGTAATCCATTAGAATAATATTGGAGTGACTGGATATAAGTGTAAGTGGGAGTCTGTTGGTATATATGCCTACAGAGCCATCCCGAGCGATTGCATGGAGTTAGATATTAATTAATCAATTAATATGATTATTTGGTTAATTAATTAATTCTAGAATATTTAATTAATCCATGAGCATTTTAATTAACGTAGTGTTTCTATTTACCGATGGGTTTAGGAAACCCTACTTCCTATCGTCTCTAATTTAAAGAGGCTTGACGGCCGATATCTATATAAGATATAGAGAGAGTCTTTTCAGTTTAAGCTCACGTACGTAAACCCTAACCATCACCGTCCTCAGGAGAGAAAGGAGAGCACCGCGATGCTAGCACGTCGTCGGTCAGAGATGACTCCTTCCATCTGACTTAGGAAGTGTGACGTAGAGTTCCAGTCCATCTACGTAGATGAAGTAGAGACGTAGACGCTGAGACGTCTGCGTTCAGAGGATGTCAACGACCATCCATACGCGCTACGAGTGGCATACATCACCGCACGAAAGCAGGCCGTCAGATCTTCCCATGATGCACTCAATGAATAGGAGAGAAGTTTTGTTTGTGTAGGCCAGCAATGTTACACACCATCGTGCAGTGGGACATCGCCGGATTTTCTCTGTGATAAGGTATATCCCGCAAACACTCTTTTCGAATACGCTGTTGTCGATGGGATCCTGTTTCGAGTTGCGTGGAATTTTGTTTGTTGCTTCCGCCACACATGTTTTCTCCATAAAGCCCAACAACCTCACCCTCCAAAACCACCTCCCTGACCCAAAACCATCCCACCTCCAGTCCTGATCTAACAAAACCAAGTACATGAGTGTGTCAGGCGTGTGTCATGTGATCATTGTCATTACTTTTTCCATATTGGTAGTTAGGATTGATTTGTGTGAAAAAAGGCCCAATCCTTGAAAATATTTAAGCGTGATACTTGACAATGCAGTTTAAAGATTTTTGCATAACGATCCTTTCCTAATCAACAAGACAAAACATATATTTTTTAGTGTCTTCTAACATCAATTTTTGCACCAGAGATTCTCAAAATGCACTATGTCTTACTGACTGAATTATTGATTTTTCTTTACCAACCACATGAACGCACACAAAAAAATGTAATATCACTTAGCATAAAATAAAAGAGAATTAAGTAAAAGTAAAAGAGAAACAAACTTATCCTCTAATCATAGTTACTAACGTTGATTTACTTAATCTTCCTCATTTATATCTTTTTACAATCAACAACAATCACAACAACAACAGTTTGAAATCGGCAATTTGCTTTTTAGATGATGCAAAGTCAACCAACATATGTGCCCATTTCACATGTCCCTTCAAGTATCTTCAAAAAATATCGTGGTAAGCCTTTTGCTCCAGATAGTTATACTAGTCATCTTCGAGTCATACATTTATCTTAGCTGGCTTGAGTTGGAGACATTCATAAGATGTTGGAAAACCCAGATGCTTGGTCATTTCTCTCTGTGCTTAAATATCAGATGTTTTTCTTATATCTTTCCATTCAACTTTTGCCTAAGGTATTCCTTCACTGTGCTTCTGATGACTTTGATGCTACTACTATTCTACTCTATCATCCTAGTCAGGACTCAGTTGATATGATAGTTGACTTACCCATGCACCCCCATCAAGCCTAGATTTCTGGCTCATCTTCCTTATACCTTGACAACCCATCAACATATTGAATAGCCACCCTTTCATGTGAACAATATCCATCTCAAGGTGAATCTTATCGATAGTTTCTTTCATGTGGGTGTGTTTCTATAGTAAAGAAAATCCCACTTCTTTGTCACTTGCCCTTCATAGACACACTAGGTTTTCTCCTACAACAAGTGGCTTCTTGTCTTAGATCTATTGCTTGGGTTCATCTGTTACTTGTATATTGTGCATTCTCTACCATTTCTCTCCTGAGTCCTTTTAATAACGCTTAATGCCAAAGTGTACCTTTCTCCAATAGCCTATGATCCTTGAGACCCTGAAAACTTATAATTCAAGACCTATCGTTATCTAACTACTTTTTCCTTACATCTTGGTCCATCGACGTCCTTATGAGTTCCTTTTGAGCATGAACAATATGTTGAAGCCAGAGTTACTTAGCCAAGTCAAAGGTCAATGATGGTCAATTTTCTACTACCATCTAAGTTCTCACCTCTAACTATGATGTTGTAATGTCCTAGGATTTGAGGCCTCAAATAAAATGATCTTAAAAAGGAATGATTGGACTACCCATATCACCAAGGTGCACCTCCTTTTCCAAGATCCCATCACTAAAGAACTCTATAGTTAAGCATACTCAACTTGGAGAAGTACAAGGATTTGTGACCAGTTGGGAAGTTGATCTCGACTTGCACGTGAGTGAGGACAAAGTGTGTTGTTAAGGCTAGTGGGGTTTTGTGGGGTCAGTCATCATTCTTGAAACTCTACTAGAGCCTGGGGTAGTGGGCGTCAACGTTACAAATAGTATCAGATCCAATTCCCCTCTAGTAGGTGGGGCCCACATGGGCCTATGACATGCTAGTCTTTGAACCGTGCGGTCTAGGCATGTTGGAAAGGGTTATCCAAGTTGATGGAGCCACCCTTGCACTGGTAGTGTCTAGGCATGTTGGAAAGGGCTATCCGAGTTGATGGAGCCACCCTTACACTGGTAGTCATGGTCAGGAGCTGGGTGTACATGGGCCATTTGGGTCTGCACTGAAATGGGGATAGATTATGAGGCCATATTGTTGAGCCTTGATGAGGATGTCCAAGTGGGAGAGATTGTAATGTCCTAGGAGTTGAAGCCTCAGATAAAATGATCTTAAAAGGAATGATTGGACTACCCTTATCACCAAGGTACACCTCCTTTTCCGCAAGCCCATCACTATAGAACTCAATATTTAAGTGTGCTCAACTTGGAGTAGTACTAGAATGGGTGAACAGTCAGAACGTTGTCCTCAACTTGTGCGCGAGTTAGGTCAAAGTGCATAGTTAAAGCTAGTGGTGGTTTGTGGGACCAATCGTCATTCCTGAAACTCTACTAGATCTCGGTCCCAGACGTTACAAATGGTATTAGATACAATTCCCCTGCACTGGGTGGGGGCCAACTATCATGGAAAATGGAAAGGGCAATGGTCATTATCAATAATATAGGGTCGCATCTTTATTAATTAACAAAAAATAATTAATAAATTTTATTAACAAAAAGAAATTTAGTACAAGATTGATATAACATGATCTAGAATTTCTAAAGTTGAAACATAAAATAAAATCTAACTTACTACAGCCTCCATGTTTACATTAATGTTTCTTCATGTTGTGTCTTATTTTTGGATATCCGGTTTCGTCATTTTTGCATAACGACAGATTATCCTAAAATGTCGATAAACAAAATGTCGGTCAGTATAATGAATTATATTGATATGTGCGTGATGCGAGGATTTTGAGTCATTTTCATAGGCTTGTTTATATTGGTTTTATGCATGTTCTTGTCATATTTTTGATTAAATTCGCATGATTCACTTCTTTTATCCTATAATCTCGTAACGCATCAAATTTACCTTGTTTCACCTAATTTTGTATTAATGATCATATTTATCAAATTTGATTGGTATTCTTCCCTTTGTTTTAGGCAGTTTGCATATCTGGATCCGTCGATACCATCGACGGGAGGTCGATACCATCAACCTGACCACAATGACTTTGCCAGAGAAGAAGAAGACCTCGTCGATACCATCGACACACTGTCGATGGTATCGAGCTTGCCTCAGTAGGATGAGCTCTAGCGACAAATTCCATAGCAAAAGTGACGTTTAAAGAGTCGATACCATCGACTAAGTGACGATGTTATTGAGATGACAACAACATACCAGGTATCAACAAGTCGATACCATCGACACCACTTTGATGGTATCGAGCCATCTTCAGAGAGGACGCTAGAAATAGAAGGAGTTTCGCTACCCCAGGGGGTCGATACCATCGACCCGCGTCAATGGTATCGACGCCGTCAGATCAGGTTTTGGTAAAGATTGTGTCTAATCATACGGTGGTAATTTTTGGGCAAACCTAAAGTGGTGCATATACCTAATTAAGGCGGCCCTAAGTGATCTATCACGCCATTAGCTATTGTACAAGTCTCAAGGAGGAGAGGAGAAGAGAAAGGAGTCGAGAACCACGCCCCGACCGTTCCAAAGGCTGTTGAAGGAGTTTTCCGCCGCCGGAAGGCTGTAGAACGCTCACCCTATGCCAAGGAATGCCTGGATCTCCTCCGTTCAGGGGTTACACAATATCTATCCACATTTTCTCCATGTCTTCTTTTTCCCTCATGTTGTTTGTCATTGAGATGAACATGCTGGGCTAATCCCCTTTGTTTTTAGGACCGGGAGTAGCCCGGGTAATCGTTGTATGACATTTTTATATAGTTCATCATAATTTTTCTCTCAAATCTGTGGTATGATTTCATTTTCTCCCTTATATCATTATGATTGATCACCCTAAAGAAGAATTAACAGTTGAAAAGAGACGAAAATCACATTAACTAATAAATCCTTTGAACAAGGCAATGTACAGTTAATGGTGGAAACCCAGAGTAGGATCTTAATGCACCTAGTTTAGGGTATAGGTTGCTACTACCGTGGAACTGACCTAGATTTAGGTAGTGAATTGTATTGTGAAAGCGAACAATTCTGACTACATGACACTACCCAGAATAGGAGACGAATTAGGGTAATTATGTAGAAATTATTTCGACGAGAGCCTGCGGTGAAACTTCAATCCTAAAGACTCCAGTTTAAATTGATTAAACCAAACATTTAATCGATTGCGTTATTTTCTTTTATTTTTATTTTCTTTTTCAATCAACTCTCAAATCTTTTTAATTGGTCTAGCTGATCGCGAGTAGTTAGTAAGTAGTCTACCGACAATTCAGTGTCCTTGTGTTTGACTCGGGCCTCACAAAGGCCTATATTACTCTGACACGTACACTTGTGTTATACGCACGGTAAAATTGTGTCAAGTTTTTAGTGCCGTTTCCTGGGACACGGTAACTGTCGGCACTACGAGTGCTGCAAACGGCCACTCTAGGCCACATTTCATTTTATTATTATTCTTAAAAGTTCATCGTTTATTTTTCATATTTAGTAATCACCTAGAACTATACTTAATCAAATTTACTACCTTGCAGGTACTAGTGCATGGTGAAGATGCGTAGCACAGACTATGCACTGTCATCACCAGAGGTTCCACCATTGGGACCAGACGATGAAGAGAACAACATTCAAGATCAACCAGAGGATATAGATTCGGACTCTGAACCAGAATCCATGACTGAGGAACAGACAATATGGGAGAAGATAAAAGCTTCTTCCTCATCAGCATCAAAGGGGCCAATCAAAAGGCAGGCAATTAACATTCCAACATATAAGATTGATCTGGCACTGATAAACTTGGTCAAGTCTCAAGCTTTTCACGGGTTGAAGAATGAAGACCATGTTGCCCACATCAATACTTTCGTAGAAAATTGCGATATGATCAAGATAGATAGGTTTCCACATGAGGTACTGTATTTGAAGCTGTTTCCCAGCTCTCTTGCAGGTAATGCACAGGAATGGCTGCATAACCTTGATGATGTGACCGTCGAGACTTGGGATCAAATGATCAAGGTTTTCTTCGAGAGATTCTTTCCACCGGAGAAAACCAATGACCTCGAACGGAAGATTCATAATTTTTTTCAAAGAGCTGGGGAGACATATTCTGAGACGTGGGAGTGCTTTCAGATAATGTTGCGGAAGTATCCACATCATGGGTTAGATAAAGAAAAATAAGTGAAGATCTTCTACTTTGCTTTAAATGAGCACGACAGGAACAATCTAGACTCAGCAGGTTCCAGTTTCTTCTTGAACAAAACTGGTACTAGGTGTTGGAAAATCCTGAAAAATATGGCCATAAAGCAATCATGGGGCGACAGAGACACACCAGAACATGTTCGAGTTGTAGGTGAGTCAAAGGCCATCAAGGAACTGAATGAGAAGATGGATTTATTAGCCAAGAAATTGCTAGCAAAGAAAGACGGAGAATCTAATGATGAGGCACAAGTGAAATTTATGCGCCAGCAACAGGGGTGCAAAAACAATGACTATTCTTGGAGGAAAGATAAAAAAATTTCATGGAAGGACCCAAACAATTTCCTACAGGACCCCGATGCCAAACCACAACCGTCGGCAGAGGAAAAGAACAATGAGCTACTTAATCAAGTGATAAAGTAGAATCAAGAGTTGATGAGCACATTTGGCCAACAGATTAAGCAACAAGGAGAATTTATGAATCAATTTGGGCAAACTTTACAGAGTCATTGGGCTCAGATGAGGACTCTTGGGACATCTTTAGCACAGATGGCAGCTGAGATAGCAAATCTAAAGAAGCCAACACAACAAGGTTTTCTAGGAAATACCAACATTCCAGGAGGGAATCAGCAAGCTAAGGCAATTTTGTTGAGAAGTGGGAAAAAGGTTTTAAACTCTAAGGCCGATGAACCAAGCACAACACAGCCGAAAGCAACTGGTGAGGCCACCAAGGAAGTCACAGTGTCATAAAAAGTGGATGATGTTGCAGAGAAGCCCACTGAAGAGCCTATTGTGGAGAAGGATAAGGATACCATGACGCCTTATGTGCCACCCCATCAGAGGGCATAAGTCATTCTTATCCCTTGTCATAATAGTCTTAAATCTAAGAAAGTTGATGCTCAGTTCAAGAGATTTCTAGACAATTTTCAAAATCTCTCTGTTAATATTTCATTGCTAGAGGTGATTGAGGAGATACCTTCGTATGGTAAATTCTTAAAAGATATAATCACCAAGAAGAGGAAGATTCCTGATACTGAGGTGGTAGTTCTTAAAGAGCAGGCTAGCACATTCATTTTGGGATCATTACCACCAAAACGACAAGATCTGGGCTGCTTCAATATTTCATGTTACATAGGTAGGTGAAATTCGGAGAAGCATTGTGCGACTCTGGGGCAAGTATTAATTTGATGCCTCTTTCTACTTTCAAGAAGCTAGGACTTAAAGAATCTAGACAAAGAAACATGACAATTCAACTAGCAGATAATTCTGTGGTTAGGCCATATGGCATTTGTGAGGATGTCTTGGTAAAAGTTGACAGATTTGTGTTTCCAGTGGATTTTGTAGTCATGGAGACGTAGGATGAGCAAGGGAATTAGTTGATCTTAGGAAGACCCTTCCTGGCTACTGCTGATATGATACTAGAAATGGGTAGAGGTCGTTTGACATTGGGAATAGCTTATGACAGATTTGAGATGGTCATGCCACCAAGCACAAAACAATCACAGACAAAGGAACAATGTCGTAAGGTGAAGCACTATGATCAAAACATTTCCCTCTATTTAGGAAAGCCATTTCTGGATATGGCTCATGTTATGACCAAGGTAGACAAGGGAACGCTGGCCGTGGACATTATGGAACAAACCAAAGTAGTGTCTCTTTGTAAAGCTGTGGGTTACCCAAATGATGAGGAGGAGGAAATTCCTCTATCTACTGAGGATGATGTTATAGCAGTTTCTATGATCGATTCATATCCAAAATTGCCCCTCGAAGCATGCCTATTCAACATCATGGATGATTGGATAAGAAGCACGTCCTTACGAGAATGTGTGAAAATGCTTCAGGTGCTCCCTTGCTATTATGCTAAGCACTATGAGGATCTTGGACCGCTGCCACCACCACTTCAGTCTTCATTGATCTGCCCGCCTGAGTTGGAACTTAAGCCGTTACCCCCCCACTTAAAGTATGTCTTCTTGACGGACGATGAGAAGCTTCCGGTGATTATATCGGCATATCTGAGTGCTGATGAGGAAGAACAATTAATGATCGTGCTAAAGAACCAATGTGGTGCATTCGGGTGGTCAATTTCTGATATTAAGGGGATTTCCCCTATTCTTTGCCAGCATAAGATCCGGCTCGAGGAAGGAGCCAAGCCTGTGATTTAGCCACAACGTCAACTTAACCCGAGCATGATGGAGGTCATCAAGAAGGAGGTGATTAAGCTCCTTCCTGCGGGAATCATCTATGCCATTTCCGATTCGTCATGGGTAAGCCCAAAACAAGTAGTCCCTAAAAAGGGGGGAATCGTTGTCACTCATAACTTGTTAAATGAGCCTGTCACTACCCGATTGGTAACCGGGTGGCGTGTTTGCATTGACTACTGACGTTTAAATTATGTTACTTTCAAGGATCATTTTCCCCTCCCATTCATCGATCAAATTTTGGAGTGGTTGGCTGGCCGCTCTCATTTTTGCTTTTTAGATGGCTACTTCATCTACAATCAGATCTCCATTGATCCTAAGGAAAAAGAGAAGTATACCTTCACTTGTCCTTATGGAACCTTCGCATACTGCCGCATGCCTTTTGGTCTGTGCAACGCACCAGCCACTTTTCAGCGCGACATGCTTGCCATTTTTTCTAACATGGTTGAGCACTATTTAGAGGTTTTCATGGATGATTTTTCCATCTATGGTGCATCGTTTGATGAGTGCCTGTACAACTTAGATAAAGTTTTGCAAAGATGTGAGGACACACATCTAGTTCTCAATTGGGAAAAGTGTCATATGATGGTTAGTGAAGGAATTGTGTTGGGACACAAGGTGTCTAACAATGGGTTGGAGGTGGACCCAATCAAGATTGAGGTTATTTCAAAACTACCCCCATCGAATTCGGTGAAAGGGGTAAGGAGTTTTCTCGGTCATGCAGGGTTCTATCACCATTTTATTAAAGATTTCTCAAAAATCGCTAAACCGTTGTCTGAATTGCTTGAGAAAGATGCGGTGTTTGATTTCAATGAAAAATGTTTGGATGCTTTTAGTGTACTTAAGGAAAAATTGATTTCTGTACTGGTTGTTCAAACGCCGGACTGGACTAAGCCTTTCGAGCTCATGTGCGATGCATCAGATTTTGCAGTAGGGGCTATTCTTGGGCAGTGTTTTGAGAACAAACCCGCGGTGATTTTTTATGCATCAAAGACTTTAAACGAGGCACAACTTAATTACACCACAACTGAAAAGGAACTTCTCACTGTGGTTTTTGCATTCGAAAATTTTTGGCAATACTTGGTAGGGTCAAAAGTTATAGTATGGGCGGACCATGCCGCCATAAAATACATAATGGAAAAGAAAGATGCAAAACCTAGATTGATTAGGTGGATCTTATTGCTGCAAGAATTTGACATTGAAATTAAGGATAAGGCAGGCGTAGAGAATGTGGTACTTCTCCCAGTTAGAGCAGATAGATGAGAGGGATATCAATATACCCATTACTGAGACATTTCCTGATGAGAAAATCCTCTCTTTAAAATCTAAGGATCTGTGGTTTTCATACATTGTTAATTATCTTGCATGTAAAATAATCCCAGATGATTGGACTTATCCAGAGAAAAAGAAAATTTTCCATTCGTTAAGATATTATTTTTGGGATGATCCTATTTTGTTGAGATAATGCAGGGATGACATTTTGCACAGGTGTGTACCGGAGGTTGAATATGATAGTGTGCTTAGTCACTGTCATACACTTCCCACCGGTGGTCATCATGCGAGCTCAAGGATGGCGGCCAAGGTGTTAGAGAGTGGTCTTTATTGTCCTACACTCTTCTGGGACTCTTATGACTATGTGAGAAGATGTGATTCTTGTCAAAGGGCAGGTAACATCTCAAAGCGACAAGAGATGCTCCTCAACGTGTTTCAAGAAGTTGAGGCACTTGATCTGTGGGGCATCGATTTCATGGGACCCTTTGTGTCCTCTAATTCAAATTTATACATTTTGCTTGCTGTTGATTATGTATCGAAGTGGGTAGAGGCAATACCCACAAGGACTAACGACGCAGCTGTAGTGTGTAGGTTTGTGAAAGATCATATTTTCTACAGGTTTGGTGTGCCACAGATGATCATTAGCGATGGAGGCACCCATTTCACAAATTGGAAATTTGCTATGTTATTGAGCAAGTACACGGTGGAGCACAATGTGGGTACCTCGTACCACCTGCAAACACAAGGGCATGTCAAAGTGTCGAATAGAAAAATTAAGAAGATTTTGGAACGCATAGTGGCCTCGATAAGGAAGAATTGGAGTGCACTCCTACTGGATGCATTATGGGCATACAGGACTGCATTTAAAACACCTAAAGGCACCATGCCTTTTAGGTTGGTTTATGGGCAGGCCTGTCATTCGCCGGTGGAATTAGAACACAAAGAACACTGGGTGCTAAGGAAGCTTAATATGAGTTATGATGATGCAGGGAAGAAGAGAATGTTAGAGCTCAATGAGCTAGATGATCTGAGGATGACCACTTATGAGAACTCAAGTATCTACAAAGAAATAACAAAACAAATCCACGATCATCACATTCAACTGTGTGTTTTCAAAAAGGGTGATCGCATGTTATTGTTTAACTCAAGATTGAAATTGCATCCCGGGAAATTGAAATCCCGGTGGAGTGGCCCGTTTGTGGTGGAAGATGTACGTCCCCACAGTGCTATTATGGTAAGAGACAGAGAGCAAACATTCTTTGTGAATGGGAAATGATTAAAGCTCTATTATGGAGAAGATTTCACAAAGAAGGTACATAAGGTTAAATTCATGGCACTCGAGGGAGAATAAAAGGGCTAATTTCTTCTAGCCTAAGATGTTAAAGTAGGGCGCTTGTTGGGAGGCAAACCCAACCATTAGTATTTCATTTCTATTTAGTTAATTTTTAGTATTGTTCTTTAATTTTGTAGTTAAGTTTGTAAAAATGATGCTCTGATGCGTGTGTTAAGTGTACAATACTGATTGGGTATCGATACCATCGACCCTTGTGTCGATGGTAGCGATGATGGTACAGAGCGGTACCTATAGAAAATTTGCTCCGTCGATGCTATCGACGACCTCGTCGATAGTATCGACTCACCATCAGGATGAATGATGAAAAATGCTGAAGGAGGTCGATAGTATCGACTCAAGTGTCGATACTCGCGAGATCTTTGGAGATTTTCAGACGAATTTGTCTCAGTAAAGTCGATACCATCGAGAGAGCAGTCAATGGTATCGACCCGACAACAGAAACGAAGCGTAGCTCGGGCCTCGCGAGGTTAAATGACACATAAAGTGTCGATACAATCGACATCTCGTCGATGGTATCGACGTGACACGTCACCAATCCGTGAGAAGATATCAACAGAGGCTGCCAAATCAAGGAAGACGATCTGTGGGATGGGTCGATACCATCAACACCGCGTCGATGGTATTGACGTGTCATCGATCCGGGGCCCCACATCCATCCATCGATGACTGTCGATAGTAGCGAAGACCCGGATTGTTCTATATGTGTCGATACCATCAACACCCCGTTGATGGTATCGACGGGTCAACAGAGGCGGCGGGTTCATCTATAAAAGGAGAAGTTGATTTCATTTTCTATTCACACCTTCATAGCTTCTCCCCTTAACTTCTGCATCGAACATTGCTGAGCAATCGGAGGCCTTCATCGAGCATTAAGGGATCGAGATATCTTCCCCGAGCTTTGCACCGAGTGGAGATCTTCTTCTCCGACCTTCATTGAGCTCTATTTCTTCTTCTCCATTCCTTTCTGTTCACGATGGTGAGGACGGCAGGAGCTTCATCTTCTTCGTAGGCAGCCCCGATGGAGATTGAGATGTTCGTTCCTTTACCACCCAACTCTATTTCTCGTCTAAGGATCGTTCATCCCTCAGCGAATGTAAAGAAGATCTATGAGGAGTTGATAAAGTGAAAATTTTAACTGACCTGATATGTTGATCGGGCCATGATCCGTGACCTCGGGTTTGAGGCCAACCTCGCTTATGTCCTTCAGGGGCAAGTGAGGCATACAACCAGGATGTTTCAAGGTGTCTAGTACCACGCCAAGGGCCACCCCTTTTTCGGCGAGTGGTCGACTTATAAGGAGTTAGTGGCAGAATTCATGTCTTCGCTTGATATTTGTGTCGTGCCCAACGACCTTATCGCCACCTATAGGGAGTGGATAAAAGGGTGAGTGTCTTTCCAACTCTACAACAACAACTACATCATCACCATCGACCAGTTCAATTCTATCTATAACTGGTATCATTCTCCCAACCAGCACCGGAGGCCAGACAGTCAGGCAGACTATGATGCGATATTTGCTGATCTAGTGACTACTCGGCAGAAAAGTCAATAAGCTTCCACAATGTCGCCATGGCCGATTTTGAGCACCCGTTCGTTCGGATTCTACACCAAATGTTATGTGTCACATTCTTCACTCGAGGCGATCTGACACTGAGCAAGTTTCAAGAGGCGGACCTATTCTTCCTTCACAAACTGCTGACTAAAGAAGAGCTCAACTGGGGCGCGTTTTTCCTAACGCGTGTTATGGATGTGAAGAAGAGCACACGGAAAGCCCCAATTCATTTTGGGGGACTTATTACACCTCTAGCCATCTATCTTGGGCTAGATCTTTCTTCTCTGACCCCGTTGGTGAACAAGAACTCCGTTAATATTCTTCATCTGCATTGCTCAAATTTATTGACGTTCTGAGATGACAGGGTTTATGCACATTGCCATGTCAATAAGGAGTATCATGAGTGTGCACTCCCTGACCCCATCTTCAACATTCAGGCGGGCCAACATTTTAGGTGGCCGATCATTGCTATTGATGATTCTGAGAGTGAAGAAGATGGGGATGACAACAACAACGCTGAAGGTGACGAGCATGCAGAGGAAGTGGAGGCTTTCATTCCTCTTCGATCACGAGTAGCACCGAGGAAGCGTCCACGCTTCTATCCGGGAGCTTCATCTTTGTCTCAACCTCTTCCACCACAACCCTCTCAACAAGGAGAGGATTTCTATTCCATTGAGGGTATGTACTCCATGCTGCAGGATATCCAGCAGACACAGCAGCAACACACTGCCTCCTTCGTCGGTATTCAGGATACTATGAACCGGCTATTTTTAAATCAATAGGAAATTTATGAGAACGAGCGCCTCCTCCTCGCCAAGAAAGAAAATATTCACGACGGGTTGCATAGGATGGAGATGCAACAAAAACCGTTATATGATCACTATTGGAGCCAAAATTACTTCGGGGAATATCCACAACCTCCGCCCATGCGCCCATATGATCCTACTTTTCAGGGGCAGTACCCTGAATGGAACCCCAACACCCAATAACAACCACCATTTCCACCGCCATAACAATAATGGGTATCACTGTTCCACCTTCTGAGGTTGTTTTTGACTATGAGGCCATAGTCGAATTCAAGCTTAGGGGGGAGATGGAACAATTTCTATCTCAATTTAATTTTTCTTTCTTTTGTTTTAGTATTTTTTTTCTTGAGTAATTTTGTTATTTACAACTTTTTAGGATCCACATGCTATCTAGTGTAATCCGTGGATGTCTAATGTAATGTGTCATCTCAATGTTTTATGTGTGCAATCATCTAAAATCGGGCATAATTAAAATTTTGTTCAGAATTGGCAATTTGAGTTGTTTGAACTTGAGCACCTACTTATGAAAATAATTGGGTTTGTCAACTTTAAAACTTAAAATCATAACTGTACATCCTTATGATTCAATAAATGTGGACGAACATGGATGTTGAGCCTAATTTGACCAAACGGTAACGAGACTTTAATCAGAAGTGAGAGAGAGAAGCCCTTTGATTAATTGTTACACAGGTCAGTAAGGAGGGACATATAATTTTTTCCAATGGTTCTGTCAATTAATCTTGTGATCTATCCACCCCATTGTATTCATACTCAATCATAAGAACTGGGAGCACATTATGGTTTTCATCTTTTGATTACATATCATGTAGATAGGATTGCATTATAGCTAGATTTTGTGTAGATGAAAAAAAATGGAAAATGAAAAGAAATTTTGTAGATGAATCATGCATGCACACATTCTTGAGTGCACGTCATTACAATTGCATAATTACTCTCATGTAGTTGCACTTTACATATTTTTGAGCATATAGGAAAGTATGTGCCTTATTTTTTCTGAAAAATAAGAAAAGCGGGTAACTCGTTCTATACTCTATGGAAATTAAGTTGTAATGCTTCAATGATAGCAGTTATGTGAAAATAAACCCGAAATTTTTTTGAAAGAAAATATTATACATTTTGCAGTAGCCAAATTGAGAGAAAGAAGGGCTTGAAAAAAGAAAAGAAAAAAAGTGATACTAGAGGAAGAAAAGAGCTTGTCTCACCTGTATAATAGGAAGAATGATCACATAATGTAGTTTGTAGACATTCTATCTCGCATGGAGATGGAATAGCAGGAACATGCATCATTCCACCCAAAATGTAGGCATTAGGTAATTTTCATATGCATATTCATCATTTAGGTCATTCGTGTTAATTGAGCATGTTAAAACTGTCTTGTGCTTCCTTTTCTTCCACTGCCGCCCATTTCATCCACTCGTTGCACGAAAAACGGTAGGCCACCATGATTATCTCCTCATGATTGTATATCAGGAGATCTGCTTCCATGTAGATGGTATTTAGGATTTGAGCAACGTATATAGAAGATCATAAGATGCACCAAGCCTGAACTGGAGGAATTTATTATATTAACTGCCTTATTTGATAGTGTTCGTGATCTTGGGGTGGGCATCTCTTATGGATGATCATTGTCGCCTTCATGGTAGTTACTAGTATGTGGTTAACGAGGGATGGTGTGCACATGACAGGTGGGAATCATAGTGAGATGTCTTTTATGCTAATGTGTTCTTTAGTTGACTCTCGCAATTTTATTCTAGAGTTTTGTTGCTCAAGGATGAGCAAGTTCAAGCTTAGGAGAGTTTGATGCGAGGATTTTGAGTCATTTTCATAGGTTTGTTTATATTGGTTTTATGCATGTTCTTGTCATATTTTTGATTAAATTTGCATGATTCACTTCTTTTATCCTATAATCTCATAACACATCAAATTTACCTTGTTTCACCTAATTTTGTATTAATGATCATATTTATCAAATTTGATTGGTATTCTTCCCTTTGTTTTAGGCAGTTCGCATATCTGGATCTGTCGATACCATCGACCTGACCATAATGACTTTGCCAAAGAAGAAGAAGAGCCCGTCGATACCATCGACACACTGTCGATGGTATCGAGCTTGCCTCAGCAGGATGAGCTCTAGCGACGGATTCCATAGCAAAAGTGACGTTTACAGAGTTGATACCATCGACTAACTGTCGATGCTATCGAGATGACAACAATGTGCCAGGTATCAACAAGTTGATACCATCGACACCACGTCGATGGTATCGAGCCATCTTCAGAGAGGATGCTAGAAATAGAAGGAGTTTCGCTACCCCAGGGGGTCGATACCATCGACCCGCGTCGATGGTATCGATGCCGTCAGATCAGGTTATGCTAAAGATCGTGTCTAATCATACGGTGGTGATTTTTGGGTGACCTAAAGTGGTGCATATACCTAATTAAGGCGGCCCTAAGCGATCTATCACGTCATTAGTTGTTGCAAGAATCTCAAGGAGGAGAGGAGAAGAGAAAGGAGCCAAGAACCATGCCCCGACCGTTCCAAAGGCTGTCGAAGGATTTTTCCACCGCCAGAAGGTAGTAGAACGCTCACCCTACGTCGAGGAATGCCCGAAACTCCTCCTTTATGGGGTTACACAATATCTATCCACATTTTCTCCATGTCTTCTTTTTCCCTCATGTTGTTTTTCATTGAGATGAACATGCAAGGTTAATCCCCTTTGTCTTTAGGACCAGGAGTAGCCCGGGTAATCGTTGTATGACACTTTTATATAGTTCATCATAATTTGTCTCTCAAATCCGTGGTATGATTTTGTTTTCTCTCTTATATCATTATGATTGATCACCCTAATGATAATCTAATGCCTTTAATTACTTTGAAAGAAGAATTAACAGTTGAAAAGAGATGAAAATCACATTAACTAATAAATCCTTTGAACAAGGCGATGTACAGTTAATGTTGGAAACCCAGAGTAGGATCGTAATGCACTTAGTTTAGGATATAGGTTTCTACTACCGTGGAACCGACCTAGATTTAGGTAGTGAATTGTATCGTGAAAGCAATAATTCTGACTACAAGACACTACCCGGAATAGGAGATGAATTAGGGTAATTATGTAGAAATTATTTCGACGAGAGCCTGTGGTGAAACTACAATCCTAAAGACTCCCGTTTAAATTGATTAAACCAAACATTTAATCGATTGCGTTATTTTCTTTTATTTTTATTTTCTTTTTCAATCAACTCTCAAACCTTTTTAATTGGTCTAGCTGATCGTGAGAAGTTAGTAAGTATCCTACTGACAATTCAGTGTCCCTGTGTTCGAATCGGGCCTCACAAAGGCCTATATTACTCTGACGCACGCACTTGCGTTATACGCACGGTAAAATCGTGTTAGTGTGGAAAACAAATCTAGAATTTCAAAAGTTGCAACATAAAATAAAATCTAACTAAATATAACCTCCATCTTTACGTTAATGTTTCTTCATGTTGTGCCTTCTTTCTGGATATCTCATTTCATCATATATGCAGAATGGCAGATTATCCTAAAATGCTAACAAACAAAATGTATGTTAGTATAATGAATTATACTGGTATGTGTGGGAAACAAAATGTACGCATATACTTGTAACAACATATCCACACAAATTATTTGTTATAGGATCAAGGTTATGTTGTGTTCATAACTTCTCAATCGTTTTTATTCAACCTCTGATGTACTCTCTCTTAGGGCTTTATCCCTACATCAGACGAAAAGGCCACCTTCTCAATATGGAGCCTAGGTGCCAACACCATCTCAATCTAGAATCAGGTGTATGTTGGTCTTCCCAATCTAGGGCGGGACCAAATATGACCTTCCCAATATGGGGCCTGGTCTAACCTTCCCAGTTTGGGGTCTGGTCTTTAGTCATCACCATGACTATTCATTTCTTTCTATTCTCACTTTCCAAAGTAGGTATGTGGGTTCAAAAAAGTTATAAACTTAATATTGTGATAGATATAGTCACTTTATAGATTGAAGTAAATAAGATTCATCCAAGCATTTCACTTCAAGCAATTGGTAAAACCTTGGAAATAATAAAAAAACTAGAGTGATTAGTCATAGGTGTAACCACATACCCTGATTAGGTGTTCTAGATGTCCAAGAAAGAGTACTCAATCAATCAGCTAAGAAAATTTATCCTGAAAGTTAAAGCAATACACCCATGTATTATTATTTTATACAAATTATCATTAAGACTGACTTGGGTCTCAAGTTAGATTTCCATTAGGGTCTTGGATTCCTAAACCCTAATTACCTCTTTTCATGACTTTTGGGTCAACAAACCCTAATCTTATCATTAATTACACTTTTAGTCTCAAGGAAAACATAAATTTCTAAGTTCACAAAACTTTCAAATTGGTCTTGTAACATCCCATGATTTGAGGCCTTGGATAAAATGATCTTAAAAGGAATGATTGAACTACCCATATCACCAAGGTGCACCTCCTTTTCAGGTAGCCCACTAAATAACTCCATAGTTAAGTGTGCTCAACTTGGAGTAGTACTAGGATGGGTGACCAGTCACAAATTTTATCCATCAATCTTTCAATAATTCAAGTAACATTCCAAAAGAATGATTACTTCATCTTTCAATATTGAAAGATAAACTACTTCCAGTCAATTCAAACTTGCCTAGATCAATTTTTAAGAAAAGAAGGCAATTAAAGATCTTGGTTACTCATATGACATGATTTACGCATGTGTGAATGATTGTAAGTTGTTTTGGAAGGAAGATGACAACCTTGATAAATACATAATTTGCAATATTTCAAGATGGAAGTATGACAATCACAGTGGGGAAGAGAAACTAAAAGCAAATGAAAAGAAAGTACTAGCAAATATATTGTGTTACTTTCCACTAAATCCTTTCCTTTAAAAGCTAACTTTGTCCTAAAAAACATCTTCACTAATAAGGTGGCATCATGATAAGGAAGATGATAAAGATTTGCATCATCTGGATGATTCCTTGGCATGGAAAAAGTTTAATGATCTTCATGGTACTTTTTTTTACAGATCTGAGGAATGTCAGAATAGGCCTTGCTAGTGATGGTTTTCAACCATTTAACAATTCTAGGTCATCATGTCGTGCTTGGCCAATTATTCTTATTCCATACAACTTGCCTCCATAGATGTGCATGAAGCAAACCAATCTCATTTTTTCAAAGTTGATTCCAGGTCTTGATGGTCTAGGTAATTGTATTGAAATTTATTTGCAACCTCTAATAGATGAGTTGTTAAAGCTTTTTGATAATGGTATACAAACATTTGATGCAACTATACATCAAAATTTTAATCTTCATGCTGCTATTTTGTGGACCATCAATGATTTTCCCGCATACGGAATTTTATCTGGATGGAGTACTAAGGGGAACATTGCTTGCCCGTGTTTCCATAAGGGTACCCATTCTTTTAGGTTGTATAATCATGGAAAGGAATGCTTTGAGGGCCATAGAATTATTTTCCTTTGAATCGTTCATGGAGAAAGAATAAATCTACATTTGATGGCACTATTTAGAAGGGCACACCATCTACACCACTAAGTGGTGTTGATATCCTCATTCAAGTGCACAGTCTAAAAGGAAACGTTCTAAGAAAATTCTCAAAAGGGTATCTCATAAGAGTAGGGGGATAACTGGAACAAGAAAAACATTTTCTTTAGGCATCCATATTGGAAAGAATTGTTGATACATCATACTTTATATGTGATGCATATAATGAAAAACATATGTGATAGTATTCTTGGAACTCTTACAAATGTGAAGAATAAGGAAAAGGCAATTATAATTCTCATCTTGATTTGCAAGAAGTGAATATTAGACAAGAGTTGCACCCGACGATAATTGGAGGAAAAACAATACTTCCCGTTGCATCGTTCGCATTATCTCGAGACACGAAAAAAGTTTTTAAGACTTTTGAAGGATTTAAAGGTACCAGATGGTTTTTCTTTGAACATTTCATAGTGTGTCAACCTTAAAGAAAATAAAATTTTAGGACTGAAGAGTCATTACCATCACATTTTATTACACCACATACTCTCTCTTGCATTGTGTGGCCTTCTTTCCAAGGATTTTTACAAACCAATTGTTGAGTTTTTGTGTCTTTTTGAGGTTTTGGATTGTAAGTGCTTAAATATGGGAGATCTAAAGCAAATTGAAGCTCAAATTCCGATTACACTTTGTAAGTTGGAGTAGAATTTTCCACCATCATTTTTTGACGTGATGTTGCATTTGCCTGTTCATTTGTCACATGAGGCTATGTTATGTGGGTCTATTCATGATCAATGAATGTATCCAATAGAGAGATATATATACACATTAAATTCCTATATTCGCAACAGATTTTTCCCAAAGGGTTCCATAGCGAAAGGTTATATAGTAGGAGAATGCATGAATCTTTGTTCATGGTAT
The DNA here is from genome assembly GCA_963693085.1 of Alisma plantago-aquatica. Lineage (NCBI taxonomy): Eukaryota > Viridiplantae > Streptophyta > Magnoliopsida > Alismatales > Alismataceae > Alisma > Alisma plantago-aquatica. The sequence continues at coordinate 181,489,298 of OY856414.1, read as the reverse complement.
TTGCATATTGTGGACACAAAGTTCAATCGTCTTTATAGAAATTATGATGACGATGTCAACGAATCCTCAATATTATCTACTTTTGTGTATAAGGAAATAGGATAAGGATGTGGAACAACATGATATCTTGATGCACTTGAGTGGGAGAAAGCCATATATATGTATCTTAAACAATTGTGAAGAGGTTAAGCCATTCATCAAGTAAGTTATTATTAAAATGTTTATGAGTTATTGATTGATAAATTTTATGTTTCATTTTGTTACTTTGTTACATACATTTTAAAATTTGTATAACAAAATATTTTAAAATTCAAGGAGTTGATCCAGATCAAATACCCATTATAGATTTAAATGAGAATTTGATTGAATGGTTTAAGATGAAAGTAAGTTGGTATACTAAGCTCAATATGACAAAGCTTATACACCATTTTGATTTGATTTTTCTAAACTATTTTTTTAGATTGGAGATCAACATGATAATGATAAAATCAAGAAGACAAATGAGTTGCTTTCACTATCATATGGTCCACTCAAATGTGTGACATGTTTCTATAGCTATGTAATTAATGGATATCAGTCCACATTAAGTCTCACTAAGAAAGATAAAGGTCATGATGTAGTGGGGTGACCGTGGTTGGTGATGATGGAAGTGGAACAAATACATATTACTATGCTCAACTAATCAAGATTATAGAATTGCAATACTTGGGAAATAAGAGAGTGGCATTATTTAAATGTGATTTGTTTGGTGTTGCTAATTGACTAAAGACATATGAGTATGGATTCACTAGTGTTGACTATAAAAGTATTTGGAAAACTTTTGAGCCATTTATATAGATACTCAAGCATCCCAAGTGTTTTATGCAAGAGATCACATTAATAAGGGGTGGCATTTCTGACAAAGGTGGGTCCACAAAACAAGTTGGAGCTAATTAATGATATAGATGATGCCCAAGAAGATCCAACTCTTAATTGATAATGTTAACTATAATAGTTTTCCCCTTTAACTACTTGTAAACATATAATATTTATAGTATTAGAACTTATGTATGTCATGTCTCATTCCATGTTTTTAGTGTCAAATCATATGAAAATTTTTGTTGTCTTATTGTATATAATGTTGTCATTTATGTTTATTTGTGTATGAGATTTCATTTTCAACCAATATTTGGTGTGATGCAGAAAAGTTATATTCATATATAATTCTTATCTTTGACATTCTATGTGATGCCTTTTCATTTATGTTGAGTTTTTATGTAATTATATTTATAACTAGATTGGTGATGATGCACTATGTTGGCTACAAGCACATCAAGAAATGATAAAGATCTTATGGCTAATTATAAGGCTAAGAAGTTCATATCGCTACAAAAAGTGAGTGTAATTGAGAAGGGACGTGGTCATGGATTACAAATTAATAGTCATTTGTTGAATTATACAGGAGGGAGAAGTTGTGGTGTTAGTGAGTCAAGTGACATTCATTTGTCTTTTTTGAATAGCCTATCTTCCAAATAAAGTAATAGTCTCCCACGAGCCAAGATAGTTCCCATGTCAAAAACAAATGCTCCACCACCAAGTGAAAATGAGCCCTCTTTACGAGAAGCTTGTGATGATCCTCCAACTAAAAATGCTCCTTCCCAAACTAAAATTGTTCCTACTCCTTTTGAGGGAGATCCTACTAAACATGAGGAGTATATGGATACCAAAGTGATGCCCTCTCATGCCATTAATGGTGATTCAATGTGTATGATCACTTTTCTTTATCACAAGTACTCTATATTTATATGTATTAGATGAAAGACCTATGATATTTATTTTTGATAGTTTGCTAATTTTTTCCAACAATTTTCATATGTATAATGGTTTTCTCTCTTTTATATTTTGTCGTACTTGAAAGGCTATGTGGTTCTTGTGTCATGTGTTCATAAATACTCACATTATGTTTTTTAATACAATATTATCTGGATGCTTCTTTTTTTGTTTATTATAGACAATGCTATTGAAAAGGTAATCATACACCGAGGATGTAAAAAATGTAAAAAAGTGAGTAGACTAAGAGAAGGTTACAAGATATATATTACCTTCTGTTTAGGTCTCCCTATTGGAAAAAGTCAGAAAGTGTGTAGTAGACATTTGGGAACGATTGTTCATGATCAGAACATTTGTCCAATAAAAGTGCATTCATGGAATGATGGTACAAATAGACAAAAAGACCACATGTGGGCCGTGGTTGTGGTAAAGTCTTCATAACCTTATTGTTATCTTCATTTAATAGACATCCATATTGTATTAATGTCCTTGAGGTATTAAACATCTATTAGGAAAAAATTTCAAACAACATGGAGGACTAAAAAGCTCACATTTTAAAACATTTGAAATAATTATGGATAAATTGGAGGGCATCAATGCATCAAACAATGATGGTCATAGACATGAAACAACAACTAATAAAGAAACATATGGCTGTTGAAGTTGACAATGACTTGGAATGGATTCTAAAAGAGATTTTTCATAGTGAAAAGTTTATGGTAATTAACTTAATAAATTATAAACATTTATAGCAATTCAAGTTACATGTACTTAAATTTCTAAATTTTCTTCTGTCAATGTGGATGTTACATCAACTTTAGGCATCAAGCAAGAGAAACTCCAAAAACAGAGAAGGACTGATCAAGAAATTACTTCATCATATCGGTATCATACCTCTTAGAGAAATATCATGAAAGAAGGTGGTTCATATATGTTATTCCTTTGTATGGTTTTTTATGTTTTTAGATATGCATATATATAATGTTGGTGATATAATAGGGAGGAAAAGATGGGAACCCACCTAACTTGGCAACAATGTACTTTGAAATCCACAAGATGGGTGATACTTTAACCACTATGGAGTCATCCCAAGTTCATGTAACCATGAAAATACATTATATTGTTTGTGTATTACTTATTAATATATATTTTTATAATAGGATAAATTCATAAGAATCCAACAAACTGAGCCATCCCTTTGTCCTGTTGAGGTTGCGGAAAAAGTATACGGTGAATCAAGGATAAGAAATACATATCTGGTTGTGGTGTAAATCCAAGAGATGTTGTAGGGCCATACAAAAAAAATTCCTTACTTGATGAACTTAAAGCAAAAGACCAAGCATTGAAAGCAAAGAGGAAGCTTCGAAAGTTCAAGCACAACCTCTTAAATTAGTTGAAGATGTAAAGCATGACACATAACAATGTTTGGAAAATGTGGAAAATCTACTAGACATGATAGTCAGCAATCAAAAATTTCTTGAACTTCTAGACTTTAGTGAGATGATGATGATTATGCCTCTTCTCCTATTTCACAAATTCATTCCCTAAATTAGTTATGTATCTAATGTTCTTTCGAGAGATGCTTTCCCCCTTTGTGAAAAAAATATAGTGGTTTTCCTGTGAGAATAATTGATAGTACTATTAAGAATTCATGGTGATGCTCTCTAGAGTTAATTCTCTTTCTTAATCTGTCTTGAATCTTGTGTGTCTTATCATTCTTCCAAATATACATGTATTATGGATCATATGTCTTCTAATATGAATTATGATTAGATCTTTATTTGATATGGATCGTATGTCTTCTAAGTGAGTGTTTCCTTCAAACATTTGGTCTTATGGTTAACAAATATGTTTGAATACATTAGGGATAAGTTGAATCTATCCTTTGTAATTTTTCCTACAATATGTGGTGGGAGCTGGAATAGTAACTCTTAGATATCCTAGAATATTGTACCGGGTCTTCACAAATGTGATGAGATTTTACATATAGGAAAGAGTGCTTCTACTCCAAGGATATGGTTACTAAAATAATTAGTTGGGGTAAAGTAATGGAAACTACTCTGTGTAAGGCACTTGGGGTTTGTAGGTGGCCTTTATGCCCCCAACTTGATGATTGGAGCAGCTTTTGGTGTTGTTTGTTGGTGATGTTTTTGGTGATTTAGCTACAAAGCTGATTAACTTAGTGATTCTAGGAAATGTTTCTATTGCATAATCATAGGCATGTGCTCTGATGAGGGGAATATTTCTGATATCAATTTAGTCTAGATTCATCATCGATGTCTCTACCTTAGTAACTTTGTGATTGATCATCATTTTTTTTAAATTTTACCATTGCCTCAATTATGTTGTACACCTACTTGCAGTTCCTAAAATGGTTAATGATGCCATGATTCAATCCAAAAAGTAATTACTGGAAGAAGCAGTTTTGACAAATCTATTTACTTATTCTCATTCAGCAAGCTCTAGATTTTTCTGGAGTTCTGTACCTTTGTTTTTCTTGGGAGGGTTCCCTCTCTATAGAAGTCATCATCAAATTTTGGCTAGCATTTTAGTAGAATTCTTTTAGAAATTCCTTACATATCCAATGAATTTGTTTCATTATTAATTTTGCTCTATTAATTTGTAGTCATTGGGCCATAAATTGTTGCTTCAACTAAGTGTTGGTTGATTCTTTTGCGTCCAATATGGAATAAAGACAAACTGAGGTCTCATGTAGCTGCATTTGTCCATGAAGTGTTGATTAAGTGTATAGTGATAGAGCATTGTGTGGGTTGGTAGTAACAAATCTCTATTTTAAGTGTTGATAGTGACATCCTGGTAAGCTTATCATCCTTCATGTTAATTTGCATGTTTATGCTCAACCTTGATTATTTCTTTATTTCTTAATTGAATTTGTTCCCTAGAGGTGGTATGTATCTACTTTTGCAACTTCCACATGTTTGCAACCAGTTTCCCCTATGTTGCCCTTAAATTTCTTTAGATGGGTTGACTGGTCCATTTCTATCCCCATGCTTTCACCTACTTAAGTAGTAATGTGGAGTTGTGGGTGATACTCCTCTAGGAGGTCAGTTGATTGAATACTCACATAACCCCTTCTTTCATATGTGTTGTCCTTTATTTTCTTTATGTGGGCTAATCATGGAATTTCCACCCTACGGTTAGCCCTAACACAAGCTATAAAGAGTGTTTCCTGGTTTGATCTTGATTGTAATATTCTCATTAATGTGTACAAATTTTAAATAGCACACTATATTGTTCTAAATATTGTCCTATTTTACTCTGCAAGTAATAAGTTTGTTTCGAATCACTTTACCCTATTCTAAACTCTTGCATCATAAATTATGCTATAGTTTGAAATATATTGACTAAGGTTCACAACAGAGATCTTTGAGTTCTAAGAAGACCACTTCCACTGGAGTTATTTGGAATTACTTTAAATGGTGCATTTCTCTAGTTACATAATCAACAATCTAATATTCATACTAAAAGAGTAACAAATTGGAACAATAATTAATTAAAGCCATTTATATGTTGATATTTATATTGATCGTCGAAGCCCATGCCCTAGCCATAGCCCTTCTGTGAAAAAGACCCAGATATACAAGCGGATAATTAGAAGAAATTTTGTTCATGACTAGTGTAACTCTTTAACATTTCAACATTTACATTCATCCTCCACATGTACATCATGTTCTGCATCAGTCTCATGAAAACTTAAACTTGTCGTTGGGGTCATTCAATTAGAATATCCATGGATATTATGGAATATTTGTTCATTCAATATTATGATAGTAGAGAAGTAGAGTGGTGCTCCCCTTTAGAGTGCTTAAGGAAATAGTAAGAAGTTACAAAAATGCCTTGTTGGAAATCACATTCTCATGTCAGTAGAGCTCAAGTTTTCCTTTCTATACATTCTTCTAATCTTGATATTTTCTATTTTATGTATAACTTTTTATTCACTTGGTCCTTTTTGTCACATCATATAGTGAACCAATTTATTTTATCTTGGGGAATGACATGATTCAGTGTGTATTCTTCTCATCTCCAAATAGACCCCAAATTATAGATGTTTGGGATCATTCTATATTGATACAACAGATGCAAAATCTCTCAGTATTTTTTGATATAAATTTGTTGTTTCCTAATCAGATTTTCATGCACCATATTTCCCTTGTCATAGTTTCAAATATGTTGAATAACATTCTTGTCATCAAATGAATGTGTTTTCAAGCCTTTGGTTCAGCCCCTACTAGTTGTGCAACCCTTGCTAGTTCTCTCTTGATTATTCAGGACATATATCATACATGCCTTTGTAGTGTACTATGTGGGGGAAGTGAACGAGCATTTGAGTTGAGTCTTTAGGATATGCAATGACATATACAATTAATATGTAACTATGTACAATATGTTATGCACATGTATATATTTAAAATATAGATTAATATATTCATAGTAGTAGTCATTGGTGTATCTCAATAGATACATAGTGAAATAACTTGGATGTTCCAAAAATGAAAAGTTATTGATATCCCTCAAACACATTCAAATATTTAAATTTCAATTCTAATTATTTAATCTAAGAACTACTACATAATAACACATGCTTCCTGCATACCTGTTTGCATATTGCAATAGGGAATTTTGATAAGTATTTATAGTGTTAGTACTCAATGGAACTACATTAGCATGTTCTCTATCCCTGAGTTCTGCATTCTTCATATGGAACAATTTCCTTTTTGGTTTTCCCCTTAGCATATCAACCAATCAGTAGGAATTTGCACCTCTACTCATGTTAGAGATAATTTCTGCTAAATGCCAAAGTTTATTCACAATCTTTTTTCTACTGCATATTTAAATCAAATTGATTGTACAATCATCTTTCAATTGAATTTGGTGGTTGGTGTCTCCCAGAGTGTCTTCAGTGGATGCAATATGGCATATGAGGTTCTTAGAGGATACACATGAATCTCATAACAAGTTTTTTTTTCTGTAGTGATCCATCTCTTAACAATGAGTGCATTTTGAGCAGCCTCATCCACTAGGAGGTGTTCCTTCGCATCCTCCTCATCCTACTCATCCATTCTTCCATGGATAGAGAAACTATTTATGGTTTGGCCATTATTTTTAGAAACACTGGAAGATTTATTAGAAAAGTGTTTGATGGGATTTCTCTATGAAGGTATGTGAGACTCATTGACTTTCTCCTATTGTTTTAGAGTATCATCTGTGGCAAGACCTTCTTTGAGGTGTTTATGTTTTCCTTGTCCATTGAACCAAATCTTGAATGTGCAACTCCATTGGGTGAAGTTCTTTTCATTTATATTTTGAGTGACGGTGACTTGATCACTAACAAGGAGCGGAGTCACTACTTCTTTCTTCTCTTCTTTCTTATCAGACATGATAGGGACCAGATTTGACCAAAACCACTTGTTTGAGATATACTGGAAGTGATATTGGTGATATCATATTTACCCCTTCTCTACCAAAACAATCCTTCTGGTTTGATCTCTTTGCCTCTAGTGTGCAATGCACTGCAAGTCCTCCTTGCTTGCATACTTTGCTACATTTTAAGCATTACAATCATCTTCTTATGGAAAATTCTTCTCATGATCAATATTGACTTCCCCCTATGTAGGGAAATATGAAGGTGCCGCCTGCACATCATCAAACTTAAAAATGAGTGGACTAGCAGAAGCAACAACCACCTCTGGTGTAGGACTTTTGTCGATGGTAGCTACAAAAATAGAGTAGGGAGTGAAATCAATGAGGAATGGAGAGCTTCAAGAATCACCATATGAGAATCTTGGTAATAGGGACAAAAAGAGATCCTACATGTCTCCTCACTGACTCATATGCTGAGTTGGTTTGATCCTCCTTCAAAGGAGAGAGCTCCCTGCGAAAGCTACCAAGAACTAGCTGGAATATGTTGACTGTGTGATAATATTTTCTAGGAGAGTGATATTCATTAAGTTATTGATATCCTTGAATTCTAGAGAAGGAATCTCTTCTCAAACATATCGGTTACTCACTAGTGTCTTCACATTCTTGAAGACATGAGCCAAATCTTCCAAGATACATGGGTTACTAACTAGTGGCTTCACGTCCCTAAAGGAAGGAGCAGTTTCTTCTCAGATACCCTGGTTTTCAATTGGTGACTTTATTGGGGTATCCATGCTTTCTCTCTTTCGTTTGTCCTGCTACTTCAACATCTATTGTTGATTCTAATTCTCTAAAATATTTGTGTCACTGTGTTGCCTTGTCAATCCCTCTCTAATAATAGCTGATATTTGATCTTCCCAATTTGGACTTAATGATTCTTTTTTAAAATATTTTTATCATTGACCTTAGCTTAGTGTAATTAGGTGTTTACCAAAAAATGGTCCATTTAATTGTGACATTTTTAGGATAATTAGGATGTTGGATTTTACAATATACTTTAGTGCTTCCTTACATGCTCTGACATGAAGGAGAGTTGTTATTAGTCATTCTACAAGTTGTTCGTCTATTGATGACAGTCTATGACCCTTGCAGACTGATGTCTATTAGTTCTTGTGAATACCTACGCGAGTATTATCTCTTTCATGGTGAATGAAATTATTTTTACTTTGTTTCCTCTTCTTTCCCAATTTATGGCCGTGTTGGGTTCAGTTTGAGGCATTTTTTTATGACTTTGTTACCAGTTAATTGAATCTGGGATTTTTTTTATGGATTTGTTCTAGTTAATCAAAACTTTACTTTCCTTGTGATTATATAGATCTTGTTAAAGTGACACAATGAATAGTGTTGGTTCTATTAGTCATGCACTTCCTTTGGAGGTGTTGTATCCGTTATGTGCCAACAAATAGTATTCTCAAGAAAAGACATGAACATGCCCTAAAGACACATGTGCATTAAGAATGATGTAGAGACTCTTATCTTCACTCTTTTGTCTTTCCCTAATTCTACTAGATTCTGGATATGTCCCGGTTCAACCTCTTTCTATAATGATGCCCCAAAGAGCAATAACACATCTCTGTTTAGCTGGCTATTCACTAAATGTAATGATGATGTGTTGGTGATGATATACACTTCATGTCTTGCTACTTGGTTAAATAAGAATCAACTTATCTTCCACAACGACTGAATGTTGCTTGCTATAAGAGCCCATGGCTTCAAGAGATGACATTAATCAGATAGGCCTAATACTACAACAACCTAGTGCCTTCATGTTGTGGGAACAACCAAGATAAATTTAGACATTACCTTTGTGGGCAAGGGCCTCGTGATCCCTGGGTGTGTTCAGAAATCATGAAGCAATTGATGTACCTATATGTATTTGTGTAGCAACACATGAATTTACGTGTTATATGGTTTGTAAATGTTTATTTATTCAAGGTGGTAAGTCCCACTCCTCCACTATGTATATCAACATTTTGCTTAATACATCAAAACAAAGTATTTGTGGATTTTCATGAAAATGTCTGACTGTGTGGTTTGATTGGCTATTATTCACAATATAGTAAAATTTGATGTTACACATGATATGATGTATGTGTTTTGAAAACTATACAAGAATACTGTATATTTTTATAATATTTACGACGAAATATTCCCATCCCAATTTACCTAGATAAAGGTACCAATGAAGTTGCCATTTTGAGATTTATGATGGAATTATGCCATCACCATTACAAATAAGGACAAACTATTTAGGTTGATATTATATCTATTGGTGGTAAGATATAATATTCGTCATTGTTGATAATAGTGATGGGATGAATATTTTTTATCTATGTCAACGACAAGACCAATAATGAAAATATGCAATGACTTGTTTGTTATCCTTAATATTTATAACAACAAACTTTTCCATAACTATGATGAACATTTTCCATCGTTATTATAAAATTTTCTTGTAGTGCAATCTAGACAATGGTTTAGCCAAGTCACTCAAGTAATAGCACTCAATAAACTAGTTGTATGATTAGGACAATGATGGTAGAATCATATCCATGACCAACTCTTGTCTCAAAGGAAATTCTAGTCTCTCTAGATGTTCCATGTGCCCTGTCATATTTAGCACATGGGGCTCTATTGGATCTCTCACTTTCATCATGCACTCAAAGAGTGCACTGGGGGCATTGTACCTTTCTAGCTTTGCATGATTCTAGTTCATATTCTTAAGATGTTATACCATCTCATAAACATACAAGTCTTCATTTTGCTTATGCAGCTCATAGCTCATAAAACATAGCTTAAGATTTTTAATGTCTAAGGTATCATTGACATGCTTCCAATAAGCATCCACCTCAATCCTAGGTGCACTGAGAGTGGGTTCCTTTTCCAATGGTGTATCTAGGACATAAAGCTTATAATCATGAGTGAGAACCATTCTCAAAATCCTATCCCAATTGTGGAAGTTGGTCAAATTCAGTTTTTCCTTCATAAGGACCGATCACAATGTGTTATTGTTTTCCATTAACTCTAAAAAAAGTTGTTTTTGTGAAAAAAATATAATTTAATTTGAAAACATTGATGATATTAATAAGGCCTTTAATTAATTATTGTTCTCACTATTTTGTAACATAATGAATCTTAGATGTAATCACCATGTAAAACTTTTTCCCAAGTTTCCCTTTCATTTTTGGCCTTTATGTTGTTCATGTTTAATTAGTGGAATTTATAGTGGTTTAGTGAACATTTATTCACTAATTGTACCAATATAAGGGTTTATGCACAAATACCTTAGTGAAAGCCTAATTACCATAATCAAGTGCTCTAAACCTTAATATAACTTTTTTATGTGATTTGAAAACATAACATGAGCCTAAGTTTCAAATTTGGTTCAATTTGGATGTTGTTTGTGCAAGTTATTCAATTTTAGGTACATTCTGGACTTTTATGAAATTTACCCAATCGGGGGGTTTTATTTGCAAATTATCACCTGAATTTTAATCCTTAGACATTCCCTTACCATTCTCAATATTTTGAACCATGGGGCTCCTGGTTGCACCTTGTTTTGAAGGTGTTTCCCTCCAAGGGCATTATAGGGATTACCCTCTTTATAAATGAGATTATCTTTAAAAGCTATCAACCAATGGGTTATTTATTTGATTGGAGGAGGCCTAGAATCCTCCATGGGATTTTAGGACTGACCTTAGATATACAAGAAGTCTCTATGAGTTATTATCTTGCATGGCCATGAAGCCTTAGCCTAAGGACACATGGAAAGTCCCATAGACACCTCATGCTTGCCCCCTTCTTTATAAAAGCATGCCTAACTATTCCCACCTCCCAATCCAAGAAGCAATCCTCTCCTTCTCTTTCTTCCAGCTTATATCATAGTCCCTTATATGTTTGTCCATGAAGTTGTTGTCCCACGGTAAAAGAGGGTGCCTACCTTGGTGAAGAAGTTTCCTAGGGTTCCAAATTTCTCTATTTAGGATTTCTTAAGCTCCTCCTTGGTGATTTTGACCAAAACTAGTAAGTATCCTCCTTTCCTACCCTATTTTCATGTTGTTAGTATTCCTCCCACCTTCTTCTAGGTAAGAACCATGGCCTTCCATGGTAAAACTCCACCTAGAACCCTAAAACATCTCATCTCCATGCTCTTTTTCTAGGGTTTGCACCTCTAAAGTGGAGAAGGTGATCTTTGCTCAAGAAAGGAGCTTGTCTTGGAGCAACCAGACCTTCTAATCTCAGGATCCTTGATTTTTGTACCTTGTTACCTTTCCTAGAGGCAAGTTTTGTTAACCCCCTTTTCATATATTGCTTACTACATGCTTAAAACTCATGCTTCTATGTTTAAAATCGATGATCTCCATCTCTATTTACCATGTTCTTCTAGGGTTTTGGTTTCTTGTTGTTTTACCTTCTCTAGAAGCTCTAGTTTGGTTACCTATTCAACTTCAAACCTGATCTTAGGTCAAATGGTTTTTTCTCCCTCTCCCTCTCTATTCAATTATCTTGATCGGTTTGATGATGTGGCAATTTCCTATTGGTTAGTATTGAAAAATTTATATCTTCTAATCCACTTATCCAAATTTGACAAATAAATATGTTTTGGAATTGGAAAATTAATCTCTATCTAATAAAAATATTTTCAAGGTCTGATTTCATGATTTTATGAAGGGTGGTTTTTTGTAAAATGAAATTGATGCATAAAATCCATAAAAATTACATCTTAATCATCATAACTCCAAAATTAACATAAAATATGTTTCTTCATCAAGAGAACCTAATAAGTTCATTGGTGGTATTTTCAAAATATAAATCTAATTTTTGCTAAAAAGTTCTGAAATTAGGGTTTCTATACATTAATGTGCACTATGTACTCTAATACATGTTAATACAAAAAAAATAGGCAAAGTGGAACTTGGACTCAATTAAAGTGGTGAAAGTTAGTAATTGATATCAGTAAGAGAGGTATGTGCATTCCTTACACCCTATGTTGGGATAATTGTATCCAGACCCTATATTTTCCTAATGAGACTTGAATTAACCCTAAATCTTCTATTCTTGAATCCTAATGTTGTTCATGCCTCAAGTCAGATTATAATTTCTTCTTATTTGGGTCTTATACCCCACTGCCATGCTTATTGAATAGTATGACTACTCTTGCCATGACTACTTTACTAGCATGTTGATTTATATTCTATCTAGTTTAAAGTAGTGGTAACAAGATGTTTCTTTTGTTCCTTTTAGGCAATCAGAAAATCAAGAAATGGTTGATATATTCAAAGGCTAGGGGTTATAGTCGACATTGGTTAATCATTTTTAACGTCTTGGGCATGTATTTAATCACCCTGGGGAATGTTTTTATTTTCCCCTATATAATTGTGTAGGTGATTGGGAATGTCTTATTCTCCCCTCACCTATAGGTTAGAGGTCTGGTAGGTTCCTCAAACCTACTTAGTTAGGTAGACATAATTATCTTACATGCAAATTATTATTTTCAATATAATTGTTAATGGCAAGTTTCTTTTGAATATAGCCGCATAATCTTGTTATATTCATCTTATGATGAACTCTATCCTATTCTTATTTGCTTTACTTATCTTGTTATCCTAGACTAGTTTTGTGACACATACCTTGTTTTCTTTCCCCTTTTGCTGGGTGCTTTTCCAACCACCCACATGCTGGTGTTGAGCAACGAGAAGGACAAGTTTGAAGAAAGTCATCTCAGGAGTAGATCTCAAGCTATTTGAAAGGATGTCTAGGTTGCTATATCTAGATCCTTTTCTCTTATATTTTTCTTTTGGGAACAATCATGTAATGAACAATGAAAGTCATGTAATAGGCTTAGTACTTTTATTTCTATTGCTATTGACATTTTATAATGTATCTGGTACATGCTTATTTACTTGGAATATTATACATGCATCCCTCAAAATCTTTTGTCTATCTAAAAAGATGGATGTTTTGTACTTCCTTTAAATTTTAGTAAGGAGGTGATCTCACCTCTTTACAACATGGTGTTAGAGCCTTTAGGCAACTATTAGGACATGAAGTTGAAGCAAAGGTGTCTAGAATGGATCAAGATTTCGGGGGCTAGCAATATTTTCTTCCGCACCACTAGCTTGGTTTACGAGGACTCCCGTGCCCATATGATACCGACCTATCCTAAGTTGATACGAATTGCCCAAAATAGTATGATTTTAGGCAATAGCATTCTGGATATTATTTTCTCATCTATGCTTCTATTCTTTTCTCATCTATGATTCAAATACTCCTGGGAACTTAATATGTTAACCCTACCTTTCAAGATAGGTGACTTGTTCGACAGTAGGAACAAGGGAACGGAGTCAAACCCTGATGACTCCAATGTGGGAAACACTCCTGTGACTCCTGCCGACCATAGTGTGGTCAACCCTACTACTCTGGGCACCCCCTCCTTCACACCAGAGCAAGAGTTGGCAATGTTGTGCCAATTTCTCTCTGCCATTATGGGGTAGCTCCACATAGTGTCCACTAAAACCAACAAGATGAGGGAGTTCATCCTCACCGACTTCATAAAGATGCAACAACCCTACTTCAAGGGTGAAAGTGAACACAATATGGGGGATACGGTTATGATTGGGTATTGTCTTTGGATCAGACCTTTGAGGGTATTGCATGCCCTCCTTACCAGAAGGTTCGGTTTGTGACATATGTGCTAGATGAACCAGCACATGTCTGGTGGAATGGTGTCGCCCACACTCGAGGCACCTCTACCATGGAGTGGGACCAGTTCCTAAAGCTCTTTAGGGAGAAGTACATCTGTCCTGCCTTCTTGAGAATGAAGGAAGCCTAGTTCTACAGCCTCAGGCAAGGAAGCATGAGTGTGGACGACTACATACAATGGTTCCTACTTTTGTAACGCTACGCCACTGACCTTAGAGCTGAGAGAAGGGAAACATTGTTCTTGGAGGGCCTAAACTACCAAGTGGGTCAAAGTCTTGTTCCGCAGCTTCCACTCACCTTCAAACAGATGGTGATTAAGGCCCTAGTCATCGAGTCATACCCAGGATTCCAATCCTATGGACACAATAATGGCTACAACAACAAGAGGAAGAACCCTACCCCGAACGAGAATCGTGGATGTGATCAGTGCAATAGGTGCTCTCACCACCATCCTCCAGGGAGATGTCTTGCCAACAATGCACCTGCTCATAGAGACAACTGGCCTCCTCCGACCTACCACGAGTGTGGCCAAGTTGGGCATATCCAACCACTCTGCCCCTATTTCTAGTAGGGACAGAATAATGCATAGCAACTACAACAGCTAAGATAGAATCCTCCTCCATGGAATAATAACAACAACAACAACCAGAACCCGAGGTGACCACCAATGGAGAGGTGGAATGGGAGAGTGTTTTCTCTCAATGCTGAGGAAACATGTGAAGATAATGAAGTTATTAAAGGTACCTTGCATCTTAATATGCATCCTATAAAGGTACTGTTTGATTCTAGCTCATCCAATATCTTGTCAACTTGCTTCTATGTTAGAAATAGAATCTGAGTATATTGATCATATATTAGATGTAAAAACCCTAGTGGTAAGATCTTCTCTTCGTATCTCCAAACTCCGACCATGGACCTCTGTATATCTGGTATACTTTTTCCCTCAAATTTCATCTTTCTCGACATGAACGCCTTTGATGTCATCCTGGGAATGGATTGGTTGAAGAGGTACAAAGCTATTTTTTTGTGAAGAATCAAAGGTTAGTTTGTCACATCTTGTTGAGGGAAGATTGTGTGTCAAGGGTAGGAAGTGAGAGGATCAGCAATTTGTAATCTCTGCCATCAAAGTTGAAAAGATAGTCACGCAAGGGTGTAGAGCTTTCTTATCCTCTGTAGTCCTTGATGCTACACCTCCTTCTCTCGACCACATAGATGTGGTGAAGGACTTCCCATACGTCTTTCCCAAGGATTTACTTGATTTTCCACCAACTCGGGAGGTGGAGTTCTCCATAAAGCTTGTACCCGAAACTTCACCAATATCGAAGTTGCCTTACTTCTTGGCCCCTAATGAGCTTGTCGAACTGAAGAAGCAGCTAGAAGAGCTTCTCGACATGGGCTTCATCCACCCCAGTGTTTCACCTTGGAGAGCCCCTATCCTGTTCATGAAGAAGAAGGATAGTTCAATGAGGATGTGTATGGACAACCTCATGCTTAACCAAGTGATGGTGAAGAACTGTTATCCTTTGCCTCGCATCGACGACTTGTTCGACTAGATGAAGTCAGCTACTGTGTTCTCCAAGATGGATCTGCAAAGTGGCTACTACCAGATGCACATGAAGGATGATGATGTCCCAAAGACGGTGTTAAAAAATCGCTATGGGCATTACAAATTCATGGTCATTCCTTTCGGCTTGATAAATGCCCCTACTGTCTTCATGGACTTGATGAACCGAGTGTTCCACCCATACCTTGACAAGTTCATGGAGGTATTTATTGATGATGTTTTGGTTTATTCTGAGACATTAGAACAACATCGCGAGCATTTGCAGATTGTACTCAACACACAGTGAGAAAATCAACTCTATGAAAAATTCTCAAAGTGTGAGTTATAGATAAAGGAAGTGATGTTCCTAGGTCATGTGATTTCTGTCGGACATATAGTCGTTGATCCTGTAAAGGTAGAAGCTGTGACCAAGTGGAAAGCTTTGAAGAATCCCTTAGAGATCATTAGTTTCCTCATCTTAGCAGGTTACTGCCAAAGGTTTATCAAGAGATTCTCTGAGTTGGCCTTGCCTTTAACCAAGCCGACGTGAAAGGAGGTCAAGTTCTCTTAGACACCAGAATGTGAGAATAGTTTTAAAATTTTGAAGGAGTGTTTGACTTCTACTCCCATTCTTGCCTTGCCTATTGAAGGAATACCCTATGTCATCTACACTAATGCTTCTAAACAAGGCATAGGGTGTGTTTTGATGTAAGACAGAAAGGTGATCACCTATGCTTCCCACCAATTGAAACTGAGTGAAGCTAATTGGCCTACACATGATTTAGTGCTTTCTGCCATCACTCATGCTCTAAAAATCTGGTGACACTATCTCTATGGTGTGAAGTTTGAAGTTTTCTCCGACCATAAAAGCTTGAGGTACCTGTTGACACAGAAGGATCTGTGTAACGACCCCGCCTCTTGATAACCCCCAATCAAGGGAGACCAAAAGTTCAGAGCCTCTATCCCAATAACTCAGGATCCATGGTTTAACATTTAATAAAAAATAATTATCAAATTCTACTAACTAAACTAGAAAGCTAGTATAAAATAAAACTTTGCATACCTTTTCAAAATAGGATCTAAGACTTCTATCTACAGTAGAAATCTAATTATCTAATCCTCCTTTATATTACTTAAATTCATCTTCATAGATTTCACTTTACTATTTGTCCTTTTAAGATAATACCTAAAACGTCGACAAATAAAATGTCAGTCAGTATATTGCTATACTGGTATGAGGGGAACAATCAAAATTTCCACAAATAGTTTCTAACAACCTAATTATCACAAATAAGTTATTAACAATCCAAATTACATTTTCAATGTGACATTCTCAATCGCTTTTGCCCTAAACCCTGGATTACCCTCTCTTAGGGTTTTGTCCTTGCAAGAGACATAAGGCCACCTTCTCCATCCTGAACTTAGTGCCTGGGGTCACCTCTCATGGTGCCCAATAGTCTTCCCTCCTGGGCTTGACCAATTAGACCTTCCCTCTAGGGATTAGTCATGCAACGTACATTAGGGTGGCATGTAGGTTCCAAAATACACATATATACTTAATTGTGATAATCATAGAGACTTTATCGGATTCCAGAATTAAACATCCAACAGTTTAGGTTGCATCCAATTGATAAAATGTTTGGGAAACATTGTGAAACTAAATCGATTATTCATAAATAACCACATACATGATTCAGAGTAACTTGATGTCCAAGCAAGAATAATCAAGAATAATCACTCAAGCAATCAATCAGTGATCCTAAAATTTATGCATAACATCCACGTGTCATTAAACATCCTCATGATTGACTCAGGTCCCACATTAGGGTTTCTAGGCCACCCTTTAGGGTTTTATTAGGGTTTTAGCTTCCATCATCCAATTATCACTTTTAATACAGTTTTGGCCCACAAATCCTAATTTCAACATCATATGCATGATTGAATTCCAATTAAATCAAATATAACTCTTTTACACTAAACTACCAACCTTGTCCTTTCAAGTCATATCAAGATCATTAAGGCCAATTTAGCATGTTCAGGCACTTTTGAATTGACAACTCTGATTTCATCAATGATTATAGTCAAATTCACAAATGAACCCTAATTACCATTTTTCACATCACAACTCCCCTTATCAACAAGTAAACATAGAATTAACCTATTATCTCTTTTATACAATGAATTTCAAAATATTTCACATTAGAAACCATTAACACCTATATTAGGGTTTCTAAGTCCATTAGTGTGCATTGACATATCAAACCCTAAATTAAACTATTAAGCATATGGATCATTTCTTTAGACATCAAAATGTCTTTTTTATTAACAACAAGTTAATATTTTCATAAAACATCCATATTAATCCCCTTAATTCATTAATCATCAAATTAGGGTTGATCTCAATCACAAACACATTAAGGATGGCAACGTTATCTACTTTTCGAACTAGAATTAGATTCAGACTCTAAAACTATTTTTAATGAATTCCTTGCATTTTTATAATAAATTTTCATATATAATACTTCTTAATCCGAGTTACCAATCTTTTGTTAAGATTTTGGCAAAATAACTATATATCGACCAATCCCTGGTTGACACGTCAGCATATTACCTGATTTTATTATCTTTGGCGGCCAGCTGGGATTTTTGTGGAAAGGACATCTCTTTCCTTACTAACGATGCATAGCCATAGGGGCCGTTTGTTACTGTAAAGACCAAGTCTCTACTATTAAACATGATAAACAATACATCAAATGTGTGGCAGCAGAAGAAATAAAAACTTGACTTTATTCAAAATGTATAAAGAGTACTATACAAAAGTTTCCCAAATGGGGTACATATTTATACAAGAACAAGGATCTAGGTAGAGGAAGACTTAGACTACAACAATATTGTCTCCAAACAAAACAACTTAATATATAAAGGCAACGATGATCATGCAAGCTATATGTTCCTTTTCTTCTTGTCCCATCCTTAGCCTTAGGTTCACCAAGCTTACATGCGCACTCTGATCCTAGCCTGGATGGTTGGGGTCATCCAGCAAAAGAAGGATAAAAGTATGTGTTATTCAAGAGAAATAGGACAATTAAATCATCTAAAGCATTGCAATATAAAAGATTCTCTACATCAAGAGATTTTAAAAGAAATGAGGCAAGTATTTGAATAAGAGAGAGAAGACTGCCATAAACAATCACCACAATAATAATCACATAGAATGAATATATTAAGACACAAAGTCATCTCAATGTAGGGTGAGGCACCTACCGGACCTCACCAGTGGAAGGGGGACTAAAACCCCAGTGCCTATATAAAGTGGCAGGGGGACTAAAACCCCAATGTCTAATATAAAATGGTAGGGGGTCTAAAACCCCAATGCCCAACAGGAGGACTAAAACCTCAGTGCCCTATGGGTGGTTTGTACTCATGTACACTACATTGTCATTTGGCCTAAAATACATCTTGCTTAATAGTCACTTGGCAGTAGTGAAAATATAAACAACATTTGCAACATTGCATTGGGGAATAAAACCCATGAATAATCTCAATAAATGGGCCATCATAGGCAACAACATTATCCAAGTATTTCAAAAGTATGAGCCAACATAGGCAATAGAAAGATTCACATAATTCAAATAGATGAGTTATAATGGAAACAAAAGCATCAAATAAGTAAAGAGCCAAATAAAGACATTTATAAGGAACACAAGGCTAGCACAATAGTGAGGTAGGGTTAGATAAGAGCCCAACTGAAGAGTAGGTTGATTGCACAATATACATTCCACATAGATTTCACATTCATCATAGATGTTCACATAAATATGTTCCACATACTAAAATAGGCTTCACATACATAGGGGTCACATACCTTAGTTTCAATTCATTACCATCACATTCACCAGTCTGATTGTATCCAATTCCATATTTCCCTAGTTGCAAACATTACACATGTATTAAGTTACTTAAAGGTACTTTAAGTGTAAAATGTCCACATTTATAAACCATGGTTTAAAACTTTGGATTTTGGGTCTGAAAATAGGGCCAAACAATTCCTAATATTTTTCTACTCGAGAAAACATATTTTCTTTTCAAAAACAGAGTTAAAACACTATTATAATCATTTTATAACACTTTATACATTTAAATTAGGGTTTGAATTAATTATCAGGTTTAGGATGGAAAATAGGGTTCAAAACTTGAAAATTCGGATTCTACATGATTTTAGCTTTCCAACAAGTGTTTATTTATATTTTTCTGATAACCGAGCGATTTACTACGAATTAAACAAAACTGACCAATTAATTGCTAAATGGGTAAAAAAACAAGGTTTCGGATGACAAAACTCTCCCTGGCAAGAGGATCAGGAAAAGAGGGCGCGCGGGGGCAAAAGGGTAAAAAGCCACCCAAGCTTCTTCAAGCTCGGGCGCAACCATGGTGCCGAGGTGTATCTTGGGAACTTGGGCATTTTTGCGTTTCTCAACCAAATCGGTCGTACAAGTACTCGAAACGAAGGGAATTGAACAAAGAACTCACCTAACCAATAAATTTTGATGCACAGGCACTCTATCTCTAGGGAGAGGCACCGCAAGCACAGCTGGAAAAGCTCCTCGTCGTCGGTTACACACACATTCTCAGAGAAAATTAAGGGGATTGGTAGGTTGCTAGGTGGCCGACGCAACTGTGTGGGGAGTTATTTATAGGTGTGGATGTAGAAAGGAGGTGGCCGTGAGAGGCCTTGGCCGGCGCCACTTGGCATTTCGGCTATGATGTACCTTGCTGGATGAGTGAGGGGTCAAATGAACTGGGGGGTCTCTACGAACCTGTAGGTGAAGAAAGTTCTAGGGATGATGAAGGAACGAGGGAGAAAGGAGGAGGAGAAGCGAGCCACGGCTGCTCGGTTGCTGCTTCGTTTAACTGAAGGTAGAAGATGATTTGTCTACCCTTGGATGCGATCCAGATCGAAGAGGAGCCGTCAGATCTCAGACCATCATGGTCCAGCACGCGTGACACCTTATTAAGGCTTGACTTAGGCTTAAATGATGCAAATGAATGATATATCAATTGCTATTAAGTCACACTATATTAAAAACTTGTTAAATGTATTTGGAAGGTCAAACGAGCTCCAAATTAATATTATCTACTTATATTCTCACATAAAACTCCATTTTTCATTATTAGTCCTTAATTATTACCTTAAGTGGGTTATTTGTGCAAACACCCCTTTATTATCATAAATGGGGGAAGAATGGAATTTCACCATCATTAATGCTCAAATTGCAAATAGAGTCCAACAGTGATTCAAAAGGATGGGAAATTTATGAAATTGGTCCAAAAGGACTTGAAAGAAATGAAAAGATAGAATATGGGTAAATTGCAGGGAAGGCCCTGAGATTTAGTATGTTACAACACTCCACCCCTTAAAGAGGATTTCATCCCCGAAATCACAACAAGAGGGAAGAGAGGGTGAGTGTGCAACATCCCAACCTTAAACAACTAGGTGGGTATTAAAAGATCTACACATAAGCCAAGTCTTACTAAGGTTTCCACAAAACCTATAAACTTTTATCAAACACAACATAATCAACATTTTTGTCTTATTAGCATAATCTCCATAATGAAGAGGTATCATAGTTATTATACTATCACTTGTGCCACATTTTATTCAAAACAATTACATCTCAACATTATATCATGTGTATTTCCCTCATCAAGGATTTTAAGCACAATTAGGATTTACTAAGCCATTCAACATTAATTAATGTATTAGGTCAAAAACCTTAATAACATAAATTCATTGTCCATTATCCTCTTAAAACTATCATGTAGAATTAAAACAAATTATTTTGTAGAAAAAGTTAAAATTATCCAACAAGTTATTACGCCTATAATAATTCCAAATAATGTCCATATTGCACATTGTCATATCATCTTTCATACTCATATCAATGACATCATTAATCATTTTCGTCGATTACACTTCATCTTATAAATTATACATATTTTAATTCACATTAGGAATTTATGAATAGTTATGTGAATCCAATTATTCATTATCATGTTTGAGTCATTATATGCATTTTAGTGAATAGGGTGTAACACATTAAATATTAATGAATTAATTCATATATCAAGTTATGATGAGGTGTTCATTAGAGAACAAGGTGATATACCTTATATATTGATAAATTTGTGACTATAATCCATTTATATGTATCAAGGTATATTATGTGATGATGACACCTAATGCCACTAATGTATCATGAAAGGCATTAAGGGTATATATATGTATATGTTGTCAAGGCTAGATGATTACATGCATATTAGGATTTAGGTCAGCACGATCATTACGTGTTAAAGCATCCTTAGGGTGCATTATCCATACACATTTTACCATTAGGGTGGCTTAGTCAATGTTATGTATATTCATAATTAGTAATGAGTAACTCAAAATTATGTGCATCAAGAATATGTGAAGGTTCAAGCATATGAACTATCTCTATATGACTTACTACATATTCACGCGTGTACAAACAAACAAGTTGAATTAAAAGTATAATGTGTTTGGTAAATTCTTGTTCACATAAGTTATTATGTACATATGTCCACATAGATAGGGTTTCTAACTCTAAAGGTATTTGATTTTGCTTTTAATTGGGATTCCATCCCCCTAAAAAGGGATTTCGTCCTCGAAATCAGATTTGCAAAACCAAGTAGGGTACAAAAACCATTACCCTCACTCCATCCCTTAAAAGGTCAACTAAGTCAAACTAAGATAAGTGTGAATGGGTAAATTAGATTCAACACTAAAAGGATTTACTAACCAAGCTTCAGGGTGTAACATAGAGTACACTAAACCCTAAACATAGGAGTATAAGGTATTTAAGGATGATTTTTGTGTAAGAGATAAAATCATCACTTATGGTTTTCCTAAGGTATTCAACAATTAGGCAACATGCCCAAAGATAGACTATTTCGAGCTGTCTGTATCATATCAGGCCAGGCCAGGTCATATGAGCTCAGGAGTCCTCGTTACCAAACTAGTGGGGGGGAGGAAAATATTGCCAGCCCCCAAGCTCTGACCCTTTCTAGACACCATCACTTTCAACTTCTTGCTCTAGTAGCTTCTCAATAGACAATTCACCAAAAAGTTGACAAATTTTATTTCTAATATGAAATTATTATGATCTTAAATCAAACTTTCATGCTAGGTCAGCTCTAAGGTGAAAAACTTACTAAAGGAACTATATATGGTAAGGGTTCTATCTAGGAGACAATTTGAATTAGTCAAGAATTCGACTACCTTGATGCTCTGATACCATGCTATAAAGACCAAGTCTCTACTATTAAACATGATAAACAATACATCAAATGTGTGGCAACGGAAGAAATAAAAACTTGACTTTATTCAAAATGTATAAAGAGTACTATACAAAATTTTCCCAAATGGGGTACATCTTTATACAAGAACAAGGATCTAGGTAGAGGAAGACTTAGTCTAAGCCAATATTGTCTCCAAACAAAACAACTTAATATATAAAGGCAACGATGATCATGCAAGCTATATGTTCCTTTTCTTCTTGTCCTATCCTTAGCCTTAGGTTCACCAAGCTTCCATGCACACTCTTTTCCTAGCCTGGATGGTTGGGGTCATCCAGTAAAACAAGGATAAAAGTATGTGTTATTCAAGAGAAATAGGACAATTAAATAATCTAAAGCATTGCAATATAAAAGAATCTCTACATCAAGAGATTTTAAAAGAAATGAGGCAAGTATATGAATAAGAGAGAGAAGACTGCCATAAATAATCACCACAATAATAATCACATACCATGAATATATTAAGACACAAAGTCATCTCAATGTAGGGTGAGGCACATATCAGACATCACCAGTGGCAGGGGGACTAAAACCCCAGTGCCTATATAAAGTGGCAGGGGGACTAAAACCCCAGTGCCTAATATAAAATGGCAGGGGGACTAAAACCCCAGTGCCCGACAGGAGGACTAAAACCTCAGTGCCCTATCGGTGGTTTGTACTCATGTACATTACATTGTCATTTGGCCTAAAATACATCATGCTTAATAGTCACTTGGCAGTAGTGAAAATATTAACAACATTTGCAACATTGCATTGGGGAATAAAACCCATGAATAATCTCAATAAATGGGCCATCATAGGCAACAACATTATCCAAGTATTTCAAAAGGATGAGCCAACATAGGAAATAGCAAGATTCACATAATTCAAATAGATGAGTCATAATGGTAACAAAAGCATCAAATAAGCAAAGAGACAAATAAAGACATTTATAAGGAACACAAGGCTAGCACAATAGTGAGGTAGGGTTAGATAAGAGCCCAACTGAAGAGTAGGTTGATTGCACAATATACATTCCACATAGATTTCACATTCATCATAGATGTTCACATAAATAGGTTCCACATACTAAAATAGGCTTCACATACATAGGGGTCACATACCTTAGTTTCAATTCATTACCATCACATTCACCAGTCTGATTGTATCCAATTCCATATTTCCCTAGTTGCAAACATTACACATGTATTAGGTTACTTAAAGGTACTTTAAGTGTAAAATGTCCACATTTATAAACCATGGTTTAAAACTTTGTATTTTGGGTCTAGAAATAGGGCCAAATGATTCCTAATATTTTTCTACTCTAGAAAACATATTTTCTTTTCAAAAATAGAGTTAAAACACTATTATAATCATTTTATAACACTTTATACATTTAAATTAGGGTTTGAATTAATTATCAGGTTTAGGATGGAAAACATGGTTCAAAACTTGAAAATTCGGATTCTACATGATTTTAGCTTTCCAACTAGTATTTATTTATATTTTTCCAATAATCGAGCGATTTACTACGAATTAAACAAAACTGACCAATTAATTGCTAAATGGGTAAAAAAAATAAGGTCTTGGATGACGAAACTGCCCCTGGCGAGAGGATCGGAAAAAGAGGGTGTGCGGGGGCAAAAAGGTAAAAAGCCACCCGAGCTTCTTCAAGCTCGGGCGCAGCCATGGCACCGAGGTGTATTTTGGGAACTTGGGCATTTTTGCGTTTCTCAACCAAATCGGTTGTACAAGTACTCAAAATGAAGGGAATTGAACGAAGAACTCACCTAGCCAATAAATTTCGACGTATGAGCACTCTAGCTTCGGGGAGAGGCACCGCAAACACATCTGGAAAAGCTCCTCGTCGCCGGCTACACACACGTTCTCGAACAAAATTGAGGGGATTGGTAGGTTTCTAGGTGGCTGACGCAACTGTGTGGGGAGTTATTTAGAGGTGTGGATCGGTGTGGATGCGGAAAGGAGGTGGCCGTGAGAGGCCTTGGCCGGCACCGCTTGGTGTTTCGGCTATGTTGCACCTCACTGGATGAGTGAGGGCTCAAATGAACCTGGGGGTCGCTACGAACCTGTAGGTGAAGAAAGTTCTAGGGATGATGATGGAACGAGGGAGAAAGGAGGAGGGGAAGCGAGCCACGGCTGCTCGGTTGCTGCTTCGTTTAACTAAAGGTAGAAGATGATCTGTCTACCCTTGGATGCGATCCAGATCAAAGAGGAGCCGTTAGATCTCGGACCATCATGGTCCAGCGCGCGTGACACCTTATTAAGGCTTGACTTAGGCTTAAATGATGAAAATGAATGATATATCGATTGCTATTAAGTCACACTATATTAAAAACTTATTAAATGCATTTGGAAGGTCAAACGAGCTCCAAATTAATATTATCTACTTATATTCTCATATAAAACTCCATTTTGCATTATTAGTCCTTAATTATTACCTTAAGTGGGTTATTTGTGCAAACACCCCTTTATTATCATAAATGGGGGAAGAATGGAATTTCACCATCATTAATGCTCAAATTGCAAATCGAGTCCAAAAATGATTCAAAAGGATGGGAAATTTATGAAATTGGTCCAAAAGGACTTGAAAGAAATGAAAAGATAGAATATGGGTAAATTGCAAGGAAGACCCTGAGATTCAGTATGTTACATGTACTTTGGCTATGAATCCTCTTCTTCCTCGCGCGTTCCGTTATAGGTGCAGATTCTCGTCATCCACCTTGTGCTGCCACAGCTTCACTAGCGGCACTCCGGTCTACCTCGCCATGGAAACTCGCACCGCCCACCTTCCTTCTCACTTCCATCTCCACTGCCCGTACTCTAGGTTATCGTGGATTCTTGCCATCACTGAGATGTCCGGATCTTTTCCTACTTCCCCACGTAGTCCCCTTCCTCGCCATAGCTACTCCTGTATCCAAGGAGTCGCACGTCTCCATCCGATGAGGCTCGATGTCCATGCTAGCTCACTCGCATTTTTAGGGCTCCATGCTCTCAAGACTCGTCTTCCATAGAAGCCTACCTATGACGCCATCTGTTAGTGTCGGGTTGCTCTACCTAGCCATCCTCGGCCATGTCCTTCTCAAGATTCCCTCATGAAGGATGGACCCGTGAACACGCTTACAGTTGTGTTCCCAGTTATGATCATTGAGGAGGGGTGGTTCCCTACCACCACTTGGCCCCTTTGCTGCCGTAGGTTGGTACCGAGCTCATCTGCAAACTGACAGAGAGGGTGAGGTTGCACTAGGGTCAAGGACGTCCACTTCTTCTGACTAGTGATGACGACAAGGTTTAGAGTGCCCTGGTCACGTATCCACAACTCCCTTTATATAGGGTGTGAGTTAAAACTCTTAGGGTTTGAAGTTGAGGAACTATGGAGTCATGAAGCATCTATTGTTGCTTCTTTTGGAAAACAACGTGCTTAAAAAGAAAGAGATTAACTCCCACTACTATTCGTTGGATAATCCACTTACAGAAAAGTATTTTTTTTCCTCTATTCCTTTTCCAAAGTGGAAACTCAGCCTTTTCACAAAAGGTCATATTCTAGAAATCTATCAAGGAAGGTATAGAACGAGGATTCACTTATTGAGTTATTCCTCAATATATTCTTTAAAACTTGGTTGTTGATTCACCTCCCTTTTTGGTATATTCTTTAGACTATTTTCCCTCCTTTCTCAGAAAATCATAAAAACCCTCGGGACATCTTATACAATAATTTCCCTTTTAGTCATCTTATTAAAACAATACCATTATTTCTTGGAATATTCTTTTCCTCCATATTTCTAGAATTACCTTTTATTTCTTTTCCCTTTTATCACATTTGACTCATTAACTAAATAGGATCCACGAAAACACATGCACTCAAGAAATATTGCAAAGGAAACCCATTCAATACACTTAAATCATATAATTCCCATAAACATACATTTATCGGGGAAATTGCATTTACAACCATATGAACCCAAAAATTGGGGTTGTAACACCCTTCCCCTCTTACATGAATTTTGCCCTCAAAATTTCCCCCAAACATACAGGATTAGACTCTTCCATGTCCATCACTGGCCCCTAAGTGGCTTCATACTCTCCATGGTGCTTCCAAAGAACCTTTATCATCTTGCATCTGAGTTCTCTCTCACCTTGGTATCTCGTACCCTCATAGGTGACTCAGGACATTTCAGCCTCTCTAGAAGCTCAATAAGTTCATGGCTCAACACATGGTTTGGGTACATCACATAGTGCTCTATCTCAGACTCATGTCACATCATACATCATGTTATACTGAGGAGTAAGGCTAAACATAAACATCTCCTCTGCTCCATCTCAAATGGATCCATGTATCAGGGACTCAGCTTTAGCTATAGCTCAGAGGGGTCGGGTTTTCATAACATATATTCTCCAACAGTGAACTACATGCTAGTCTGCTTTGCATCGGCTCACGACTCATGTCGCCCCTGGGCTTTCTCAGCCATCGCACGATCAAAGTGACTTCATCTGCACACACTATGGTCTCTCTAACCTCCACAAGGTCTTTTCACCGACATCATCCTAATGAAGCGGCGACCGACACATCCTCCCTTACAGATCTTCTTACATCCCAATACTGGCTATGGTGGCTATCATCACAAACTCTCATAGGACAAGAACTGTCCTCATGTATCACCCTAAACAAGCACACATTCACTCATCAGACTCTCTAGTCTGGATCATACTAATCAATTAGGGTGATGATCCGTATTAAACTTCAAACTGGTATCGAGTTCTTCATGTACCTACTTCCACCGCAATGGAAGTGAAGTTGAGGTCATGCTCCAAATATATAACTCAGATCGTGGTTTAGTTGAACTATCTCTCTCATGTGTATAGTTCAACTAGATATGTCACATTGATAATGCTCTCTCTCTTAGGCAAGGGGTAAGGTCAACTTGGTAAAGCAATCTACCATAACCCATATTGCATCATGACCTCTCTTGGTCCATGGGAGACTCACCACAACGTCCATGGTGATCCACTCCCATTCCCTCTCGAGGACTTTTCATTATCTGTAGCAACTCACCGGGTTACAAATGTCCGTCCTCACCTCCTTGCATGCATGGCGAGAAGCCACATGCAACTCTATATACTCTTCATCTCAGGTATTTAAATCACTACTACAACTTAACTATCTTAGTAATACCATTGTATATGGTGACCTTATAATCATGATCTCTTACATGTCATGATTCCTCAGGGTGACTCCTCAGAAACCCTAAAACACTCTAGTGGATTTCACCAACTTCTTTTCCTGAGAGATGTATCTGAGGTCCTTACAACCATCCTTCTATCTCATCCAGTTCTAGGCTGGCTAACTGAGCAACCACCTTGACCAACATGTCTGATTGTATCTGGGTGTTATCCATACATGGTCTCATCTTCTAACGAACTTAGGGTTCTCCTAACAACCTCTCTTAAACAAGATAGCTATACACCTGAGAAGTACCTAGACGAAGGGTATCAGTTACCGCATAAGCTTCCTTATCGATGATGACATAAACCTTCATATACTCCACTCATCATCCACATCTCAGATTTAGATCTAATTGAGTCAAGAAAACTTCAAGCTCATCATCTTGGTTATCGAACTCAAACTTATATAACTCATAAATTCCATACTGCTCTTAATAGGAAGTCCTCATATGATGACTACCTTAGTTCTCTTTATGTTTGCAAACCACCTATCAAAAGGTATGATACTTCCTCAATCCTCAAACATCATGGCAATGTTTCAACTCACATCATCTTTATCCTTAGTGTATGGCATGTGTATTGCCCTATCTCTCACCCCCATAATAAAAGGAAATAAGAATTTGGATGCAGTCCAAATACATAGTTCATCTCATTCCAAGAGTAGAGATGGTACATCAGACATCGTCAACATACTTCCAATCTAAGTTGAAACATGCATCACACGTTACCACATCATGAATATCTACAATCTATGTTTAAATCCATGTAAAAGACATTCCCAAACACTCTTGGGTCTTCACATTACGCATATACACAATACTTAGTCATCTCCTCAAGGTCTCTAGGGTGCCGGTATTTTTGGGGCCATCCCTCTCCCATTATGCATCCAAGGAGTGCCTAGCTCATTTGCCCTTTGGGTCCCATGAACTCATTAAGGTGATCAATCTCCTAACCCATGGTCCTCAGACAAAGATAGTTGTTACCTCCCGACCCTATGGTCTTGTACATCTAGGGATCAGACAACTCCTACTCCCATCAGTCTTATCCCTACCTGACCTCAGTATAGACTTAGGATTCCATCATAGCACATCTCATTCTTGAATCCTTACCCAATACTCCCCCATCTCTTTTGGAACTCACGGTCAAACTTACATCCTTTCATAGGGATCATGGTGACCTACCTACCTCAGTCTGGCCCCATACATGTTACTTTCATGGAAACATATCTTCATGTCCCTTTGAGATGATCACACATGGGTCTATGGATTCATCCTCATACCATGTGTTCTCCATTTAACTCATCCATCTTCTAAGAGACACCTCTTTAGGCTACCTTAAACCTAAACAAAGCCAGTACTCACCCACAGAAGGGTCCCTTCCCAGGATGGGAAAAAACTATCTCTTGATAGCAACAAAGGTCACATACGTCCTTACTTCCAAGGTTTACATGTGCATGTTTATCCCTATCAAGCTACTAAGGTACATAGCTAACAAGAAGACCACCTACTAAACCATGCTAAGTTCCTTGGTATGTCATATGTATTCATCATTCCTTAAGGTTGAACTAGTATTATATGTCACCAATTTGTGTGAGGGGTTCATCAACGTATATCTCAGATTGAGTGTGGTTTCCTTCTGCTCTTAACACATCAGGGGTTCCATACTCAAATACTATGAACTCAATCAGCCTCGTGAGAATCATGTGCATCAGGTACTACTACTTCCCCTCTTAGGTCTAGGAACCCTAGGTTCATTTCTTATGCATCAACTATCTAGCTGCATGCTCAGCTTTTCAACCACGAATCAAATAGGTACAAGGTACAACATGCACTTCCTACTATTCCTCCATGTGAACAACACCTTAGAGCCCTACACCAGGACGACCAACTAGGTATGATGCTTCACAACTTGATACCATACCTCCTCGGTCTAAGGAACTCTCCTTTCTACACCTATAAGGTAAGGTAGGCACCTACATCCGTACATTGGTTCAAGAAGCCTCTTCTCATTATAGGGTTTGGTTCCTCTAAAGGCATCCAAGGTACGATGAGTCTCTGAGGATCATGCATGAAGCAACCACAACCATCCTCTTAGGCTGTCCATTCCAGGTCAAGACATACCCAACCTATAATGGTCCCTCATGTCTCGGAGTCTAAGCTTCCAACCTTCTTTCTTGGGTCTTGCTCTCTCTCTCTCTAGAGATAACCCTACAACTGACCTTACCACTAATGTTCTCTCTCAAGAAGGTGGATCAAGATCTTAAGGATACATGCATACACCTGCATGGGTGAACGTATGATCAAACCTATGTTCGATCACAATTATCCATAGCTCTGCAGGTTCATCTCCTCACCTGTCAGGCATGACCAAACTGACCTAAGTCTCGACCTACTGCCAACATTGTTGATGTACCCTCCTACATAGGTGCATGTTCATATATGCTTATAAGGGTTTCCATATGGTCATCACTAACCTCTTCAATGAAGGAGCTATCCTTCACCCTAACAAGAACGACCTTTCCAAGGTCGGGTCACCAAAAACACTAGGTCAACCAACTTCACATAGCTCATGCTTCTCATAGGTACTCAAAACCAAAAGGCATGTCAGCCCACGTATATGGTCGACCATGATATCCAACTCATCATGTCATCTCTCTCTAACAACCACTTAGGGTTAGGATTAGCATCATCCTCAGAGGATGTGTCAGGTCTCTACCTCTTCTTAGAGACATATGCCTCCAGGGCAAACTCTTTACTCATCCTCTTGATAAGGTCTAACCTCAAGTCTCTCCTAAGGGCACGACAACTCACGCCATGCAACCTAAGCATGTAGCTAATCTTTAGTTTATGCTTAAACTATTAAGTTGATGTCTGTAACGCCCGGGCCCACTGTCCAAGGCTCTAGTAGAGTTTCAGGAATGACGACTGGCCCCACAGACCACCACTAGCCTTAATTGCACACTTTCTTCACACTGACGCGCAAGCCAGGATCAACTTCCCGACTGGTCACCCATCCTAGTACTACTCCAAGATGAGCACGCTTAACTATGGATTTCTTTAGTGATGGGCTCCCTAAATAGGAGGTGCACCTTGGTGATATGGGTAGTCCAATCATTCCTTTTAAGATCATGTTATCCGAGGCCTCAAATCCTGGGATGTTACAATCTCCCCCACTTAGACTCTTGACGTCCTCGTCAAGGCTCAACTATATGGCCTCATAATCTGACTCCATTTCAGTGCAGACCCACAATGGCCCATGGACACCCAGCTCCCGTCAACGGCTACTAGCGTAAGGGCGGCTCCATCTCGTCTCTACGAATAGCCCTTTCCAACTTGCCTGGACCGCACAGCTCAAGACTGGCATACCACATGCCCATGTGGGCCCCACCTACTGGAGGGGTTATGGATCTGATACCATTTGTAATGCCCGGGCCTACTGTCCAAGGCTCTAGTAGAGTTTCAGGAATGACGACTGGCCCCACAGACCACCACTAGCCTTAACTACGCACTTTCTTCACACTGACGCGCAAGCCATGATCAACTTCCCGACTGGTCACCCATCCTAGTACTACTCCAAGCTGATG
This sequence comes from Alisma plantago-aquatica, assembly GCA_963693085.1. Lineage (NCBI taxonomy): Eukaryota > Viridiplantae > Streptophyta > Magnoliopsida > Alismatales > Alismataceae > Alisma > Alisma plantago-aquatica. Next base: position 181,457,628 of record OY856414.1, on the reverse strand, counting down.
GAGTTCTTTAGTGATGGGCTCCCTGAAAAGGAGGTGCACCTTGGTGATATGGGTAGTCCAATCATTCCTTTTAAGATCATGTTATCTGAGGCCTCAAATCCTGGGATGTTACAATGTCCATGACATCTTGTTTATGTGCTTTTCATTGATTTAGTGGAGGATTACTTAATCCTTATTGTACTTACCCTAACCTCAAGAGGGTGAGGAAGAGAGAGAAAAACCCTAAACCATAGAATCCTATATGAATAAGGGTTGAGAAGGGACGAAATAGATGAGAGAGTCCTAAAGGTATCTTATTTCGTGTCAAAACCTCAAACTTTGGCCAGGAAGTCACACCGCATCTGGGAGTCCTCGTGAATGACTAGCGGGGTGAAGGAAAATATTGCCAGCCCCCAAACTGTGATCCTTTTCTAGACACCTCCTTCTTTGGAAAATCCTCTAATAACTCCCTCAGTTCTACAAAGTTTGTAAAATTTAATAATTACTAAGGATTAAATGAGAAACCATTGGCTCTGATACCAAATTTAACGACCTTGCCTCCCAGTAACCCCCAATCAAGGGAGACCAAAAGGTCAGAGCTGCTATCCCAATAACTCAGGATCCATAATTCAACATTTAATCAAAAGTAATTATCAAATTCTACTAACTAAACTGGAAAGCTAGTATAAATTAAAACTTTTGCATACCTTTTCAAAATAGGATCTAAGACTTCTATCCACAGTAGAAATCTAACTATCTAATCCTCCTTCGGATTACTTAAATTTATCTTCACATATTTAACTTTATTGTTTGTCCTTTTCAGATAATACCTAAAACACCGACAAACAAAACGTCGATCGATATATTGTTATATTGGTATGAGGGGAACAATCAAAATTTCCACAAATAGTTTCTAACAACCTAATTATCACAAATAAGTTATTAACAATCCAAATTACGTTTTCAATGTGACATTCTCAACCGCTTTTGCCCTAAACCCTGGATTACCCTCTCTTAGGGTTTTGTCCTTTCAAGGGACATAAGGCCACCTTCTCCATCCTGAGCTTGGTGCCTGGGGTCACCTCTCATGGTGCCCAATGTTCTTCCCTCCTGGGCTTGACCAATTAGACCTTCCCTCCGGGGCTTGGTCATGCACGGTACATCAGGGTGGCATGTAGGTTCGAGAATGCACATATATACTTAATTGTGATAATCATAGAGACTTTATAGGATTGCAAAATTAAACATCCAACAGTTTAGGTTGCATCTAATTGATAAAACATTCGAGAAACATCATGAAACTAAATCGATTATTCATAAATAACCACATACATGATTTAGAGTAACTTGATGTCCAAGCAATAATAATCAATCAAGCAATCAATTAGTGATCCTAAAATTAATGCATAACACCCATGTGTCATTAAACATCCTCAAGATTGACTCGGGTCCCACATTAGGGTTTCTAGGACACCCTTTAGGGTTTTAGCTTCCATCATCCAATTATCACTTTTAATGCAGTTTTGGCCCACAAACCCTAATTTCAACATCATATGCATGATTGAATTCCAACTAAATCAAATATAACTCTTTTACACTAAACTGCCAACCTTATCCTTTTAAGTCATATCAAGATCATTAAGGCCAATTTAGCATGTTCAGGCTCTTTTGAATTGACAACTCCGATTTCATCAATGATTATAGTCAAATTCACAAATGAACCCTCATTACCATTTTTCACATCACAACTTCCCTTATCATCAATTAAACATATAATTAACCTATTATCTCTTTTATACAATGAATTTCAAAATATTTCACATTAGAAACCATTAACACCTATATTAGGATTTCTAAGTCCATTAATGTGCATTGACATATCAAACCATAAATTAAGCTATTAAGCATATGGATCATTTCTTTAGACATAAAAATGTCTTTTTTATTAACAACAAATTAATACTATCATAAAACATCCATATTAATCCCCTTAATTCATTAATCATCAAATTAGGGTTGATCTCAGTCACAAACACATTAAGGATGGAAACTTTATCTACTTTTAAAACTAGAATTAGATTCAGACTCTAAAACTATTTTTAATGAATTCCTTGCATTTTTCTAATAAATTTTCATATATAATACTTCTTAATCCAAGTTACCAATTTTTTGTTAAGATTTTGGCAAAATAATTATATATCGACCAATCCCTGGCTGACATGTCAGTAGGTTACCTGATTTTATTATCTTTGGCGGTCGGTTGGGATTTTTGTAGATCCATAGGGGTTGTTTGGTACTTTGGATATGAATCCTCTTCTTCCTCACGCGTTCCACTACAGGTGTGGATTCCCTTCGTCCACCTTGTGCTGCCACAGCTTCTTCGGAGGCACTCCAGACTACCCCGCTATGGAAACTCACACCGCGCACCTTCCTTCTCACTTCCATCTCCGCTGCCCGTTCTCCAGGATATCATGGATTCTTACCATCACTGAGATGTCAGGATCTTCTCCTTTCTCCCCATGCAGTCCCCTTCCTCACTGCAGCTACTCCCACGTCCAAGGAATCACACATCTCCATCCGACAAGGCTTGACGCCCATGCTAGCTCACTCGCATTTTCAGGGCTCCACGCTCTCAAGACTCATCTTCCATAGCAACCTACCTTCGACACCATTCGTTAGCGTCGGGCTGCTCTGCCTAGCCATCCTCGGCCATCTCCTTCCCGAGATTCCCTCATAAAGGACGGATCCCTGAACATGCTTACAGTTGTGTTCCCAGTTACGATCATTGAGGAGGGGTGGTTCCCTACCACCACTTGGCCCCTTTTCTGTCGTAGGTTGGTACCGAGCTCTTCTACAAACTAATAGAGAGGGTGGGGTTGCACTAGGGTCAAATATGTCCCCTTCTTCTAATTGGTGATGATGACAGGGTTTAGAGTGCCCTGGTCACGTATCCACAACTCCCTTTCTATAGGGTGAGTTAAAACTCTTAGGTTTTAAAGTTGAGGAATGATGGAGTCATGAAGCATCTATTGTTGCTTCTTTTAGAAAATGATGTGATTAAAAAGAAAGAGATTAACTCCCACTACTATTCATTGGATAAGACACTTATAGAAAAGTATTTTTTCCTCTATTCCTTTCCCAAAGTAGAAACTCAACCTTTTTCACAAAAGGTCATATTCTAGAAATCTATCAAGGAAGTTATAGAATGAGGATTCACTTATTGAGTTATTCCTCAATATATTCTTCAAAACTTGGTTGTTGATTCACCTCCCTTTTTGGTATATTCTTTAGACTATTTTTCCTCCTTTATCGAAAAATCACAAAAACCCTTGGGACATCTTATACGATAATTTCCCTTTTAGTCATCTTATTAAAAAAATACCATTATTTCTTGGAATATTCTTTTCCTCAATATTTCTAGAATTATCTTTTATTTCTTTATGGTTTAAAACAAGCACCTAGGAACTGGTATGAAAGGCTCAAGACATATCTTTTTGATAATGGTTTTTCTATTGGAAATTCATATTCCACTTTATTTTTCAAAACATATACATCTAATTTTCTAGTTGTTCAAATATATGTTGATGACATTATTTTTGGAGCTCCAAATGAATCATTGTGCACACAATTCAGTGACATTATGCAAAAAGAATTTGAAATGAGCCTCATGGGTGAACTAACTTTCTTTCTTGGTTTCTAAATTAAACAAACGCCTTTCGGGATTTTTATAAGCCAAGAAAAGTATACTAAAGAACTCTTAAAACGTTTTGGGATGGATCAGTGCAAACATGCTACTACTCCTATGGCTACCTCTATTAAAATTGATAAGGATGAAAATGGGGAACCTATTGATGATTCCTTATATAGAGCCATGATTGGTAGTTTGCTTTACTTAACCATTTCTAGACCGGACATCATGTTTTCTGTTGGTCTTTGTGCTCGATTTCAATCACAACCCATGCACTCTCATTTTAAAGTAGTTAAACGGATTCTTCGATACTTAGCCGGTACCACATGTTTTGGCTTATGGTACCCAAAAGGACAATCCTTGGATTTTAAAGCTTATACTGATGCTGATTATGCTGGTTGTCGACTTGACTGCAAGAGCACTAGTGGTGGTTGTTTCTTGTTAGGAAGAGCTTTAGTATCTTGGTTTAGCAAGAAACAAAACACGGTTGCCCTCTCTACAACTGAAGCTGAATATATGGCAGCCGGATCTTGTTGTGCTCAAGTGCTTTATATGCAATAAGTGTTAAACGATTATGGTTTTACTATTTCATCTACGCCTATTTTTGTGACAACAAAAGCGCTATAAACTTAGCACACAATCCTATTTTACACAGCTGAACTAAACATATTGAAATCCGTCATCATTTTTTAAGGGATCATATCTCTAAGAATCATGTTTCCCTTCATCATGTTGATACAGAAGATCAATTGGCTGATATTTTTACAAAACCGCTTCCACTAGACCAATTCAACAAAATAAGGAAGCAACTGCTTATCACTCCTTTAGAAGATGTTTTCTTTGATATTTGTGCTTCTTAAAAATGTTCTTATTTGCATTATTTTTGGTTTTTAAATGGACATCTTTTTCATTGGATTTGATGGGACATATAATTAAGGGGGAGTTTTCTTATTTTTAACGGATATCTTTTTGAAATGACAAAGGGGGAGAAATCAAAATAAATCTTAAAACTTAGTAATTGTGCAAAACTCAATCAATGAGTTTCATAAAATCTTGGCTTTACATTGAAAGTTGCTATATTCCCTAAAGAATTGGATTTCATGGTCTATAATTCATGGGGAATAATAAGTACACATTTTATAAACAAGAGAAGAAATTCACAAAGTAAACTTCAGGTATGAAACTACACTTATCTTAAAAATGAGTTGATTTATATTTTGGAAATGTTTGTCATCTTCAAAAAGGGGGAGATTGTTGGCTAAATGGACATCAGTAAATCCCTTTGTTTTGATAATGACAAACATTTCATTCTTGTTGATCTAACGTGCTACTTGAGTGTTGCAGGAATAAGGTGGATGACAAATATTATGGAAGATCTATAAGCTAGATTATTTTAATTTCATGAATGTAATCAATTGTAAATCTTGTACAAATATATAATGTACAAGTACTTAGTCATCATGTAAATTAAGCATTAGATCTTTCCTAACTAATCACTACACTTAGATAGGTCATCCCCTTCAATAATGTCACATATGCACACTCACATACACACTTAGTACTTTAATTGAAACATTGAAACAGGGTCAATCTCGGTCGACAAAATCCTCGACCGAGACACTCTCGGTCGACAAGCTTCTCGACCGAGAAAGACCCAGGTGGCCATTAGACACAGCTGACAAGGTAGTTGGCAGTTGGAGATGAACGTTGCAAACACTTGCTCCAGAGAGCCTGTCGGTCGACAAACCCTCGACCGAGTAGGTATCTCGGTCGACAATTCCTCGACCGAGATGGGTTCTGACAGCACTTGCAAAATTAATTAACTACTATTGCTAAAGCAACTAAAAGTGTACCTAACGGCTAGTTAAGCACTTAGAACCCCCTAGAAAGTGTCTAGAACATCCTTAAGCACTTGTAGGTCATCTCTATAAATAGGACATGCCTTAGGACACCTAAACTCACTCATTCTACACTTGAGCAATCTTTGAGCATACACTTGCATTAGCAACCTGTTTTGAGAAATTGAGAAATACTTGCAATTGGCTACTCTTCTCCTTGCTCTAATTTCATGTCCTATAGGCTAGTATCTCCTATCCACAGCAATCACACTTCCATATACATTGGTTAGGAGATCTATAGGCTTGATATAGGCAAATCAAGCCTTGTGCTTCAAAGGATAAGTTGTAATTTTCATTTTCCTTTCTTATTCACTTTCATTGCTTGTACTCTCCTTGCTACTCCTAGGTTGGAGGTTGCGGATTGGAGAGGGTCGTGATCTTCTTGGTGAAGAAGGAGACTTTGAACTACTTCAAGAAGGCTGGTGCAACGGGAGGTTACTTCAAAGAGAAAGGCTACTTCAAGGGGGAGCTTGGAGTTACTTCAAGAAGGCTACCTTGAGTTGGTGCATCTACTTCAAAGTGAAGGTTGTTCAAAGGGGTGTAAGAAAGTATTGTACTTTGTGTAATTCCTTGAGAAGGTAATAAAATAAATACTTTCAAAATCCCGGTTGGGTAAGCAACTGGGTAGTGGACTGACTACCTTAGTATTTTCTAAGGTAGGAACCACTCTAAATCCCTTGTCTCCTTCTTGCTTTTTCATTTGTGGTTGTTTGAGTCAAAAAAATGTTAAATTAATTTTAAAACCCTATTCACCCCCCCTCTAGTGGTTTTTCAATTGGTATCAGAGTGGGCTTCAAGGAACTCTAACCAAGTCTTGAAGAATGGGTGACGGGTTGCTCAACAACCTCAACCTTGAAGGGACACTTGTGGTTAGACCTCCGGCATTCGATGGAACTAACTACACCTACTGGAAAAGAAGAATGCAATTTTATTTCCAAGGGATTAGTTGGGATCTATGGAGGATGGTGTCAACCCCCTATGAGCTTCCTCAAGTGGAATATGCAGCTTGGGACACCAATACGGTAAAGTCGGATCAAATGAATGCAAAGGTTGTAAGTATTCTCTATTGTTCAATTTCAATAGGAAAATTTAATAGGATATCAAACTGTGAAACAGCCTATGAAATTTGGCATAGACTTTCCATAACTTATGAAGGGACTGTTCAAGTTAAGAATTCTAAAATTGGAATGCTTAAACAAAAGTTTGAACAGTTCCGTATGGATCCGAATGAATCTATTAGTGATATGTATGCAAAATTCTCTTCTATTGTAAATGGTTTGAATGCTTTAGGTAAAGTTATTAGTGAGGAAGATCAAGTGTCAAAGATCCTTAGATCACTTCCTCCCAAATACAAGCCCAAGGTAACGGCCATTGAAGAAGTAAATGACCTCACTCGACTGAGGATGGAACAACTCATTGGCAACCTAGAAGCTCATGAAGCAACCCTAGAAGAAGAAGAAAGAAGAGAACGTGAACTAAAACAAGGGAAAAAGAAGGATGTGGCTCTAAAAGCTTCAAAAATCATTACACTGGAAAGTGATGAGTCAAGTGAAGAAGAAGGAGAAGAAGCCTTGATTGTCAATGGTAAGAAATATAAAAGATTTAGATCTAACAAAATTTCTAGTTCTTCTTCATCTCATCCTAGGTGTTTTGAGTGTGGAAATAAAGGACATCTCAAAAATGAATGCCCTAAAGCAAAGAAAGGAAAGAAAATCTCACACAAAAAGAAGGGAGAAAAAGCTTATAACGCTGCATGGGACGAGTCAAGTGAGAGTGAAAGTGGAGAAGAAAAGGTGGAATGTCTAATGGCAAGAGAAGATGATGAAGACACTCAAGAGGTAAGCCTTCTTGATCTTCCTAAAGAAGAGTTAATTACTAGTCTGCAAGAAACTCATGATAAGTATGTTGATTGCAAAAAGAAACTAAAGAAAGTTACCAAAACAAATGATGACTTATATGCTAGATTAAATGATCTCTCTTCTAAAAATAATAACATTGATCTTGAGAATATGTCTTTAAAAACATCTTTAAATGACTGCACTAGAAAGTTACTTACTCTAGAAACAAATGTTGATCTTCTTTCTCAAGAAAAGACTGATTTGTTAGCTAAACTAAATGATTTTCAGACTCAACCAATTTTATGTAACCATCTAGACTATGACAATGTTGTAAAAGAAAGAGACTCCCTGTTATCAGATTTAGATCAAGCAAGAAAAGATTTACACAAGAAGATGGATGACATTACTAAGCTACAAAGAAACCTAAATGACTTAAGAGGAAAAGACATCCTTAATAACATTCTGAAAATTTCCTCTAGTTTCAATGGAAGAAGAGGTTTAGGATATACTCCAAAGAAAAATCAACCCAAAAGAACTAAAGCATCCAAGACTCAGACTATGTTTGTACCTAATAACACAATTCCTAGAAACATATATGAAGTTGATTCTATTACTTGTCATTTTTGTCTATGTCTTGGACATTATTCATTTTCATGCCCTTATAAGACCAAGGATTCCGACTTAGTTTGGGTCCCAAAACCCCAAACTTAGTAGATTTGAATCAAAATCAGTTGAGATATGATTCAATGCTCATTTTTGCAAATTATATTGCCTTATCTCAACTTAATAACAAGTCTCATGCATTATGGTAATTTTCTGAACTGCTATACTGAAATAGAAACTTATTCAGTCGAAGTATTGTCGACCGAAAATATAATCGGTCGAACTTTTGTCGACCGACCAGATGCCTGTAACAAATTAAAATCTACAGCAACTTTCTCGATTGACGATTGGTCGACCGAGAGAGGTGTCGGTCGAACTTTTGTCGACCGACTGAAGTTCTGAGTCAGATTTTTTCAGTCTGTAATTAAATGCTTCTAACCATACCGGACCATCACATGGGTACCAAAACCTACATTTTAATGCAGGATTGGGTGGTCGACAGTGGATGTTCAAAACACATGACCGGAAACAAGGATGCGTTTCAAACTTTTGAAGAAAAGAAGAGTGGAACAGTCACCTTTGGAGATAATGGCAAAGGTAAAATCATTAGAATAGGTAACATTGGTACAAACCTTGAAATAAAGAATGTTTTACTCGTTGATGGTTTGCACCATAATTTAATAAGTGTTAGTCAATTATGTGACAGTGGATATGATGTTTTATTTAATAAAAATTGCTGCAAGTTATTAATATAAAACACTACAAATGTTGTTTATGAAGGAAAACGAGTTGGAAACCTTTATCTTCTTAGACCTAACTCTATGAAATCTGTAGTAGGAAAATGCTTACTTGCAAATGAAAATACTTTCCAACTATGGCATAAAAAGTTAGGACATGCTAGTTCACATGTTATCAAAAAGTTAGTTAAATATGATCTTGTTCGTGGTTTGCCTAATTTATCTTTTGATCACGTTGAAAATTGTGAACCATGTACCTTGGGTAAGCAAACAAAAACCTCTTTTAAACCCAAACATGTACTCAGCACCTGTAGATCATTAGAATTGATTCATATGGATTTATTTGGACCTATGAGGACACAATCTATTGGTGGCAAAAGATATTGTTTTGTTATTGTTGATGATTATAGTAGATATACATGGGTACATTTTCTTGCAACCAAAGATGACACTATTCATGTCTTTATAAAATTTTGTTCCAAGATTGAAAATCTATTACAAAAAAAAATATGTACCATTAGAAGTGATCATGGTGGAGAATTTGAGAATCATTTATTTGAAGAATTTTGCACATCTCAAGGATACACTCACAACTTTTCTGCTCCACGCACTCCACAACAAAATGGTATAGTTGAAAGGAAAAATCGATCACTACAAGAAATGGCTAGGACTATGATGCTCGAACATAACACACCTAAAACTTTTTGGGATGAAGTTGTAAACACTGCATGCTATGTGTTAAATAGAGTAACTGTTCACTTCTATTTGAAGAAAACACCATATGAAATAATACATACTAAGAAACCTAGAGTTGACTATTTCCATACCTTTGGATCCACATGCTATATCTTAATCACTAAAGAGGATAGAGATAAGTTTGATTCTAAATCACATAAAGCATTCTTTTTGGGATATTCTACCTCTAGCAAAGCATTTAGAGCCTACAACACTATTTCTAGAAAAGTTGAGGAATCTATTCATATTTCTTTTCATGAAGAGCCAAAATCAGAAAATCCTGAAATAGTTGATCTCACTCATCAATTCGAAAACTTATCCATACCCAATGATAGTGAGAAAAATACTATAAGCAATGACAAAGCTGACACACAATCTATACCTAGACTTATTAAGGATCATCCTCAAGAATTAATTATTGGGAATCCTAATGATAAAGTCAAAACTCGTTCTTCATTTAAGGATGTTGCAAACATGGCCTTTGTTTCTATTATTGAACCTAAGAAGGTATCTGAAGCTCTTAAATATGACTATTGGATAATAGCAATGCAAGAAGAATTAAACCAATTCACTAAAAATGATGTATGGGATTTAGTTCCTAAACCACAAGATAAAACCATCATTGGAACTAAATGGGCTTTTAGGAATAAGCTAAATGAGGCAGAGGAAGCAATAAGGAATAAAGCTCGGCTAGTAGCACAAGGATATAATCAACAAGAAGGAATAGACTTTGATGAAACGTATGCACCAGTAGCAAGACTTGAAGCTATTAGAATGTTACTAGCCATTGCTTCACATAAAAACATCAAACTCTACCAAATGGATGTAAAAAGTGCATTTCTAAACAAAATCATTCAAGAAGAAGTGTATGTTGCCCAACCACCTGGTTTTAAAATACCAGAAAAAGGTGACTATGTTTATAAACTTAAGAAAGCACTTTATGGTTTAAAACAAGCACCTAGGAACTGGTATGAAAGGCTCAAGACATATCTTTTTGATAATGGTTTTTCTATTGGAAATTCAGATTCCACTTTATTTGTCAAAACATATACATCTGATTTTCTAGTTGTTCAAATATATGTTGATGACATTATTTTTGGAGCTTCAAATGAATCATTGTGCACACAATTCAGTGACATTATGCAAAAATTTTTTTGAAATGAGCCTCATGGGTGAACTAACTTTCTTTCTTGGTTTCCAAATTAAACAAACGCCTGCCGGGATTTTTATAAGCCAAGAAAAGTATACTAAAGAACTCTTAAAACGTTTTGGGATGGATCAGTGCAAACATGCTACTACTCCTATGGCTACCTCTATTAAAATTGATAAGGATGAAAATGGGGAACCTATTGATGATTCCTTATATAGAGCCATGATTGGTAGTTTGCTTTACTTAACCGCTTCTAGACCGGACATCATGTTTTCTATTGGTCTTTGTGCTCAATTTCAATCACAACCCATGCACTCTCATTTTCATTCAGTTAAACGGATTCTTCGATACTTAGCCGACACCACATGTTTTGGCTTATGGTACCCAAAAGGACAATCCTTGGATTTTAAAGCTTATACTGATGTTGATTATGCTGGTTATCGAATTGACTGCAAGATCACTAGTGGTGGTTGTTTCTTGTTAGGAAGAGCTTTAGTATCTTGGTTTAGTAAGAAACAAAACACGGTTGCCCTCTCTACAACTGAAGTTGAATATATGGCAGCCGGATCTTGTTGTGCTCAAGTGCTTTATATGCAACAAGTGTTAAACGATTATGGTTTTACTCTTTCATCTACGCCTATTTTTTGTGACAACACAAGCGCTATAAACTTAGCACACAATCCTATTTTACACAACCGAACTAAACATATTGAAATCCATCATCATTTTTTAAGGGATCATATCTCTAAGAATCATGTTTCCCTTCATCATGTTGATACGGAAGATCAATTGGCTGATATTTTTACAAAACCGCTTCCACTAGACCAATTCAACAAAATAAGGAAGCAACTGCTTATCACTCCTTTAGAAGATGTTTTCTTTGATATTTGTGCTTCTTAAAAATGTTCTTATTTGCATTATTTTTGGTTTTTAAATGGACATCTTTTTCATTGGATTTGATGGGACATCTAATTAAGGGGGAGTTTTCTTATTTTTAACGGATATCTTTTTGAAATGACAAAGGGGGAGAAATCAAAATAAATCTTAAAACTTAGTAATTGTGCAAAACTCAATCAATGAGTTTCATAAAATCTTGGCTTTACATTAAAAGTTGCTATATTCCCTAAAGAATTGGATTTCATGTTCTATAATTCATGGGGAATAATAAGTACACATTTTATAAACAAGAGAAGAAATTCACAAAGTAAACTTCAGGTATGAAACTACACTTATCTTAAAAATGAGTTGATTTATATTTTGGAAATGTTTGTCATCTTCAAAAAGGGGGAGATTGTTGGCTAAATGGACATCAGTAAATCCCTTTGTTTTGATAATGACAAACATTTCATTCTTGTTGATCTAACATGCTACTTGAGTGTTGCAGGAATAAGGTGGATGACAAATATTATGGAAGATCTATAAGCTAGATTGTTTTAATTTCATGAATGTAATCAATTGTAAATCTTGTACAAATATATAATGTACAAGTACTTAGACATCATGTAAATTAAGTGTTAGATCTTTCCTAACTAATCACTACACTTAGATAGGTCATCCCCTTCAATAATGTCACATATGCACACTCACATACACACTTAGTACTTTAATTGAAACATTGAAACAGGGTCAATCTCGGTCGACAAAATCCTCGACCGAGACACTCTCGGTCGACAAGCTTCTCGACCGAGAAAGACCCAGGTAGCCGTTAGACACAGCTGACAAGGTAGTTGGCAGTTGGAGATGAACGTTGCAAACACTTGCTCCAGAGAGCCTGTCGGTCGACAAACCCTTGACCGAGTAGGTATCTCGGTCGACAATTCCTCGACCGAGATGGGTTCTGACAGCACTTGCAGAATTAATTAACTAGTTGTTGCTAAAGAAACTAAAAGTGTACCTAACGGCTAGTTAAGCACTTAGAACCCCCTTGAAAGTGTCTATAACGTCCTTAAGAACTTGTAGGTCATCTATATAAATAGTACATGCCTTAGGACACCTAAACTCACTCATTCTACACTTGAGCAATCTTTGAGCATACACTTGCATTAGCAACCTGTTTTGAGAAAATGAGCATTACTTGCAATTGGCTACTCTTCTCCTTGCTCTAATTTCGTGTCCTATAGGCTAGTATCTCCTATCCACAGCAATCACACTTCCATATACATTGATTAGGAGATCTATACGCTTGATATAGGCAAATCAAGCCTTGTGCTTCAAAGGATAAGTTGTAATTTTCATTTTCCTTTCTTGTTCACTTTCATTGCTTGTACTCTCCTTGCTACTCCTTGGTTGGAGGCTACGGATTGGAGAGGTTCGTGATCTTCTTGGTGAAGAAGGAGACTTTGAACTACTTCAAGAAGGCTGGTGCAACGGGAGGTTACTTCAAAGAGGAAGGCTACTTCAATGGGGAGCTTGGAGTTACTTCAAGAAGGCTACCTCGAGTTGGTGCATCTACTTCAAAGTGAAGGTTGTTCAAAGGGGTGTAAGAAAGTATTGTATTTTGTGTAATTCCTTGAGAAGGTAATAAAATAAATACTTTCAAAATCCCGGTTGGGTAAGCAACCGGGTAGTGGACTGACTACCTTAGTATTTGCTAAGGTAGGAACCACTCTAAATCCCTTGTCTCCTTCTTGCTTTTTCATTTGTGGTTGTTTGAGTCAAATAATTGTTAAATTAATTTAAAAACCCTATTCACCCCCCTCTAGTAGTTTTTCAATTGGTATCAGAGCGGGCTTCAAGGAACTCTAACCAAGTCTTGAAGAATGGGTGACGGGTTGCTCAACAACCTCAACCTTGAAGGGACACTTGTGGCTAGACCTCTGACATTCGATGGAACTAACTACACCTACTGGAAAAGAAGAATGTAATTTTATTTCCAAGGGATTAGTTGGGATCTATGGAGGATGGTGTCAACCCCCTATGAGCTTCCTCAAGTGGAATATGCAGCTTGGGACACCAATACGGTAAAGTCGGCTCAAATGAATGCAAAGGCTGTAAGTATTCTCTATTGTTCAATTTCAGTAGGAGAATTTAATAGGATATCAAATTGTGAAACATCCTATGAAATTTGGCATAGACTTTCCATAACTTATGAAGGGACTGTTCAAGTTAAGAATTCTAAAATTGGAATGCTTAAACAAAAGTTTGAACAGTTCCGTATGGATCCGAATGAATCTATTAGTGATATGTATGCAAAATTCTCTTCTATTGTAAATGGTTTGAATGCTTTAGGTAAAGTTATTAGTGAGGAAGATCAAGTGTCAAAGATCCTTAGATCACTTCCTCCCAAATACAATCCCAAGGTAACGGCCATTGAAGAAGTAAATGACCTCACCCGACTGAGGATGGAACAACTCATTGGCAACCTAGAAGCTCATGAAGCAACCCTAGAAGAAGAAGAAAGAAGAGAACGTGAACTACAACAAGGGAAAAAGAAGGATGTGTCTCTAAAAGCTTCAAAAATCATTACACCGGAAAGTGATGAGTCAAGTGAAGAAGAAGGAGAAGAAGCCTTGATTGTCAATGGTAAGAAATATAAAAGATTTAGATCTAACAAAATTTCTAGTTCTTCTTCATCTCCTCCTAGGTGTTTTGAGTGTGGAAAGAAAGGACGTCCCAAAAATGAATGCCCTAAAGCAAAGAAAGGAAAGAAAAGCTCACATAAAAAGAAGGGAGAAAAAGCTTATAAAGCTGCATGGGACGAGTCAAGTGAGAGTGAAAGTGGAGAAGAAAAGGTGGAATGTCTAATGGCAAGAGAAGATGATGAAGACACTCAAGAGGTAAGCCTTCTTGATCTTCCTAAAGAAGAGTTAATTACTAGTCTGCAAGAAACTCATGATAAGTATGTTGATTGCAAAAAGAAACTAAAGAAAGTTACCAAAACAAATGATGAGTTATATGCTAGATTAAATGATCTCTCTTCTAAAAAGAACAACATTGATCTTGAGAATCTGTCTTTAAAAACATCTTTAAATGACTACACTAGAAAGTTACTTACTCTAGAAACAAATGTTGATCTTCTTTCTCAAGAAAAGACTGATTTGTTAGCTAAACTAAATGATTTTCAGACTCAACCAATTTTATGTAACCATCTAGACTATGACAATGTTGTAAAAGAAAGAGACTCCCTATTATCTGATTTAGATCAAGCAAGAAAAGATTTACACAAGAAGATGGATGACATTGCTAAGCTACAAAGAAACCTAAATGACTTAAGAGGAAAAGACATCCTTAATAACATTCTGAAAATTTCCTCTAGTTTCAATGGAAGAAGAGGTTTAGGATATACTCCAAAGAAAAATCAACCCAAAAGAACTAAAGCATCCAAGACTCAGACTATGTTTGTACCTAAGAACACAATTCCTAGAAACAGATATGAAGTTGATTCTATTACTTGTCATTTTTATCTACGTCTTGGACATTATTCATTTTCATGCCCTTATAAGACAAAGGATTCCGACTAAGTTTGGGTCCCAAAACCCCAAACTTAGTAGATTTGAATGAAATTCAGTTGAGATATGATTCAATGCTCATTTTTGCAAATTATATTGTCTTATCTCAACTTAATAACAGGTCTCATGCATTATGGTAATTTTCTGAACTGCTGTACTGAAACAGAAACTTATTCGGTCGAAGTATTTTCGACCGAAAATATAATCGGTCGAACTTTTGTCGATCGACCAGATGCCTGTAACAAATTAAAATCTACAACAACTTTCTCGATTGACGATTGGTCGACCGAGAGAGGTGTCGGTCGAACTTTTGTCGACCGACTGAAGTTCTGAGTCAGATTTTTTTCCAGTCTGTAATTAAATGCTTCTAACCATACCAGACCATCACATGGGTACCAAAACCTACATTTTAATGCAGGATTGGGTGGTCAACAATGTATGTTCAAAACACATGACCGAAAACAAGGATGCGTTTCAAACTTTTGAAGAAAAGAAGAGTGGAATAGTCACCTTTGGAGATAATGGAAAAGCTAAAATCATTGGAATAGGTAACATTGGTACAAACCTCGAAATAAAGAATGTTTTACTCGTATAATTTAATAAGTGTTAGTCAATTATGTGACAGTGGATATGATGTTTTATTTAACAAAAATTGCTGCAAGTTATTAATAGAAAACACTACAAATGTTGTTTATGAAGGAAAACGAGTTGGACTCTTCTTAGACCTAACTCTATGAAATCTGTAGTAGGAAAATGCTTACTTGCAAATGAAAATGCTTTCCAACTATGGCATAAAAAGTTAGGACATGCTAGTTCACATGTTATCAAAACGTTAGTTAAATATGATCTTGTTCATGGTTTGCCTAATTTATCTTTTGATCAAGTTAAAAATTGTGAACCATGTACCTTGGGTAAGCAAACAAAAACCTCTTTTAAACCCAAACATGTACTCAGCACCTATAGATCATTAGAGTTGATTCATATGGATTTATTTGGACCTATGAGGACACAATATATTGGTGGCAAAAGATATTGTTTTGTTATTGTTGATGATTATAGTAGATATACATGGGTACATTTGCTTGCAACCAAAGATGACACTATTCATGTCTTTATAAAATTTTGTTCCAAGATTGAAAATCTATTACAAAACAAAATATGTACCATTAGAAGTGATCATGGTGAAGAATTTGAGAATCATTTATTTGAAGAATTTTGCACATCTCAAGGATACACTCACAACTTTTCTGCTCCACGCACTCCACAAAAAAATGGTATAGTTGAAAGGAAAAATCGATCACTACAAGAAATGGCTAGGACTATCATGCTCAAACATAACACACCTAAAACGTTTTGGGCTGAAGCTGTAAACACCGCATGCTATGTGTTAAATAGAGTAACTGTTCATTTCTATTTGAAGAAAACACCATATGAAATAAGACATACTAAGAAACCTAGAGTTGACTATTTCCATACCTTTGGATCCACATGCTATATCTTAAACACTAAAGAGGATAGAGATAAGTTTGATTCTAAATCACATAAAGAATTTTTTTTGGGATATTCTACCTCTAGCAAAGCATTTAGAGTCTACAACACTATTTCTATAAAAGTTGAGGAATCTATTCATATATATTTTCATGAAGAGCCAAAATCAGAAAATCTTGAAATAGTTGATCTCACTCATCAATTCAAAAACTTATCCATACCCAATGATAGTGAGAAAAATACTACAAGCAATGACAAATCTGACACACAATCTATATCTAGACTTATTAAGGATCATCCTCAAGAATTAATTATTGGGAATCCTAATGATAAAGTCGAAACTCGTTCTTCGTTTAAGGATGTTGCAAACATGGCCTTTATTTCTATTATTGAACCTAAGAAGGTATCTGAAGCTCTTAAAGATGACTATTGGATAATAGCAATGCAAGAAGAATTAAACCAACTCACTAAAAATGATGTATGGGATTTAGTTCCTAAACCACAAGATAAAACCATTATTGGAACTAAATGGGTTTTTAGGAATAAGCTAAATGAGGCAGGGGAAGTAATAAGGAATAAAGCTCGGTTAGTAGCACAAGGATATAATCAACAAGAAGGAATAGACTTTGATGAAACGTATGCACCAGTAGCAAGACTTGAAGCTATTAGAATGTTACTAGCTATTGCTTCACATAAAAACATCAAACTCTACCAAATGGATGTAAAAAGTGCATTTCTAAACGGAATCATTCAAGAAGAAGTGTATGTTGCCCAACCACCTAGTTTTGAAATATCGGAAAAAGGTGACTATGTTTATAAACTTAAGAAAGCACTTTATGGTTTAAAACAAGCACCTAGGAACTGGTATGAAAGGCTCAAGACATATCTTTTTGATAATGGTTTTTCTATTGGAAATTCAGATTCCACTTTATTTTTCAAAACATATACATCTGATTTTCTAGTTGTTCAAATATATGTTGATGACATTATTTTTGGAGCTTCAAATGAATCATTGTGCACACAATTCAGTGACATTATGCAAAAAGAATTTGAAATGAGCCTCATGGGTGAACTAACTTTATTTCTTGGTTTCCAAATTAAACAAACGCCTGACGGGATTTTTATAAGCCAAGAAAAGTATACTAAAGAACTCTTAAAACGTTTTGGGATGGATCAGTACAAACATGCTACTACTCCTATGGCTACCTCTATTAAAATTGATAAGGATGAAAATGGGGAACCTATTGATGATTCCTTATATAGAGCCATGATTGGTAGTTTGCTTTACTTAACCGCTTCTAGACCGGACATCATGTTTTCTGTTGGTCTTTGTGCTCAATTTCAATCACAACCCATGCACTCTCATTTTCAAGCAGTTAAACAGTTTCTTCGATACTTAGCCGGCACCACATGTTTTGGCTTATGGTACCCAAAAGGACAATCCTTGGATTTTAAAGCTTATACTGATGTTGATTATGTTGTTTGTCGACTTGACCGCAAGAGCACTAGTGGTGGTTGTTTCTTGTTAGGAAGAGCTTTAGTATCTTGGTTTAGCAAGAAACAAAACACGGTTGCCCTCTCTACAACTGAAGTTGAATATATGGCAGCCGGATCTTGTTGTGCTCAAGTGCTTTATATGCAACAAGTGTTAAACGATTATGGTTTTACTCTTTCATCTACGCCTATTTTTTGTGACAACACAGGTGCTATAAACTTAGCACACAATCCTATTTTACACAAACGAACTAAACATATTGAAATCCATCATCATTTTTTAAGGGATCATATCTCTAAGAATCATGTTTCCCTTCATCATGTTGATACGGAAGATCAATTGGCTGATATTTTTACAAAACCGCTTCCACTAGACCAATTCAACAAAATAAGGAAGCAACTACTTATCACTCCTTTAGAAGATGTTTTCTTTGATATTTGTGCTTCTTACAAATGTTCTTATTTGCATTATTTTTGGTTTTTAAATGGACATCTTTTTCATTGGATTTGATGGGACATCTAATTAAGGGGGATTTTTCTTGTTTTTAACGGATATCTTTTTGAAATGACAAAGGGGGAGAAATCAAAATAAATTTTAAAACTTAGTAATTGTGCAAAACTCAATCAATGAGTTTCATAAAATCTTGGCTTTACATTGAAAGTTGCTATATTCCCTAAAGAATTGGATTTCATGTTCTATAATTCATGGGGAATAATAAGCACACATTTTATAAACAAGAGAAGAAATTCACAAAGTAAACTTCAGGTATGAAACTACACTTATCTTAAAAATTAGTTGATTTATATTTTGGAAATGTTTGTCATCTTCAAAAAGGGGGAGATTGTTGGCTAAATGGACATCAGTAAATCCCTTTGTTTTGATAATGACAAACATTTCATTCTTGTTGATCTAACGTGCTACTTGAGTGTTGCAGGAATAAGGTGGATGACAAATGTTATGGAAGATCTATAAGCTAGATTGTTTTAATTTCATGAATGTAATCAATTGTAAATCTTGTACAAATATATAATGTACAAGTACTTAGACATCATGTAAATTAAGCATTAGATCTTTCCTAACTAATCACTACACTTAGATAGGTCATCCCCTTCAATAATGTCACATATGCACACTCACATACACACTTAGTACTTTAATTGAAACATTGAAACAGGGTCAATCTCGATCGACAAAATCCTCGACCGAGACACTCTCGGTCGACAAGCTTCTCGACCGAGAAAGACCCAGGTAGCCGTTAGACACAGCTGACAAGGTAGTTGGCAGTTGGAGATGAACGTTGCAAACACTTGCTCCAGAGAGCCTGTCGGTCGACAAACCCTCAATCGAGTAGGTATCTCGGTCGACAATTCCTCGACCGAGATGGGTTCTGACAGCACTTGCAGAATTAATTAACTAGTTGTTGCTAAAGCAACTAAAAGTGTACCTAACGGCTAGTTAAGTACTTAGAATCACATAGAAAGTGTCTAGAACGTCCCTATGCACTTGTAGGTCATCTCTATAAACAGGACATGCCTTAGGACACCTAAACTCACTCATTCTACACTTGAGCAATCTTTGAGCATACACTTGCATTAGCAACCTGTTTTGAGCAATTGAGCAATACTTGCAATTGGCTACTCTTCTCCTTGCTCTAATTTCTTGTCCTATAGTCTAGTATCTCCTATCCACAGCAATAACACTTCCATATACATTGGTTAGGAGATCTATATGCTTGATATAGGCAAATCAAGCCTTGTGCTTCAAAGGATAAGTTGTAATTTTCATTTTCCTTTCTTGTTCACTTTCATTGCTTGTACTCTCCTTGCTACTCCTAGGTTGGAGGCTGCGGATTGGAGAGGGTCGTGATCTTCTTGGTGAAGAAGGAGACTTTGAACTACTTCAAGAAGGCTGGTGCAACGGGAGGTTACTTCAAAGAGGAAGGCTACTTCAAGGGGGGGCTTGGAGTTACTTCAAGAAGGCTATCTCGAGTTGGTGCATCTACTTCAAAGTGAAGGCTGTTCAAAGGGGTGTAAGAAAGTATTGTATTTTGTGTAATTCCTTGAGAAGGTAATAAAATAAATACTTTCAAAATCCCAGTTGGGTAAGAAACCGGGTAGTGGACTGACTACCTTAGTATTTGCTAAGGTAGGAACCACTCTAAATCCCTTGTCTCCTTCTTGCTTTTTCATTTGTGGTTGTTTGAGTCAAATAATTTTTAAATTAATTTTAAAACCCTATTCACCCCCCCTCTAGTGGTTTTTCATGAAGGTGTTTCCCTCCAAGGGCTTTATAGGGATTACCCTCTTTATAAATGAGCTTATCTTTAAAAGCTATCAACCAATGGGGTTATTTCTTTGATTGGAGGGTGGTGGGGAGGCCTAGAAGCCGCCATGGGATTTTAGGACCGACTTTGTATATACAAGAAGTCTCTATGAGCTGTCCTCTTTCATGGCCATGAATCCTTAGCCTAAGGACACATGGAAATTCCCATAGACACCTCATGCTTGCCCCCTTCTTTATAAAGCCATGCCTACCTCTTCCCACCTCCCAATCCAAGAAGCAATCCTCTTCTTCTCTTTCCCCCAACTTAGAGCACCATACCTTCTATGTTTGGCCATGAAGTTTCTGTCCCAAGGTAAAAGAGGGTGCCTACCTTGGTGAAAAAGTTTCCTAGGGTTCCAAATTTCTCTATTTAGGATTTCTTAAGCTCCTTGGTTATTTTGACTGAAACTAGTAAGTATCCTCCTTTCCTTCCCTATTTTCATGCTTTTATTATTCCTCCCACCTTCTTCCTGGTTGGAACCATGATCTTCCATGGTAAAACTCCACCTAGAACCCTAAAACATCTCATCTCCATGCTCTTTTGCTAGGGTTTGCACCTCTAAAGTGGAGAAGGTGATCTTTGCTCAAGAAAGGAGCTTGGCTTGGAGCAACCAGACCTTCGAATATTAGGATCCTTGTTGTTTGTACCTTATTACCTTCCTAGAGTCAAGTTTTGTTAACCCTCTTCTCATATATTGCTTACTACATGCTTAAAACTCATGCTTCTATGTTTAAAATCGATGATCTCCATCTCTATTTACCATGTTCTTCTAGCGTTTTGGTTTCTTGTTGTTTTACCTTCTCTAGAAGCTCTAGTTTGATTACCTATGAAACTTCAAACCTAATCTTCGGTCAAATGGTGTTTTCTCCCTCTCCCTCTCTCTTCAATTATCTCGATCGGTTTGATGATGTGGCAATTTCCTATTGGTCAATATTGAAAAATTCATATCTTCTAATCCGCTTATCCAAATTTGACAAATAAATATGTTTAAGAATTGGAAAATTAATCTATATCTAATAAAAATATTTTCAAGGTCTGATTTCATGGTTTGAAGAAGGGTGATTTTTGTAAAATGAATTTGATGTATAAAATCCATAAAAATTACATTTTAATCATCATGACTCCAAAATTAACATAGAAATATGTTTTCTTCATTAGGAGAACCTAATAAATTCATTGGTGTTATTTGAAAAATATAAATATGAGGTTTGCTAAAAAGTTCTAAAATTAGGGTTTCTATACATTAATGTGCACTATGTACTCTAATACATGTTAATACATTGAAAATAGGCAAAGTGGAACTTGAACTCAATTAAAGTGGTAAAAGTTAGAAAATTGATATCAGTAAGAGAGGTATGTGCATTCCTTACACCCTATGTTGGGATAATTGTAGCCAAACCCTATATTTCCCTAATGAGGCTTAAATGAACCCTAAATCTTCTATTCTTGAATCCTAATGTTGTTCATGCCTCAAATCAGATTATAATTTCTTCTTATTTGGGTCTTATACCCCATTTCCATGCTTATTGAATATTATGACTACTCATGCCATGACTACTCTACTAGCATGTAGATTTATGTTCTATTTAATTTAAAGTAGTGGTACTTATGTACAACCACCCACAGAGGTCATGTATTTAATCGCCATGGGGAATGTTTTTATTCTCCCCTATATAATTGTGTAGGTGATTGGGAATGTCTTATTCTCCCCTCACCTATAGGTTAGAGGTCTGGTAGGTGCCTCAACCCTACTTAGTTAGGTAGACATAATTATCTTACATGCAAATCATTTTTAATATAATTGTTAATGGCAAGTTTCTTTTGAATAGCCGACCAAAAAAAAGTTTCTTTTGAATATAGGCTCATACTCTTGTTATCTTCATCTTATGATGAACCCTAGCCTGTTCTTGTTTTGTTTACTTATATTTCTATCCTAGACTAGTTTTGTGACACATACCTTGCTTTCTTTCCCCTTTTACTGGGTGCTTTCCCAACCACCCAGGTGCTGGTGCTGAGCAAGGAGAAGGACAAGTTTGAAGGAAGTCATCTTAGGAGTAGATCTCAAGATATCTGAAAGGATGTCTAGGTTGCTATAGCTAGATCCTTTTTTCTTATCTTTTTCTTTTGGGAACAATCATGTAATGAATAATGAAAGCCATGTAATAGGCTTAGTACTTTTATTTCTACTGCTATTGACATTTTATAATGTATCTGATGCATGCTTATTTACTTGAAATATTATACATGCATCCCTCAATATCTTTTGTCTTTCTAAAAAGATGGATTTTTTGTACTTCCTTTAAATTTTAGTAAGGAGGTGATCTCGCCTCTTTACAATTTTATTCAAATCAACAACCCACTATATCAATTTGTAAACATTGCAATGTAAAATTTTGTAATGGGCCAAGATCCAAAATACATTGAGTTATTACCCAAGCAGCTTCGGCGTACATAACCAATTATTAAGGTAGGCAAAATTTTCTAATTGCATCCAATGTAATTCTTGGATAGATGGTACGCACAACTCATTGTCATAGTTCATATGTAATCTTCTTGAAACTTAATCCTAAAAAAAGGCCACCTTGTTAAGCCTAACCCAAAAGCAAACATGATATACATGTACCCTTCTATGGCAAATCCACATAATTGTCATCACACTACCACGTGATAGATGACACGCCACAATAGGGCATCCTTGCACTTGATCGATAAAGCTTTTCATGTACGCTTCTTATGGAAAGCATTTAAGACTTACTATTTATTGGGGGATTTATTTATAAATACATATACATATCCAATCACCACATACTTATAATATGTATCATATACATCCTATATCCACAAACAAAACATGCAATCACAAATATACAAGCAATGGTTATGACCACACTAATGTAATTCTTTGGACCCATAAAGTTATTGTCCACCTAAGGTCATACATCATATGTATCCACTTGTGTGCTAAGAATAGGTCGGTCGATTGACTAGACCATAGAGTCAATCGATTCATCCTCTTATCAATCGATTGATCTCTATCGATTAGTCAACTAGATCCTAACTCAAGCGATTAGATGAGCTCCTCTAGTTGGTTGGACTTCCAGTTGATCGGCTTGACCTTGCAGTCCTCTGGTTGATTAACCTGACTCCTAGTCGATCAACTCACCTCGGAAAAATACCTTCTTCTTTCCAAAACAAAACTTATGATAATCTTATCTATATATTTACATTGTGTGGAGAAATCCTCGAGTTAAATTTTATGAGAGCATAGGGTTAAGCATTAACTGCATTTGAAGAAGAAAAAGGTAGACTTGGTGTGCAAAATAAATTTATAAGATAGGAAATAAACCATCCAATCACATGAACATCCAAGGGATATTGACAATAACCACACATACATCCACCACTAAAACCAATTTTGAGTAACATGCATGGATTGCATATATATATATATATATATATATATATATATATATATATATATATATATATATATACATATATATATAGAGAGAGAGAGAGTCAGGCTAGAATACACTCGAGTGTACAGATCGCACGACTACACTCAAGTGTGTTTGCATATCAAGACTATTTTTTGCAAAATATAAACCATTGATCTTCACTGGCATACTATAACTAGGCTACATATAAATTTTTATCTCATTTGGATGAGTGTAAGTCACTCATCATACACTCATCTGAGAGTAACAAATTTGATGCATGAAACTAATTTGAAATGCATAATTTTTACAGTCTTTATAACATGACCTATAAACATCCAAATGTGCTGAAATTTTGTATATGAGCTATTCACAAGATGTTTAAGAAGATCAATGGATTAGATTTTTAAAAAAAATATTGCATCATGAAAAACTACTTGAGTGTATTCTTCTCTGAATACACTCGAGTGTATTCTAGCCTGACTATATATATATGTATATATGTATATATATACACACACATATATATATATGTATATATACATATATATGTATATATATGTATATAGATATGTGTATATATACATATATGTGTATATATACATATATATGTATATATATATATAAACATATGTATATATATATAGAGAGAGAGAGTCAGGATAGAATACACTCGAGTGTACAGATCACGTCGTACACCTCAATGGTGTTTGCCTATCTAGTCCATGTTTTTCCAAAACCTAATCCATTGATCTTTATGGTTACAATAATAATAGATCACAAGAAATGAGCGCTATCTAGAAACACATCATTTTTCACAAAGGGATACATCCAATGCAAATGTACATGACCCAACATCTTCACCTCTATAGACAAGTGATTAACTAGGTGAATTATATTAAAAAAGGTAGGTGCTAGTACATCTCAATTATTCATAGAGTTACAATCATTTTTGCTTTTAGTACTAAAATCCTAATTTCAATAACCTTTAACATTTTTCATTGAAGAAGAAACATATTCTAGTGATGGCAATCCTCATATTTCTTGGAAGTATAGATCCAATTTTTCATAGGATGAATTTCTTGTGTTAAGTATGAAAAATGAGCGATTTGAGAACAACCAACGCATGTCTTTTTTTGAGGTTAGCACTCGTAAAGTAGAATAATAACCTTGTGGCACCTTCATAATATGTAAACACTCAAGAAATGTTTTACTCTCATGTTTTGATAGAGTATAACAAGTAGGAAGGAGATATATATATATATATGTTGGCCCACCTTATCATATGCCAACTCCTTTCTTATACCCTAATTCAAATAGATATTCTACAAATTTTACAATGTCTTAATCTTACCTGGTAATTTTACAACGTATCAATGATTCTACCACATTCTTTTCCCCCACATGCATAACATTGATATGGTGCCTTATAGTCAAGAATTTCCATATGGAAGATCCTATAACAAATATCTCTTCTAGTATTATAAACCTGTTGTGTCAAACAATGGTGGACACTATATCAATTTCACTATCAATGTCTTTGACATTCTCATAAACTTGATTCCTATTTACTAGCATTGAAGTCCTTCAATCCCTCAACCAACCATTGAAGGATTTTTATCCTTTTTGGTGTATACGGAAAATATGCCACCAATAACCAACAATCAATCTTACCACCATATTTTAACATGAAACTATTGTTTTCTCTCATGATTTGGACATGTTTAGGTGTTGTTATGTTGGATCCTAACTATTTCTTAGAAGCGAGAAAGTCATTAATTGTGTAGATCAATATAGAAAACATCTTAATTGTTTTCCATGACATGCATCATGTATATCAACTCCATATTTCTATAGCTTCATGAGATCTTTAATCTAAGGTTTAAGATAAAAAAAATCAATATAGTTTCTCAATTTCTTGGACCTTGAAACCTAACAAAATGACATGCTAGCACTCCATACATATTTAGTGTGGTAGATAATGTATAAATATCATAACATGACTAGTGTTGTGCTAGCTTCCTAAAGTTGAATGGTTCCATGCCAGTTGGGCATACCATGAGTTAAAATTCATTAGATCTTAACCAAATATGTGCAATTAACAATCGATTGTTTTCAATTGAGGTGCAGTCAATGGATTTCATAGTAGACCATCATTCTTTGTCTTATTTTATACATGCCAAACTATATTTTTTGTGAAGTGTTGAACCTAAGGTATTATGGAACGATATCACATCAGCTTACTAGGAGAACATTTTATTTTCTAGTCAGGAGGTTTGTTCTTCATCCAAATTGAGGCTCCACACTTTCGACACTCCTATGAGTTGATTTATTTATTTTAAAACAACACACAATAATTAATGATCACAGATCTTATTAGCTTCAGACCCATTAGGCACAACATCATCTTCTCTTCATAAGTAGAATTTGGAAGATCATTGCTTTCTAGAACCAAGACTTTCAACAAAATTAAAAGATATGTGAATATACTACCATTCCACCAATTGCACGCCTTCAAACTATACAATTTTAATAGTGTACTCGATCTCTTAAATTTGATACAACACCCATACAATGGTTTCTCAACATTATATGACAAGTATTGAAAATATTAGGTGCCATCGCCAAGTCAACCCCTAAATGCTCTAGAATATCATCAACCTTATGACTGAGAGTTTCATTGACATCAATATTGCTTCCTACTTCAGCCTTATAGGTACACAATCAACACCTCCCTCCTTAGGTTCCTTCCATGCCAATACCATTTAGTATGTTCCTTACAATCCTATTACACGTGATATGACTATTAAATTTGTCAACATTATCCAGTTTCAAATTGTTATCATAGTTTCTAAATGGATAGAAGAACTTATCAATGGAAGGCTTTTTATGCTCATATGCAAAATTGATAAAATAATTAAGATCTCTTATACAGTTTGATTTGTTGCCATTTTCTATAAACTTCCAACTTTGATCCATTTCTACAATTTGATTATACTACGTGCTATGGTTGGGTCTACATCACCCACTCAAACAAAACACCAATATGAACTACTTAGGGAACAACTTATATATTTTTTTGCATGTATACTACCTATCCCATTCTTTAACCATTAATGTTACCAAAACTATCAATTTCCAAGGAAAAAATTTCAGTGTTTTCCTACAATTCTCCAAGTACATTGATACAAGTTAGTCAATTCACCCACATATGTGCTTAGAGAATAGGAGAAGAAGTTGATAAATTTATCAAAAGTAGAGCACATATGATACACTCACATCCAAAGTGAAAAGATGTGTTCAAGAATAGTCTCAGATGTGACTATCCAAGGTTAACCCCTAGTGATAAACCTTGAATGGGCATATCTAGGTCATACATGCATTCATTCTCTCAAACTTTAAATGATAATTTATTGGAAAATAAAACCCAATTTGCCACTAAATAATAGTAGGATGTAATCTGAAGCAAGACATTTGAGTTCATGCACATTACTCGTGGGCCACACACTTGAGTTTATGTCTCTAACATAGATAGGATTAAAGCAGTCACAATAACAAAAAAGGGATCATTGATTATGGCTAAGGTGGTAACACAAATTTGAATTATATACTAAATCCATAAAATCAATATGATAACATTTTGTCAGAAGGGTAGTAGCTTGATAGATGCACAAATAGGCTCCCCAATGAATGCACATGGGATCAAACCCCCAGTTGTGTGCCTTTGGATGAAAATGATCTCGTCAGGAAGATGGCTCACTATGTGCATTTAAACACTCCCCCTAGTGTGCAATAGATGTGGTGTCGGGCATTTATACTTCTTGGGTAGGGTCACTAAATCATCTATTCATCATGGATGGTTTCACCATATTCCACAATAAGTAATTGTATGATAAAATACTTGTATTTCTAGATTTTTACCTATTAAATTCTAATGACAATGTGTGGTTGTCAGCTTCAAATGCTTTTTGAGTATATATTCAAATTTAGATTGAATGCATGAATTTTGTGAAGTGTATTTACATGCATGTTTGTGACCCAACACTATGGAAAGTCAGTTTCCATGTAATCCACCAAAAGAGATTGTTTTGGGCATAATAGATTAGTGAAAGAATTAAAATTCAGACTGATTTAAGCAACCAAGTGGTGATCATGTAAGAAATAAAAAAGTGCGACCATATCAATCAGTTTCTACTCAACTAAGGTCAATTATAAGAGAAAGCAACATCATTTTGGACCATCTATCTCAATTGAGTTCCATTTTATCTAAATCCAGTCACATTAGAACTGAATATATGTACTTCACTTTGCTACCAAAAAATTAGGGCTTCTATAACGTCCCATGATTTTAGGCTTCGATTAAAATGATCAGAAAAGGAATTATTGGACTACTCATATCACTAAGGTGCACCTTTTTTTCAGGGATTCCATGACTAAAGAGTTATGTGGTTAAGCATGTTCAACCCATAGTAGTACTAGGATGGATTACCAGTCAGGAAGTTTATCCTGGCTTGCATGTGAGTGAGGACAAAGTGTGCAGTTAAGGCTAGTGGTGGTCTATGGGGTATTCGTCATTCTTGAAACTCTATTGGAGCCTTAGGCAATGGGTCTATATGTTACAAACGATATCAGAGCCATAACCCCTCCAGTAGGTGGGGCCCACTTCAGCCTATAGCATGCCAGTCTATGATTCGTGTGATCCATGCATGTTGGAAAGAGCCATCCTATAGTTGATGGAGCTAGTCTTTGTACTAGGATTGTGGTCAAAAGTTGGGTATACATGGGCTATTTGGGTCTACACTAAAATGTGGATAGCGTCGTACAGTTGAGTCTTGACGAGGACATCAAGAGTTTAAGTGGGGGAGATTGTAACATCTCATTATTTGAGGTCTCAGATAAAACGATCTTGAAAAGAATGACTGGATTACCCATATAACCAAAGTGTACTTCCTTTTCAGGGAGTCCGTCACTAAAGAACTATGTGGTTAAGCGTGTTCATCCCGGAGTAGTACAAGGATGGGTGACCATTCCGAAAGTTTATTCTGGCTTGCGCATGAGTGAGTACAAAGTGCGCAGTTAAGGCTAGTGGTGGTCTGTGGGGCCAGTCGTTATTCCTAAAACTCTGCTAGAACCTTGGATAGTGGCCCAGATGTTACAACTTCAATTCAATTGGATACATTATATGAAATTTTATAATCGTGAAACTAAGTCTCAACCAAACTCTATTATGGTCGGGTGCATGGATCCACCTTTTACTATTATCCCTATTTAAGGTCATTTTATATTGATATGTAATGAAGCCAAAAATATCCTTACCAAATCTTCCCCAAACAATTTACATTGATTTCTTTCTTTTCATGAATTTGTCTAGTTGAACTTCGTTTCACATGTCCAAGTTGTGTAGAATATGCCATCCTAGTCTGTCTATTGTATATGTCAACCCCACTTTCTAATCATTTCTACTATACCGTTCCTCGTCTACACACCACGCCCACCTTACTATCTATATCCAATAACAAAAATAACCACACAAAAATTCAATATTTTTTACATGTTGCAACACTTGGTAAGCTGAGGGCCGGGTCTGAGTTCGATTAGTGAGTAAGCGACGTGTTTGCATATTTGGAACACTGTACAAATTGATTTTATAGATCCTTAGGTAGCCTACCACTACCTGGAAGGAAGGATTCTGATATACATGCCCGATATATCATAGTAGTGGTGAAATCAACCCAGCCACAACGAAGTTACAGACTCCCACCTCAACGTCTGACTCATTTCATCGTCTATCTTTTGGGTAGTAATTTAGCGGGAAACCTCTGATAGTAACTAGTTGAATGCAAAAAGAAATTCACATAAATGGCGATTCTTCTCCTCTCTAAAGGTTCTGAACTTTTATTTTAAGTGAAAGATCTCCTCACCAGGATGCATAACTCCAAGACCTTGATTCTTGTAATCTTGTCGATAGGATGGCCACGGGTTTTTGCACGCGTGCGACCTCGTTGCCCTTGGAAAGGAGATACGACTGCTGCTGCATGGACCGACTTATACATGAAACAGCAACAAAACTACAAGATGAGTGGTCTAGAAAGTGGAAACAATGGTGCGTGCGACTGGCAGTGAGCGCACACACTTCGGATTCGTTCGCTTCTGAATAAACTAATTGTCAAACAAGGACGAGGAGGATTACTGATACCATTTGCACTGTCACATGCAGACCGGTGACTCATACATGTTGAGCGGGATGACTCCTGGTCATAACGTGGTCAAGGTATCAGACTATCAGAGAGAGTCTGCTGATGCACGGAAAGAACGCCAGAGAACAACGAGACAGTTAGCATATGGATTCTAATATTCTAGTTTAACGACGTTTCACATGAAGACATCAGTATCAGTACTAGAAAACTACTGGCAGCATGGAGTAATCTGACGTTCCCAATTCTTATCCACCACTATCCATGCAGTCAAACAACAAGGGCTTGATACTTAGTTATTATAATGTCTTTTAACTCCCACATCCGCCAGAGTTTGCAGACGGGAAATAATACAGCATCAGTGCTGCTTAGGTTCATGGCTGCCTAAAGGCGCAGTTGGGACAGAGGAAAAACTCAATTTTTATACAGCTTCCCTGTTTACCACTCGGGATCGGCCCAAGTTGGTGTAATTATAAATTTACCCAGTTGCCCATTTTGGCTATGGTTTGTGGAGAACTGCAGTGCACTAAAACCAGGTTCTACCAGCTGCCTGCCTCGATTGAAATTGCAGGCGGTTTAGCACGTATATTCATGGTGTTTAACCTCCCTTAATCCCTTCTGTTTGCGGGAGACCGATCCCCTGCCACGATCTGTCAGGCTGCAGCGGGACCGTTGAACAGCTTCATGGCGGCATTTCAGTATTAAGTATTTAGCGCCTTGATCCTCCCGCGCGTGCAATTAAACTCAATAAACAAAATGAGGCAGCACCAGTTGAGCAGCACAGCTGGGCCATATAAATGCAGCAGACAAGGAAGACAGGAAGAACGAGGGCTTGCGCTGAAATGCAGGAAGAATGGTTACTGACTGGGTAGAGTAACAAGTTGCATTTTGTAAAAAGGAAGACAATAATTATATAAACAACAGAAGAAAAAAGAATTACAGAGGAGGGAGGGAGTGTGTCCAGAGTTGAGCCGACATACAATCGAGAGGTAATCGTGATGCCATTACACTCGGGTCCATTCACTCACACGTATGGTCTTACATCATTTGTCAAAGTTGGACACTGATTAGGAAGCAAATAGACGTCTTAGTTTAACCAAACCCTAATCCTACATATAGGAGAGAGGGCAACTGCATACTTGAACCCAAAGCTAATCAGCCAACTGATTCTAGCCCATACTCAAGATCTTATACTTTAACCTAGTGTTTCTTCCCGTTTGTTCTAAGCATCTTATAAGTCAAGATCGGTATACTTCAATCCTCGGGTGCTTGGATGTTGAGTTTGTAGTGGATAAGCCGTCCATAAGAATATCAAGGTCAGACCAAACTCTAGTGGACGGCCAAGAGTTTAGTGGAGTAAAAATGGAAGTTTCAATGAAGTACGGCCTTTGAGGAGGTATCATCAGAATTGGGAACATGATCTTTTGTTAATCTGGGTCCCGGACAGTTTGTATATGTAATATATCTATAAACAAAGTCATATCAGGTACTTTTGTGTTTACAAATAGAGAGGCTAAACTTTGTTAAGCATGCAATGGAAGTGAAATCTTAGATTGATAATCCTCCATCTACCAAATCTCGAATCCGACACATGGTCATCCAGTCGAGCAGGAGTATATGGATTCATTATTGGTGTGTCCCCATGAAAAAAACGTCAAATTTAGTCAATCAACGTCTCTATCTTAGTGTCGATAGGTATTCATCTAATAAAGTATGAGAGAATACCATTGATGGATTTCTTTTAAATTAATTCAAAGGTTCCATTCATTTGGCCCTTCCCAATAAAAATGCATTGTCAAAGTGTACAAAGCTCAGAGCCTCCCTACTTATCCACATTGAATGTCAACCAAACCCTTCACCAGATGTATTTAGGTTTATAGACTATATCAAAAAAACCTAACCCCACACAAAAAAAATCAACTGTCTATGTCCATGCAGCCCAATATCTATCTAAAAAAACTGTGTAAGGCGTTCCCAAATATTCAAGGAGGATCAATCCCCCTATGCACAGAGAGAGTGCATAGGATACATGTATAACACCATTATCACACTCAGATCACCCAACCTTCCTATCTCTCTAGCTACATTGTTAATCACTCTTGGAATGTAGTGTGCCAAACATGCCCATTGCTCCATCACATCATGTATCACCCGATGTGTGAAGTAACCTTCCACATGAACCTCCCATTATGTTTCATCATATCAAGCACACTAACATCATCCAACTCTATAGCATATATTAACCACTGTATTGGCATCGTAGAACACTTTTAATCCAACAATGATAGCTTGTGTACAAGCATAGTCATAATCCATGGCAATAAGTTGAGCTCTATATGCTAGCACCGTTGCTTCTTATAGCAACACCAACAATCCATCTCAAGTTGTTTCCTAGGATCATCTTCTCTCTCCTGAGGCTATGTTGAGCTTGAGGTTATGTAGATTTAGCGGGTGCCATCTCAAAGTCCCCACGTTCCTTATCATAGGGCGTGGTTTCCCCAAGCCCTAGCTTTTTACTACATGACGAAGCCCCAGACTCCCAATCCCTTTAAAATTCCTATTATGAGCCTTTCTATTTTCTATGTGCACAATCTCCTTCTAGGATCTTCGAGTATTAAGTCACGATCATCAAATTCCCTATTGCTCTGAAATCTCTAGATGGTCCATGTAGCCAGACCCGAGATGAAGTTTTTTAGTCATCTTCTATAAGACTCCATGATATCAACATTATTATTTTCGACTAGCTAGCTGAGTAAAGAGTAGACACTCTATCACTCACCTTGATAAACATAACTGAGTACTCGATCCATAAAAAGTCTATTTAATCACTATGGATGAAGATATGATCCATCATTTCCACTAATGGTGATCGTAGCAACATCATTTTGAAACAATCATGATCATGCATCTATCTATGTTATCAACTGTCACAATACCTTTCTTTGTCAGCCTCCACACCAGAGTGTTATTCCTAGGGATCCCATCCTTCAGTCACACTATTTGAAGAGGTTGTGACCCTTCATTGCCATGGTCCAGTAGCATATTCTTTACCTCTCTAACCATGAACTTAGCTTTTATGACATCCCTCTATCACACAGACAACGAAATGCCACGTGAAAATGTGCAGAAAC
Source organism: Alisma plantago-aquatica (assembly GCA_963693085.1). Taxonomy (NCBI): domain Eukaryota; kingdom Viridiplantae; phylum Streptophyta; class Magnoliopsida; order Alismatales; family Alismataceae; genus Alisma; species Alisma plantago-aquatica. The sequence goes on along the minus strand of OY856414.1, from coordinate 181,424,484 downwards.
ACCATAATCCACATATTACCAAAAACACGGGTTAATTAAAATCGATTGCGGAAAATAGATAAAAGAGAACATTACATACATATCCTCATCCTGCAAGGAAACATGTCATATAAATATTTACAAGCCTCAATATATGTCCACAGCTTATAGGAGCCAGTTGTCCTGTCAGTACAAGAGTTCATCACATGTTTATGCATACATAACGGGCCACATCAGGCCAGAAGTAGGATATACAAAGCTACATCAGCTAAACATTATAAAACATCATTGAAACTCCTCTGAGGACCTGAGAGTACATGGATAACTCTAGGACTCTACTACAAAACAACCAAAACCACATCATACACTACTACAGAAATGGCTTATAAAGCCACTTTTCAAGGTGTCGGTTGTTTACAAAAACCGACACCTAATGTCTACAGTTTTGGTTGATAACATAAACCGACATCCAATCTGCTTAGGGAGCCCAGACACGGGTACCGCTTTTAATAGGTGTCGGTTAATTAATAAACAACCGACACCTAAACTCAACCGCCAAACCCAAAATTTTAGCGAAAAAAATTGGCTCCAAAATTTTACATATGGCGTCGGTTCATAACTAAATAACCGACACTTATTGTCAACTTAATAGCTCACCAGCCCGACCGATTCTTCCCCTTTCCCTGTTTCATTCCCGATTGCAGCTAGTTAGCTCCGGCAATTTTTGCTCGCCCCCGCTGCTCCGCCGCCGCCGCTCCCTGCCATCCGTGCCGCCGTCGCCGCTCGGTGCTACTGCTGCTCGGTGCTGCCTCCAGCTAAAGCTTCCGCTCGGTGCCGTCGCCGCTCGGTGCTGCCGCCGCTCTGCTCCGCCAGCAAGGTAACCCTTTTCTCCTCCGCCTTGCTTTTCCCTGACGGCCACCACTTTCACCCAATCCCCAGCGGCAGCACCAACATCCACACCGCCATCCGCCTCCCCAGTGCCAGCAGCCGCTCCCGCACCAGCCACCACCACCCCACCCCCAACCGCCTCTACCCTAGCCCCAACCCCAACCATCGCGGTGCCGCTGGACCTTCCTCCGCCCTTCTTCTTCCTCTACCTCACCCTAGCAGTGCCCGACCTATAGAGCAGCGTCGGCGGCCAGAAGTAGCAGCTGCAGCTGTAACGACGTCGTCCAGGAGTAGCTGGGAATGACCAACACTACCAAATGTCGCCCTTGACTCCGACTAAGAGCCCTAAACTTGATTCTGCAGCCCCCTCAGCCACGAGCAGCACCTAGTTGTGTTTCTAGCTAAGCCCTTTCCACCTGTGCATGAAGCAGGTCTGAACCAGGGGCAGTTCTGCCTGGGAAACACCACGAAAATCACAGCCTTGAGTTCGGACTTTAGGCCCAGACCCGAATCTACTTATTTGTATTTTTCATCTACTTATTTGTGCCTCATGCTATTCTGAATTAAGTGTATATTTACTTCATAATTGAATGTTTAAGTAAGTTATAGATATCTTGATGATGAACTGTAATGCACACATGTGACATGCTTGGAATGTAAATGAGGAACTGTAATGCACACATGTTTAACTTGTTTCATTGTTGAGTATATTGAGAATCATAATCACCCTTCTTTTGCTTAATGATGAACTGTAATGCACACATGTGACATGCTTGGAATGTAAATGATGAACTTTTCCCTAAATTGCCAATCATGCTTTTAAAGACATCAATAATCACCCTAACTTGAAGAACTAGGATTTTAGGTATAAGAATGACAACACATTATTTGTTGGCCTAGAAACCCATCCAAGATTTAGGAGTAAATCTTGGATAGTCCCCGGTTTGGGACTGTTCTTGAACACCTAATCTCGCTTAGGATGTAAGTGTATATAATGTGTGTTGGGTTTTCAAGAAAATTTCCGCAGCATTTCCCCGTTTGTTTTCTAAGTACATATGTACTTGGAGAATAGCGGGGAAATGCTGCCGAAATTTTCTCAAAAACCCAATACACATTATACACTTACTAGTGAGATTAGGTGTTCAAGAATGGGATAGGTGGTACACATTTATTATATATAAGAATGACATCACATGTATTTGTTGGCCTAATCTTGTCCTAATATATACTTGTTTTTCTCTTTGATCATGGAATGGATACTTTACAATTTGAATTACTTTACAATGTGAGCTTTACAATTTGAATTACTTTACAATGTGAGCTTTACACTTTGAATTACTTTACAATGTGAACTTTACAATTTGAATTACTTTACAATGTGAGCTTTACACTTTGAATTACTACTTTACAATGTGAACTTTATAATTTGAATGTGAATTTGCAGATGGATGACCATTCTCCTGATGACCGTGCTGATGACTACCGTGAGGGTGAGGACATCAATGCGCCGCCTCACAATGTAAGTTTTAAAAATATATCATATATTTATATCTATATGTCCATTTATAGTTATATCTTGTAAATGTGAATTATTTTGTCAAATTTTAGGTTGATGATGCATAGGTACCAGCTGAAGCACTTGAGGCACTTGATCAACAACACCAAAAATTTGACAAGAGAAGGGGCATCACTATGATGAAGAAGTTAATTTCACAAAAGGGCAATGGACCCAAACTTGTTGTGGATTTCGATAATGCAGGAAATGCATGTGGTGTGAATCGCAATTCATTTATTTCATATCTTGGGTTTGTTACTCGTAGCCATTGCGGTTGTCGCTTAGATTCTTGGCATAAAGTTTCTAAGGAGAAGAAAGATTTAATATGGAGGGATTTATGCGTGAGTTATTATTAATTTGCAATTCTATTTTGTAGATTACTAAATTTTTGGATACTAGCTAATAGCAATTCTATTTTGCAGAGTATATTTGAATTGGATGAAAAGCTGCATCGTAAATGCGTGATGCAACGCTGTGGGAGAGTCCTAAGGAACTATAGGACAAATCTCACCAGAGAATACATAAAAGAAGCCGACAAGAGGAAGAAGACAGCCACTGAATAATGGAACTTCCTGGACAAAGAAGAATGGGACGCGTTTGTCACTTCCAGACAAACTGATGAATTCAAGGTATTAGGCGTCAATCTCATTAATTAATATATGTTGTATTCACTTATTCAAGATTAACATTTAGTGTTACTAACCAAATCATTAATTTGCATACTAACTAGGCCCTCAGTGAGGCAGAAAGATCAAGGCGTGCACTGAATGTGCATGACCACAGAATGGGTCCAAAGGGGTATGCAGGCGTTCACCAAAGACTACAGGCTGAGGCTACTGCTGCTCAGTCTGCTGCTACTCAGGAGTCCTCTACCATAGGTAGCACACCTCTGCCTCGCCATGATGTCTGGATAGCTGGGAGGCAAAATAAGAAGGGAGAAATATCTAAGGCCGCAACTGCTGAGGCGGCTGCAAAAATGGTAAAATACAACTCTTACAGCAATCATTCGAATATTGATTATTTGTGTTGTTTACTTAAGTACAAATTTTTGTTTTGGCGATTAGCGGGAGCTGCACGAGCTGAGGAAACAAGGAAAGTTCATCCCTGAGGGAACAAAGGATGAATTGACAGTTGCTCTGGGTAACCCAGAGCATCCTGGACGTGTTAGGGTTGCAGGCGCTGGTGTGGGCATCAAATCGTTTTTTGGGTCATCCCAGCACAAACATGTCCCAAAAGTGGGACTTTCACAAGAAGAGGTAACATATTCTTTCTTTATAATGTTACTGTAAAAGAGAATTCAAAAATTAGAATTTGACGTTTCTTTTATCCATGTATAGGTGGATAAGCTATTTGACAGGAAACTCGAAGAAGCAATGAAAAAGTGGCAGGCATCTCAGACTGCCACTTACCAGACAATACCTACTGCAGACTCTACTCCTACTCCTACTGCAGAGGTTGGGAGTAATCCTGTAGAACCACCACCTAGCACATCCACTGTAAGTATTTTTATGACATAGTAACTAGTTTTTTAATTCAAGATGATACGTATATATGAAATTGTAGTCGTTTAAGAAAAAGATGATATGTATATATGTATATAACATTCTTTACACAAAAATTTGTAGGGGTTGAAGCCATGCCGTCTAAAAAGTAAACAATATGTCATGGCAGAGGCGTCGGCTTACCCATCCCTACCAGGGGAAACGTGTCACGGGTCTCCAGTACCAGTTGGTTGGATTCGGGTGAGCCCGATACATATATTCCCCCAGTGGATGGATCTTCCACTGCCATATGCCCACCCCGATTATGAAACGCTTAGTGAGGCAGTAGGCGGAGTGATATTGTGGGAAAAAGTGTATGTCTTCTTTATTGAAAAGGTGCGATAAATTTACATTACGTTCAATTATTAGTGTGTGTATATGCTGCCAGTTGATCTGAAATTTTATATATATATACAGGTTAAAAAGAAGACACCCACAACATCTAGGCCTCCACCTCCACCTCCTGCATTACCTAGTTGGGTTCCACAGGACCTACCTATCCCGTTAGGTCCTAACTGTAGGGGTATGGCAGTATGGTTAGGGGAACATGATATAAACTCCCCTATAACTGTTTCTTCTGATTCAGATTCTACAGGTCAGTCATACGAAACAAAACTATTTATACAAGATATTTTGGAGTTGTTTCGATATGATTGGCTAAATACATCTGTGATAGAGCTATGGATAAGGTGAGATATTCTTTATACATCCATATACCTTGTGTATGATCTGGTGATCTGGTTTCTTATTTATTAATGCATGCGTAATTAATACATATTTTGCAGCTACTTAGACAACATATGTGCAGATTTTGGATTCGAACATGTAGGGTTTTTTATTCCATCCTTGATTAGTCTAGTAGCTAAAGACCCTACATCAGTTCAACAATACTGCTGTGAGGCTTTTTCAATTTTTGCTGTAAAAAAGAAGACGGTGATAATGGCTCCATTCAATGTAGAGTAAGTTTACTTTGCTTATTATAATTTGGACTTAAGAAAATTACATTTTATTGTGGATTTTGAGTTATTAATTTTTAACTTTTTTTCCTCTAGGGGTAAGCATTGGGAGTTATTGGTTATTGCCCCCGAGACGTTCACTGTGTATTATCTAGATCCTAAGGGGGGTAAATTGAATACAAGATTTGGACACATAATGAAAATGGCAATATTTCGGTGAGAAATATTTCATTTTTCATATCCGTTAACATATGTTATTATATTACTATTTAATTGTAATGTTCTGTGTTACATTAACATGTAGGGGTTTTGAGGAGTACAAAAAGGCTGGAGGAAAGGTCCCCACAAAAAAGAACCAGCCAATAATTTGGAAGAACGTGAACGTAAGTTCCCGACTACAATATATGTATATATTATTTATGTGAACAATGCTTAATTAGTTGTATTTGTTAATATTTTGTATGTTTGAATTTATAGTGTGCTACACAAGACAACGGATGGGCATGTGGATACTATGTCATGCGATATATGCACATGATTATCAAACATGCCGCACTGGATATCGAATGTATTTCTCAGGTATTATATAGTCTCATTAGATAATATGATCGAAATATATCAATCTTATTTATAGCTCATTAATTATATATATACATCATTCTCTTTACATGTGTTTAAAGCTGACCCCATTACATGAAAGGACTTCCCAAATGTTAATGCTCCCTATACGATGGGAGAATTAAATGAAGTAATCGAAGAATGGGCAACAGCCATACAATTAGTGGGGGCTTTAAAATATAATTAGGATCCTGATAGCGAATAATGACTAAACAATGATACTTTGTAAATGAATTTCTGAATTATAATATATGTGTGAATGTTTCTACATGTCTGGATGTTTCTACATGTGTCTGAGTGAAAATGAATGAAAGTGTTCGTTGCTATATGAATGTTTCTACATGTGTGAATGTGAATGAATGGAACTACAGATTGCTAGCATGTGTGAATGTTTATAAATGTGTGAATGAATGGAACTCTTTTATTGTTAATTTTGCAGGTTTGCGGCCTATTGTCGGCTGATATCAATGGATGTCGTAAAACCTGCAGTTCATAACTAAACTGAACAGGTTTCTCATCCTGCGACCAGCCACAGCAGGTCTGCAGACTGACAGGGAAAAAAAAAACAATAGGCGTCGGTTATTTGTAACAACCGATGTCTATTTCCTAATATATGGCGTCGGTTATTTGTAAATAACCGACATTGATAGTGGCCAAGCTGGCGCCCTTTCTGTGGCACGAAAGTTTTGGGCGTCGGTTTCTTATCTAATAACCGACGCCTATTGTCCCCTGATGGCGCGCTTCTGATGGCACACGAAGAGTTTGGGCGTCGGTTTTGGAACCGACGCCTAATGGGTGGACTTTTAGTGTTGCCCACATAGGTGTCGCTTATAAACCGACACTAAAGGCTTTAAATAACTGACACTAAAGGTAGGTTCTGTAGTAGTGATATCCATCTCTTGCCTCCTACTGCTCTTCTTGCTGCTCGGTCGCAACCTCACGACCACCACCACGTCTAGCACGATCACCTAAAAAGGTTGTAACCCAACGGGGTGAGACACACAATCCCAGTGAGAAACATAACTCCCCGCCGAAACTATAAAACTTCAAGAAAAGTAGGTAAAGCAGATAACTGATATCAGTAGGTCATAAGAGCAGCATCCTAAGTAGAACTTAATTTATTAACAATCTTACCAGATATCCAAGAGGCATATAACCAAGTATTTCTTTATGGAACATGATTGACAAGATAAGCTTTATAAGAACTTATCACAAAGTATAAGGATCGTACTAATAACTACAAGGTATAACTAGATCAACTATATAAGCAAGGCCTCAATCAATGTTCCGTGTTTTGCCTTAAGCAATATCTTCTATACGACTGGATTATGATTTATTATGCTCTGAGAAAGTGATCCGTCTCGCTCAAATCCAACCTTTGGCTGTGAATCCCAAAACCGGTTCCATACAAGGTCATTGGGAGAGCCGGACTCCATGACCTCACCTCTTCATGGTCAGTACACATTAACCAAAGCAGAACTGTAGTCTCTTGCTTGAGTGACCTCAGCCATAGGGTCACCTCACGTAGTCTACCCTTTTTATCATGAGCCACGGGCCTATTCACTGTGCTCCTGAGCCATGAATGCATTCATGCTCCTTCACACTGAGCCATGGGCCTGATCACCATGCTCTTATACACATCTTGAGTCTACAACCGCAGTTGCACTCTAATCCTCCTATTTCAGCTAGGAGAAACCCCACATATTCAACAATATGCGCTCCAGGTAATCCCATAGGATAAACTTGTTTCACCATCTTCTACTACTAGAGATGATGGATCTATGTCCAGGGCAAACTACATGAAATGTTCCACTGTAGTTAATTAGTATATTTTAAGTGGATTGTTGAGGCAACCAAGTTATAAAACATAATAGCATTGAGTTGCATTATTACCATGGGATCTCAATCCCTCGTGATAGAATTCCACTGCCTCTCAAGGCTTACATCATCACCATGGGATAGCAATCCCTTATCTCAACATCAGAGTATTACACCTCACTAGGCACTCAGGATTTATCAGGTCAACATACCTTTTCCCATCATATGGGGGATACATGTTATCCCATCAATCAAGGATTATCATCATTCAGTGTTATTCAAAACACATATACCTCATAGCTCTTACCTGGCTATGAATTCACTTGATTCACCTGAATGGTTAGTATGCATATCAAGAGAGATAACTGAATCACCAAACATAGATCTTTATGATTATCATGCTATTAGGGTTGAGGATGCACATGATTGGAACAACATCCATGATCATAGCTACATGAAGCATAAAGTTATATCTGTAAACAAATTACATTATTGTTATAAGACCATGAGCATCCACTATGCCCTTATCTTATAAACATAAACATGTGTATTATCATCTTATGTAGCATCATCTTTAAGTATCAAACATATCACGGTTCACAACCTATCATCCATATTGCATCATCAACATAGGTGCAATTTCAAGATACAAATCATCAACTTAGGTTTTTCGGGTTAAGCATAACCCTCACCGAATGTACCATCTACCCTTACTATAGGTGTGGCGGGTAGCGCCATCCCTCACCCAAAGGGATATCGGGCAAGGTAACATCCCTCACTAAAAGTATGTCGGATAGAGCACTTAGCCACACATATTGTCCCTCATCACATTATCAAGTCATGCACATTTGTTCAAGGGTCACGAATAGACTAGGACCAGTATCGTCCAACCTGATCCAAGGAGTGTAATATGCACAAGGACACACTCACCCATCATCCATGACCCTATCGGCCACTAGGGTTAGGGTTACCAATCGACCATCCTCATCACCATATCATCTATGGCCATATCGGCCAAGGCCATGGTGCCCAAGGTCATGCTGGCCAAAAGCAAACCCTAATGCCCAACAAGCTCTTCATGATGCCCAAGGGATTCTACTGCCCTCCACCATCTCGCCCAAGACACCCTATCATCCAGCTAGGGTTTGGGTCCACATATCGGCCAAGACTCAACCCTTCAACTTGTATCGTCCAAAGCACCATCCATGCTCAATACATGTATCGGCCTAGCTCTTAACTCTAGAGCTATCTAAGCTATCAAGCAACTATTCATGATGAGTAACCAACCAAAAGAAGACATGTGATGAGCAAGGTAGATCGGTCAAAGGGTAACACACCTCCATATGGGGTATTGGCCAGACACTTGACCCTAGTGTTGCCCCAAGCTAGGAACACCTACACACTTCCAACACTCTAGGGTGGATGATATCGGGCAACATGTCGCATCACCTGTCAGTCACCTACCATGGCACTCAGGGGCCTATCGTCCAACTAAGGTAGGCACAACATATCGGTCACCACTAAGGTGCCTATCTAGGGTCCACCACTCAAACACCATATCGGGCAAAAAGGTTAACACAACCCAACTAAGCATATCATCCAAGACAAACCCTAGATGAGAGGTATCATGCAAAACACCAAAAAGGGTATTGTTCAAGGGAACAAGAACCACATCGGTTTGGTCATCTTCAACCTCAAGACCAACATCATCAAACCCTAAAAGATCAAGAGAGTTGGCTCACCTCTCAACAACCAAGTGAGAGGGGTTTTGCACAACCTTCATCACATATCGAACAACACTCCATCCACAACTAGATCATCAACAACCAAAGGCTCACCTCTTAAATCCATGGTGAGAGAAGAGTGTTATCCAAGCAACTAGAGAATAGACTCACCTCTCAACAACCAAGTGAGAGGGGTTTTGCCTACACCACTAGAGCTCGAACTCACTTCTCAAAATCAAAGAGAGAAAGGGGTATTGCCCCAAAGGAAACCCTAATCCATTGGTTTGGCCAACAAGGTCCAAGGTCACACAACCATTAACATCATATTAACAACAAGATAACCACTATCTCCCCAAGATTAAAGGTACGTACTAGAGCAAGAAACATATCTCACAAGATGCATTGTCGATCAAGATGAAACATAAACATGCAATAAGAAAAGGAAGTAGTATAGCTAGGGTTAGGAGTTATGTAACCCGCCTCAAGCAAGCTCCTCAAGATCTAGAGCTCCAAGCACCAAGCTTTAAGCTCTTAGCTCTAAAGCACCCCACCTTCGGCCACCACAAGAAGAAAAGCAAAGCTCATAACCACCATGGCCGAAGAACAAGAAAGTAGGAGAAGAAGGTTCTAAGGAGAGAGAGGAGATGCTTACCAAGGAAGTAAGACCCTTCTAGGGTTCGTCCACCACCTAGAGGAAGAAGAAGAAGGAGACTCGACCAAGGAGATCAGCCACCAAGCTCCACCAAAGAGGGGTATCGTTCACCAAGGAAAAGGGAAGGAAACTAAGGAGATAAAAGGGATCTAAAGCAAGAGAAAGGAGAGGCATATATAGAAGAGGGTGAAGAGAAAACTAAGGCAAGGTGTTTCCCTACCTAGGGACACTTGTCCAAAGCCATGCCACCTTGCTAAACCTCATGCACATGTCCTGCCACCAACTAACAAAGGATCGGCCACTTGTCCAAGGTATGGTGACACAACCAAGGCAAGGTCAAGGTGGTCACATGGGCGACACACCCCACTAGTCGACACACTCCTGGGTGACACAGAACTTCAAGCTCTCCTATGCACGATACAAACCCTTATCAAGGAAAAGCAAAGCAAAGCAAGGCCCATCAAAGCTCATCAAGGCCCAAAACTACTCAAGCAACAAGCCCAACTCATCCTCTCAACCCTAGAGGATGCAAGGAGAGAGAGAACATCTCTCAAGGTGACAAACTTGCACATCAACCCTAAAACTTTGATAATTTGCAAGTTGCACCTCCAACTCTCAACAAACCCTAATCACCATCTCAGGTGATTAGCAAGCATCTAAACACAAGGTTTAGGAAAAGAAAGCAAGGTAAACCCAAAACGAAGTTCATGGTCCTTACAAGCCATAAACCTCTACAAAGGGATTTCGCCCCCGAAATCCGAAGAGAAAAGTGAGGGATACTTCCTCCTCATCTATTCCTCGAGCTCCCACGTGGCTTCCTCAATGCCACGATGATGCCAAAGAACCTTCACAAGTACCAGGTCCTTCCTCTTCAACTTCTTCACTCTTCTGTCAAGAATCATCACTGGACCTTCCTCGTGGGTCACGTCTTCATCAAGCTCAACCTCAACTGGCTGTATCACTGTCCCTATGTCTAGATGACTTTTCTTCAGCATACTGACGTGGAACACCATATGTAACATGTGCAACTTTGGTGGCAGTTCTAACTTGTAATCTATCTTGCCAATACGTGCTATTACCGGATATGGCCCCATATACCTGGGTGCCAGCATACCTTTCCGGCCAAACCTAAGCACGCCTTTCCATGGTGAAACCTTGAGATACACTTTGTCTCTCACTTGGAACTCTAAAGGTCACCAGCAATTGTCTGCATACGACTTATGCCTGTCATGTGCCCCTTTTAACTATTGATGTATCACCGTGATCTTTTCTGTTGTCTGTTGCACTAACTCAGGACCCAAAAGCTGATACTCACCCGACTCATACCAGCATAAAGGAGATATGCACTTCCTGCCATATAAAGCCTTATAAGCAACTATTTCGATACTCCGTTGGTAACTATTGTTGTAGGCAAACTCTATCAAACTGAGATGCATGTCCCAACTACCTAGGAACTGCAAAACACAAGCTTGGAGAAGATCCTCCAAAGTCTGAATAGTCCTTTTAGACTGTCCATCTGTCTGTGGGTGGAAAGCGGTGTTGAACCTCAACTGCGTTCCCAACGCTTTATGCAACTATTCCCAAAAATGAATTGTGAACTGGGGACCTCTGTCAGAGACTATCGTTGTGGGCACACCGTTCAAATGCACTATCTCAACCACATACACCTGAGCAAGCTTCTCTGTTGTATACATTGTCTTCACAAGTATGAAATGAGAAGACTTTGTCAATCTGTCCACTATCACCCAGATGGAATCATGATTATTAGTTGTCCTCGGCAGACCAACTATGAAATCCATGGTTATACGATCCCATTTCCGCTATGGTATCAGCATGGGTTGCAACGTGCCTGCTGGCTTCTGATGCTCAGCCTTGACTTGCTGGCATACCGCACACCTAGCCACAAACTCGGCCACATCTCTTTTCAAGCCAGACCACCAATACAAGTCCTTTAGATTATGATACATCTTGGTGACACCTAGATGTCTGGCATACTTTGATGTGTGTGCTTCTTTGAGCACTAACTTCCTTAAATCATCAACGTCGGGGACCACCATCCTACCATGATAGCAAACTAGTCCATCTTTGGACTCATGGAACCCATCACGCTTTTCACTGCCAAACTCTGATTTGATTAACTGAACTGAAGCATCTGCCTGTTGTGCATCTTTGATCTGCTGTCTCAACGTAGGCTTTACTTGCATCTGTGCCAAAAATCATGCCAATAAGGAGACTTCCAACCGTACATTCATCTGCTGCAAAGAGACAAACATATCCCGCCTATGGCATACCAAGGAGCTCAACTGTGCCTTCTTCATAGAAAGAGAAGAAGACTTCCTTCTAAGCGCATCAGCTACCACGTCTGCCTTACCAGGATGATACTCAATGGTGCAATTGTAATCATTGATCAGCTCCATCCAGCGATGTTGTCGCATGTTCAGCTCACTCTGCGAGAAGATTTACTTCAAGTTCTTATGATCTGTAAAGATCTGACACACTTCCCCATAAAGATAATGTCTCCAAATCTTTAACGCATGGACCACCGCCTCTAGATCCAAATCATGTGTCGGATAATTCTCCTCATGCTTCTTAAGCTGTCGCGAAGCAAAAGAAACCACATGATCTTCCTGCATCAGAACACATCCTAAGCCTTTCTTGGAAGCATCGCAGAAAACAACATAGCCTTTCCCAGGCTCTGGCAGCACCAACACTGGAGCACTAGTCAGCTTCTCCTTTAAACTTTGGAAAGCTTGCTGACAACGATCATCCCAAACAAAAGGTACATCCTTCCTGGTCAACTTTGTTAACGGTAATGCAATCACGCTGAAGTACTTTATAAACCTTTGGTAGTATCCTGCTAAACCCAAAAAAATATGAACTTATTTCGGCGTCTTCAATTGCTCCCAGTCTGTAACTGACTCCACCTTCTTGGGGTCCACTTTGAATCCTTCTGTAGATATCACATTACCCAAGAAAGTCACTTCTTTCAATCAGAACTCACACTTACTAAACTTGGCATACAACTGGTGTTGGTGAAGAAGAGTCAACACTTATCGAAGGTGTTGTTCATGCTCTTGACTGCCTCATCTATAAAAACTACAAAAAACTGATCTAGAAATGGACATAACACTCTATTCATCAGATCCATGAAAGCAGCAGGTGCATTGGTTAGCCCGAACGGCATAACCACAAACTCAAAGTGACTATACCTCATCCTAAAAGCTGACTTTGGTATGTCATTTGCCTTAATCCTCAACTGATGATATCCAGACCGTAGATCGATCTTCAAGAACATTGTAGCACCACGCAAATGATCAAACAGATCATCTATCCTTGGCAAAGGATACTTGTTCTTAATCGTGACTTTGTTCAATTATCGGTAATCTATGCACAGACGCATCGATCCATCCTTCTTCTTTACGAATAGAACTAGAGCATCCCACGGCGATGTGCTCAGTCTGATGAAACCTTTATCCAGCAACTCCTGTAACTGCTTCTTCATCTCTACCATCTCAGCTGGAGCCATCCTGTATGGTTTCTGAGCAACTAGTGGTGTCCCTGGCACTAGATTGATCTCAAAGTCAATCTCTCGAGGTGGGGGAACACCGAGAAACTCATCGAGAAACACATTTGTAAACTCTTCGATAACAGGAACCTCCTCAAGGCTAAGACCTTTTGCCTTGGTATCCACAATGTGAGCTAGAAATGCCTTGCATCCTTTCCGCAACAACTTTTCTGCCACCATAGATGATATTAAACATGTCGAAAGGATCTTTCTATCTCCCTAGAAGATCCACTTCTCACTATCGTCATCAAACACTGCTTGCTTGGAACCACAGTCCAACACAACCTTATACTTTTCTAAGGTATCCATCCCAAGGATTACATCGAATCCATGCATATCAAGTGGTATAAGATCCACTTGTATGTTGTGTCCCGAAAAAGATAGAACACAAGATGGACACACTTCTCGAAGCATCGAGGAACCATCAAGAGGGGTTTCTAACAACAAGCTATCCTACTTACAACTAATGGGTAAAAGACAACTATCAAGCATACTACGTGCGATAAAAGAGTGTGTAGCACCCAGGTCAACCAGAACAGATATAAAGTAAGAAGAAGACAAATCATAATGAAATAACTCCATCTGACCTGCCACCACTCACGAGTTGACTATTGCCTCTGGCTGACTCATAGCATAGAATCGAGCCATTGCTTGTTGTCCACGTCCTCTGCTTCCTTGAGCAGACGATCCTTCTTGCGATGCTTGACCGCGTCCTCGTCCTTTGTTACCACTGCACTACTGTCTATCAGACCCCTGTTGATTCTGCCTCGGCTGCTGCGTCACTTCTACATCTTTCCTAGGGAAATTTGACCTCAAATGCCCGGTCTGTCCTCAGAGATATCATGACATCTCCCCTAACTGTGACCTAGATGGCCCTTTCACTGCTACTGAAGTTGTGCTGTAAGCTCTGGATGGTGAATACCCATGCCCTCTTCCTTTACTTGGTGACCACTGTGATGGTACACTAGAACCTTACCTCACAAAAGGTGTAGAAAACATCAGCTTCTTGTGGCTATCAAACCTCTATTTCTAGCGAAGGCACTTGCAATCTATCCACCATGTGATCCATCGTAGCCATTAACTGCCCCATAAGTTGTTGATAGGTAGGGATTTCAAGAATGGCTCAGGAACCCGATCTTCATGTGCCTGCACTCTTGCTCCATCAACTGATGCAACATCACTACTCTGGGAAGCATGTTCTTCATGGTTTTCAGATAATTTAAGCTTTATCTACTGCTAAGGCATAAGGTTATTGTAAGAAAATCTGGAAAACTCACAAAAATAGACACAAGCCTAGTCCTAGATCCCTGTAGACTCAGTGAGCCTAGAGCTCTGATACCATAACCTATTCTAACATCCCGCTATCACACAGACAACGAAATGCCATGCGAAAATGTGTAGAAACACCATAATCCACATATTACCAAAAATACACGTTAATTAAAACTGATTGCGGAAAACAGATAAAAGAGAACATTACATACAAATCCTCATCCTACAAGGAAACATGTCATATAAATATTTACAAGCCTCGATATATGTCCACAGCTTATAGGATCCAGATGTCATGTTAGCACAAGAGTTCATCACCTATTTATACATACATAACAGGCCACATCAGGCCAGCAGCAGGATATACAAAGCTACATCAGCTAAACATCATAAAACATTGTTGAAACACCTTCGAGGACCTGAGAGTATAGGGATGACTCTAGGACTCTACTACAAAACAACCAAAATCGTAGCATATCCATCTCTTGCCTCCTACTACTCTTCTTGCTGCTCAGCCGCAACCTCACAACCACCACCACGTCTAGCATGATCACCTAAAAAGGTTGTAAACCAACGGGGTGAGACACACAGTCCTAGCGAGAAAAATAACTCCCCACTGAAACTATAAAACTTCAAGAAAAGCAGGTAAAGAAGATAATTGATATCAACAGGTCATAAGAGCAGCATCCTGAGCATAACTTCATTTATTAACAATCTTACTAGATATCCAGGAGGCATATAACCAAGTATTTCCTTAAGGAACATGATTGACAAGAAAAGCTTTATAAGAACTTATCACAAAGTATAAGGATCGTACAGATAACTGTAAGGTATAACTAGATTAGCTATATAAGCAAGGCCTCAATCAATGTTCCGTGTTTTGCCTTAAGCAATATATTCTATACGGCTGGATTACGATTTATTATGCCCTGAGGAAGTGAGCCATCCCGCTCAAATCCAACCTTTAGCTGTGAAGCCCAAAACCAGTGCCATACAAGGTCATTGGGAGAGCCAGACTCCATGACCTCACCTTTGCGTGGTCAATACACATTAACCAAAGCAGGACCGCAATTTCTTGCTTTAGTGGCCTCAGCCATAGGGTTAGCTCACACAGTCTACCTTTTTTATCATGAGCCACATGCCTATTCACCGTGCTCCTGAGCCATGAACGCATTCATGCTCCTTCACACTGAGCCATGGGCCTGATCACCATGCTCTTGTACACATCTTGAGTCCACAACCACAGTTGCACTCTAATCCTTCTATTTCGGCTAAGAGAAACCCTGCATATTCAACACTATGTGCTCCAGGTAATCCCGCAAGATAAACCTATTTCACCATCACCTACTGCTAACGATGATGGATCTATGACCAGGGAAAACTACATGAAATGTTCCACTGTAGTTAATTAGTATATTCTTAGTGGATTGTTGAGGCAACCAAGTTATAAAACATAACAACATTGAGTTGTATTATTACCATGAGATCTCAATCCCTCATCACAGAATGCCACTGCCTCTCAAGGCTTACATCATCACCATGGGATAGCAATCCCTTATCTCAACATCAGATGATAACACCTCACTAGGCACTCAACCTTTATCAGGTCAACAAACATTTTCCCATCATATGGGTGATACATGTTATCCCATCAATCAAGGATTATCATCATTTAGTGTTATTCAAAACACATATACCTCATAGTTCTTACCTGGCTATGAATTCACTTGATTCACATGCAAGGTTAGTATGCATATCAAGAGAGATAACTAAATCACCAAACATAGATCTTTATGATTATCATGCTATTAGGGTTGAGGATGCACATGATTGGAACAACATCCATGATCATAGCTACATGAAGCACAAAACTATATTTGTAGACAAATTACATTATTATTATCAGACCATGAGCATCCACTTGCCCTTATCTTATAAACATAAACATGTGTCTTATCATCTTATGTAGCATCATCTTTAAGTATCAAACATATCACAGTTCACAACCTATCATCCATATTGCATCATCAACATAGGTGCAGTTTCAAGATAACAGATCATCAACTTAGGTTTTTCGGGTTAAGCATAACCCTCACTGAAGGTACCATCTACCCTTACTATAGGTGTAGGGGTAGTGCCATCCCTCACCTAAAGGGATATCGGGCAAGGTAACATCCCTCACTAAAAGCCTATCGGCTAGGGCACTTAACCACACATATCATCCCTCATCACATTATCAAGTCGTACACACTTGTTCAAGGGTCACGAGTAGACCAGGACCAGTATCATACAACCTGATTCAAGGAGTGTATCGTGTACAAGGACACACTCACCCATTGACCATGACCCTATCGGCCACTAGGGTTAGGGTTACCTATCGGCCATCCTCATCACCATATATATTATCTTTGGCCATATCGGTCAAGGCCATGGTGCCCAAGGCCATGTCGGCCAAGAGCAAACCCTAACGCCCAACAAGTTCTTCATGACACCCAAGGGATTCTACTGCCCTCCACCATGTCACCCAAGACACCCTATCATCCAGCTAGGGTTTGGGTCCACATAATGACCAAGACTCAGTCCTTCAACTTGTATCGTCCAAAGCACCATCCATGCTCAACACATGTATCGGCCTAGCTCTTAACTCTAGAGCTATCCAAGCTATCAATCACCTATTCACGATGAGTAACTGACCAAAAGAAGACATGTGATGGGCAAGGCAGATCGATCAAAGGGTAACACACCTCCATATGGGATATTAGCCAGGCACTTGACCCTGGTGTTGCCCCAAGCTAGGCACACCTACACACTTCCAACACTCTAGGGTGGATGATATCGGGCATCATGTGGCATCACCTGTTGGTCACCCACCATGGCGCTCAGGGGCCTATCGTCCAACTAAGGTAGGAACAACATATCGATCACCACTAAGGCACCTATCTGGGGTCCACCACCCAAACACCATATCGGGCAACAAGGTTAACACAACCCAACTAAGCATATCCTCCAAGACAAACCCTAGATGAGAGGTATCGTGAAAAGCACCAAAAAGGGTATCATTCAAGGGCACAAGAACCACATCAGTTTGGTCATCTTCAACTTCAAGACCATCATCATCAAACCCTAAAAGATCAAGAGAGTTGGCTCACCTCTCAACAACCAAGTGAGAGGGGTTTTGCACAAACTCTGTCACATATCGAGCAACACTCCATCCACAACTAGATCATCAACAACCAAAGGCTCACCTCTCAAATCCATGATGAGATAAGGGTGTTGTCCAAGCAACTAGAGAATAGACTCACCTCTCAACAACCAAGTGAGGGGTTTTGCCTACACCACTAGAGCTCGAACTCACTTCTCAAAATCAATAAGAGAAAGGGGTATTGCCCCAAAGAAAACCCTAATCCATAGGTTCAACCAAATAGGTCCAAGGTCACACAACCATTAACATCATATCAACAACAAGATAACCTTTATCTCCCCAAGATTAAAGGTACGTACTAGAGCAAGAAACATATCTCACAAGATGCATGGCCGATCAAGATGAAACATAAACATGCAACAAGAAAAGGAAGTAGTAAAATTAGGGTTAGGAGTTATATAACCCGCCTCAAGCAAGCTCCAAAGCTCCAAGCACCAAGATTTAAGCTCTTAGCTCCAAAGCACCCCACCTTCGGCCAGCACAAAAAGAGAAGCAAAGCTCATAACCACCATGGTTGAAGAACAAGCAAGAAGGATAAGAAGGTGCTAAGGAGAGAGAGGAGATGCTTACCAAGGAAGCAAGACCCTTCTAGAGTTCGGCCACCACCTAGAGGAAGAAAAAGAAGAAGGAGACTCCACCAAGGAGATCGGCCGCCAAGCTCCACCAAAGAGGGGTATCGTCCACCAAGGAAAAGGGAAGGCAACTAAGGAGCTAAAAGGGATCCCTGCAAGAGAAAGGAGAGGCATATATAGAAGAGGGTGAAGAGGAAACTAAGGCAAGGTGTCGCCCAACCTAGGGACACTTGTCTAAAGCCATGCCACCTTGCTAAACCTCATGCACATGTCAAGCCACCATTAACAAAGGATCGGCCACTTGTCTAAGGTATGGTAACACAACCAAGGCAAGGTCAAGGTGGTCACATGGGTGATACACCCCACTGGTTGACACACTCCTAGGCAATGCATCTCTCTAGGCGACACAGAGCTTCAAGCTCTCCTTTTCATGATACAAACCCTTATGAAGGCAAAGCAAAACAAAGAAAGGCCCATCAAAGCTCATCAAGGCCCGAAACTACTCAAGAAACAAGCCCAACTCATCCTCTCAACCGTAGAGGATGCAAGGAGAGAGAAAACATCTCTCAAGGTGACAAACTTGCACATCAACCCTAAAAATTGGATAATTTGCAAGTTGAACCTCCAACTCTCAACGAACCCTAATCACCATCTCAGGTGATTATCAAGCATCTAAACACAAGGTTTAGGCAAAGCAAACAGGGTAAACCCAAAATGAAGGTGAGGGTCCTTACAGCTTTCATCAAGCTAATCCACACTGGTAGACCATCTTCTTATTGAATTGTAGGGATTCTAGGATTAGATTGATGTCCTTAGGGATGAGGATAATGTCAATAACATTTTAGCTCCAACTATCTTCCTCCTCTTACTACACATAGACAGCCTTTATTAAATTCCTAATATCCATCATTCTTCTTATCTATGGGGATAACAAATCCAAGCACCATCTCTCAAACCAACGAAACAGTCTTCCCCTAGCCACCATCCATCTCATATATGATATCATTTTTGTAAATACTTTCCATATCTTCCTTTAATGACAGGATGGCCTAGCTATTTGTTGAAAGTTGTGGGGGTATGCGTAGTCTTGGCATACCCTCATACACCTCTATTTCTCCCTACATAACTGAGCCCATGTGGAACTACCAGTGAGGATCACCTAAGCATTTGTCATTTCAAATACTTCAATAGTGATATTCAGTGGTGTGAATCTGAGCTCCCTAACCTTCATTCATATCAATGTCCATTTCTGGGTTATCCACATCCTCCTACTGTCATCATCTCAATCACATTACTAGAAATTAAAAAACATAATCTCAATGATCTTCATAGTCTTCATTAGTCATTAATGTCTCTAATGACATCTAGGGAGTTAGAGGAGATATTAGTAAAATATGTTAAGATCATCAACAAAGAAGAGGATTGGCGGGGTTGTCAGGGCTCTTCTACAGCAAAATAGATCAAGGCACCCTTCAGTAGTTGCATTCTTCAACACTCTACATGGGGCTTCTTCAAATAGAATAAAGTGCAAAGTGGAGAGGGGGCACATAGGGAAGAAAACCTATTGTGAAGCCATTCAACATCATTGAAATTTATGATTCTTTGAATAAGTTCACAACATGATTAGCAAGTTCCAACAACATCCCAATTTGGTAAGGACTTGCATAAGAAACTTCTAGTCAACAAGATGATAAGATTTCCTCATGTCCATCTTTATAATCACCTTTCCTTCTTTCCCCTATTATTCATTTCATCAGTCAACTCTTTTGTCAACTTGAATGGTTGATAATATCTTGCCATTACACGAAAGCTCCATATTCTGATACCATGAAAGGTGGGAATCTAGCCATCCTATTTGTTAGAATATGAACAAGGATCATCCACTTTTCAAATAAAGAAAAACTTGCTACACTTCAAGCTTGTATGACAAAGTTTGCCCATTAAGACATGCCTAGCTACAACAACACTATCCTCCCTCATAATACCACATGCCACCGGATAAAAGCAAGTTTTTAGGTCATTCTATCTGGGGCACTCATCTTATCCATCTGCTTCAAAGTCATAAGAATATCCATTTTTCCCATGAGCGTAACTAGATCCATTTTGTCCTTAAAGATGAGAACAATTAGGATGGTCACCAGGAGAGCAGATGACCTTTCTGAATCTTCCTCTCTCCATTTTCTAAAGAAATATCCAAATAAATGAGTTGCCTCACTATTCATCTCCTCCTAGATGTTTATAGAGGATCCATCTTGCAATCTAACCCTCTTTGTAATAACCCATTTTTAAATATGTCATCTAATTAGTGTTTACTTGGTGATTGCATGCTTAACCAGATTGATCATTATTTAAAACTTGATTAATGATGGTATGCTAATCATGATTCTTTAAACATAACGAGAAACTCCAAATGCAGTCATGTGGTAAATGATTTTAGTATTTTTTTATAACTCCGATTTACCTGAATTTTGAATATGACTTGGATAACTTAAATATAAGCATTCTTGGGAAATATTAGAATTTTTTAATAATCTTATGACATGTTTGTCGATCGAATTTCACCAAGACAAACTCAACCGACCATGTATTCAGATTGAAATATTGTAGTGTGGTGTTTTAATTTTAACTTTTTATTGCTACATCTAATAATCTCCAATTTTAACTACTGTTTGGAAAGTCTATTTTAGACATCCTGTTAATTTTCATAATTTTTTAATTATCTTTGAGTTTTATAGAGTGTGGTGTCAGTCGAGTTTCCCCCAGAACAAACTTATCCGACCATGCATCCAGGCTAAAAAATAGCAGTCTAGTATTTGATTTTTATTTATTTATTTGGAATTTAGATTGATCTAAAATTTTATTGGAACTTTGGAATGTTCTCTCCCACAACATGCTAAATTTTCATAATTTTTGCAGTAATGAACTATTCAGTAGACGATTTTAGTAACATATTTTATGATAGAAAAATCAATTGAAATAAAAGGAAGTATAAGTTGGGTCAATTAGCTATTGACTCAAGCATGTTAATCGATCTATATGAGTAACCTAGAATCAAAAGAACTCTCATATTTGCGATCCATTCCAGAGAAATGAAATTCAAGAGAGAGAGGAGAGCTAGGGTTTTGAGAGGAGAAAGTGGTGGAGATGTTGACCTAGGTTGTCATTATCTGAGATATGATGAAATCAAGTAAGTTTAGCTACTTTACATAGCCTTTTATGGTGATTATTCTCTCACATGTCAATATTTCATCCCTACTATGATTTGATTTGAAATGATATCAAATCTTCCCCTTTTCTCACTCTTTCACTCCTATCCACCATTTCTAGGGTTTTCAAATTGAGAGGAGCAAGAAATGAATTCAGTTCCTAGAGTTTGATTGGATTTCCAAAATTTTAGAATTTGACCTACGTTTTCAAGGTGTCTGTCACCTTAGATGAGTGCTTATACCCCTCTTAATCCTTGTATTCATATTGAACGCCTAAATTTATTTAGCTAAAATAATCAGAATTATTGCTTGTATTTGTATGTGATTGGTTATTGATTTGGAAAGATATTAGGGATTCAAATTATACTAATGTTGATTATTCCTCACTAAAAGGAACTTACTAAATTCCTGATATATTAATTGATGTTCCATGGAGAATTTTGTGGATAGATGACTAAGATATTTCATGTCAATGCTGCCTAACATCAGCCCAATGTGTGATATGCTTGGGAATTGAATTAAAATGTCTAGAATCATATTTAAATTGTATTATAATAGAAAATATAAGTGTATTGTTGAATATTACTAAAATTTAATATGATATATACATAGGGATCAGTATGAGGTGATGATATTCCCTATTTAGGGTTTGCATTGAGGGATTGAATCAAATCAGTCAACCAATCAGTATATATTTATGACTGATGAATTGAAATATGTAGATATGGGAACTAGGGTTCCATGTGTGTGAATATCCCTAATGAACCCAAGTGCATCATGATGGTATTATTGAATGATATGATTTTTATGATGTGTTGGTCTGAGGATGACTTCTTGAAACCCCTAGAAGTTTATTATTAAGATGGGTATGAGTAATAAAGCTAGAACTTGTATATAATGTTGTAAGTGTGATGAAATATTGAATTGTAGGTATTAATACTTCAATGGATGATGATGAATCTAACTAATATGATATAACCCTAAGACGTCTATTTTAGTGTGACTTATGAAATGATGAGTAAACCCTCACATGAATATGGGTCCTTATATACAAGCTACATAATATTGAATTGGGAAGAATGATTAGAGAATGTGATGTAAGAAGATGTAATCTAAACCATTCTTTTAAGATAAAGTGAGTAGTATCATAAGAGACCTAGTGATGTTTGTTAATTATAAAAATTGTTGGATTAAGGGCTCTAGATAGGGGGTGAATAGAGCTTCACAACTCTCACTAAAGGGATTAGACCACCAAATTATATTAAGTACAGAAACTTAAACAAATAGAAAATTTGATGTCTTAGCTAGCAAGCACAGCAAGGATCAGAGACAAGGAAGAGCAAACACTTGGATAGGTGGTTTAGAGAGGTTCTACATCCTAACTAGTAGCAATGTTAGTCCACTACCTAGAGGTGGTTAATCTCTAGGATTTGCAATCTTGGTACTCTTATATTCCATCATAAGATTACAAGACACAACAACCACCCATCCAAGGGCTTAGTACCTCAAACAAAGATCTTCAACCTATAGAAGGAGCTTACCCACTTGAACCATGGAGTCTTCAGGCATCAACATGGACTTACCCACTCCTTCTTCAAGTCTTCAATCTTCAAGGGATTACCTATCTTCTTGAGTGCTTGCCTTGACTATCTCCTTCACTTGGAGATCTGGAACACCTTTCCTTCTTCAACCTTGAAGAACAACAACCTCTTCTCCTTCAATCAGAGAAGATCTTCAACCTTTTCTTTGATAGGAAAGAAGGTAGGAAGATGGTGGAGGAGAGCTCTACATTAATACATGGAGCAGCTCTCTTACAAAGGAACCTATCTCACTCATATACACAAATTTGACTTGAAGGTAGAGAGAGAAAGGGGATCAAAGGGTTAAAACACTCTCAACTAGGCTAGGGCCAATCTTGTAATGAATGAGCAACCCTAGAATGAACTCCAAGAGGTCCTATTTATAGTTGAGGGTGCCCCTTTAAGTTGTGGGACACTTAGATACGAAATATAGCTGCTTTTGCTTAAAGAAAAGACTCTATTTTCACTCAAAACACACACACCAACGGTCATAATCACTTTTTTTGCAAATTTTGTATAGTGCAATCGGTC
Organism: Alisma plantago-aquatica; assembly: GCA_963693085.1. Taxonomy (NCBI): domain Eukaryota; kingdom Viridiplantae; phylum Streptophyta; class Magnoliopsida; order Alismatales; family Alismataceae; genus Alisma; species Alisma plantago-aquatica. Next base: position 181,400,825 of record OY856414.1, on the reverse strand, counting down.
GAGTTTCAATAAAGGTAACTCGACCGATAGAGTAACAGACAAAGTCAATATTCAAATCATCGGTCAAGCTTATCCTAGGGAAACTCGACCGACCAATGAAAATTGAATTGGTCAGGTACTCGATCGAACGAGTTATGTGAAACCACAACACGACCAATGCTATCTTCAGAAACTTGATCCAGGAGGATCGGTCGAGTTTGCAACTGGACCGATTGACTACCTATGGTCAATTTTCTAAAGTGCATCTAAAGTGATTAAAACTTGGTGTTTAGTGTCCCAATCAATTTTCTCAACTAGGTTACAAGTCAATTCATCATTACAAGTGATTAAAAAAATGTTCTAAGGTCGTTTACATAGATTTCCAAAAAATGCACACTTGTATCTCTTTTGACTTGAACTTGAGCCAATCTAGGGCTTTGGATTTTTTATCCTTTTCTTGTACCTAACATATGAAATCAATCTTTAATACATATATTAGATACATATGAATGGAATGGTTAATTCATTATCAAAATATGGACAATGTATAACCTCTAGGTCAACATTCTCCCCCTTTTGACAATGAAAAACCATTCCTCAAACATATTGAAAAGGATACAGAAGTTATACCTTTGCCTTGTGAATTAAGGGGATTGATGATGTGAACAATGTAAATTTCTCCCCCTCAATCTATGCTTCTTATAACATGCATGGTTAGTCTATCTACACATAGCAGTCATAGCATATATGCACTATGTGGTCCTTTTGCAAGTCACATGATAAAACAGTAAATGAACAAGAAAAGGATCTTATAAGCAATAAGCAATGGTATAACAATGAATAAAAATATGATTGAGTTTCAAACCAGTGAAATATCTCTCCCCCTTTTGACATTATCAAAAAGTAGGGGGGTAGAAGAGCATAAATCCAGGTCTTCTCCAAAACACAATCAACCAGATATACATACAAGCAATCTCATATCATATGGCAAACAGAAACAAAAGTGACATGCAATCTCAGACATAATAAAAATATGGTGAAAGATGGCACCAAATCATAAGATATATCAGAGTATATAGCAAGAGTGCACATCACATATATTACAACTCAGATGCATGTTATCATAAAAACAACTACAAGAAAGAAGAGATGAAAACAGAAGATACAATAGTACATCACAGATAAATGTGCCCAGATGTTTCTTATACAAAATAGCCTAGAAAGATGTATATGATCAGCATGCTAGACTAAAAATTAAAAAACAAGCAAGACATCTAAACTATCTATATCAACGTTGTCATCATCATCGGCTCCTGGCTCGTAGTCCTCGTCTCCATCAGAAGGTGTAGCATTGGTGCCTTCATCACTAGATCCAGCACCATCACCATCACCATCATCTGAAGTGTCCTCGCCATCACCGTCATCATCATCAGCCTCAGCATTCTCACCCTGGTCAGGCATCTCCTCATCAGTAGGAGGACCGAACACGTGACCGGGCCAATGGGCATTCTTCTCAGCCCACGACATACCAAGAGCATGGAGCTCATTGGCCTGCGGATAGGACGGAACAAAGTCACCAAGGCTGGCAAGCAAGGTGGCCAGGGGGCCAACAGGAAACGGGAGGTAGGCAGGGGTGGAGCTACTAGCAGCAAAGGGTGGAGGTGGAGGAGCAGCAGCAGAAGGCTCGGGAGCAGGGTAGTAAGGATTGTATGCATATGAAGCATAATCACTATTTGTGTATGGTTGGTAGGTGGGGTAGGGGTGAGCATAGGATAGGTTCATGGTAGACATGATAGAACACAAATCTTGATGCAGGTGGTCCTAAACTTTTTGGTTGTATGCTTGTTGGTGCATCATGTATCCCATAAGGGTTTTATTTGATACACATAATAAAGCATGGGTAGGTCTAGGAGGAGGTTGAGGAGGTGGAGCTCGGGTTGACGAGGTAGGGGTTGCAGAGGCTGAGGCAGAGGGAGAAGCACCAAGGGTAGAGGAGGAAAACATAGGCACATACTTTTGAATTGTGTTCTCACTGATACAAACACCCTTTCTAGATACTTTTTAATGGAAGTCAGAAAAGAAGGATTTCTCAGTGGCGAACTAGAATAAACCACAAATCAGGGTCAGGTAGGGAGGGTGGGTGCCTTTGGTGTTCTTTCCAGTGTCAAAGCAGGTCATGTGGTGTAGAATGTATCTGGCCCACTTGACACCGATGTTCTCTAAGATGCAATACATAATGACAGCAGTGTTCTCTGCAATATCTATTTGATTTTTCTTCAGATGAATATTGCAGTTGATCACTAGTGCCAGAATGCGCTTCCTAAGGTCAAGAGAGGATGAAGGTAGGGTGGTAGGGTTGATTTCTTCTTATATGGAACGTCAGGTTTCTTCAAGTAATGACGAATATCAGGTAAAGTCAATTCATTTTTCTTGTAGAAACCTTCTGGGTCTAGAAGATCGGAATACTCTCCATAATCCTTGTGCCAAGTATCGTTTTACTCATCTCCAAAAAAGAAGACATTTAATATATCCTCGGAGATTTGGAATCACTTACCGGAGATCATCGATGTGAGGATTACTTGAGTATTTGGTGGGGGAACGAGAGAGTCGTAGTTCCAACACAAATTAGCATAGAACTCGTGAACTACTTTAGTGCTTGACATGGAATTATTAAAGCAATCACATTTGACGAACAGGGCGGAAAGATGGTGGATGGATAGCAACCTAGCAACCTGGTCTATGACTGCTTGACGCCTAGGACTAGGCTCAAACAAGGCGTGAAAAGGAAAAGGACTCCTAGGAAGAAGATCCTTATACCTATTAACAACCTCAATCGAGATAAACGTGGTACTGTCAAAGGGAATCAAGTGATTAGATGAGGAAGACGAAGGTGCATTGCTTGGAGCAGGTCATTTTCTCCTTTGGGAGGCCATGGAGGCGAAAAAAGAGAAAGAAAATGAACAAACACACAAAGCAAACCTCAAAATTGCCTAAAATCACTAAGGAGCTCCCGAGAAGGTCTAGGCCGCGTTATCTAGGTTGAGATAGGGCTAATATAGGGAGGTTTAGGGCTGGGGTGAGATCTTAGGGCTAGAAGAAGAGGATTCGGTCGTCTATTCTCTAGTTGAGAGGGAGAATAGTCAGACGAACCTAACTTAAATTTGCTTCAGCCCGCGGATCGGTCGAGTTCTGAGAGTCAGAAACTCGACCAATTGGTCCTCTGAAGAACAGCTCTCGGCCACTGATCGGTCGAGACTGATGGTCAACCTGACCTAAAACCATCAAACTTAATTTCTAGCCATATGCATGCTAATTAAATTCATTTTTCGAGTCTATTATGTACATTGAACATACTTAAGCACATATCACTCATCATTGGGTACTATTTTGCGATAAAACCAAGAAAGTAGAGAAAGCCCAAAAACAAGTGAAACTAAGCATGTCAACAAGCAAGTTAAGCACATTTTAAGCATATATAGGCAAGTAAGGTGAGGAAAGCATGAGCACAACATATAAGATATAAACAACTAGCTAGATCACATATCAATATAATCCAAAGCAACAATGAGTAGTTTAGATCTTATAAAGTTAAATTGCTCTCTAGCTAGAGGTTTAGTGAAAATGTCTGCCAACTGATTTTTCGTGTCCACATGCGCGATATAGATATCCTTCTTGGCAATGTGATCATGGAGAAAATGATGGTGAACCTCGGTAATATAGTATTATAAAAGAGATTGATTGCACTAGTATTATCACAATAGATAGGAGAAGCATCAAAATGTATGTTAAAGTCTTGGAGCATTTGCTTCATCCATAGGACCTAGGCACAACAACTTCCGACTGCAATGTATTCAGCCTTGGTAGTTGATAATGCCACAGTGCTATGTTTCTTGGAAAACCAAGACACCAAGCATGGTCCTAGAAGGAAGCAAGTGCCACTTGTGCACTTTCTATCAACCAAACAACCCGCGTAATCTGCATCACTATATGCCACAAGAGTAAAGTCCCTTGACTTAGGATACCATAGCCCAAAATTTTGAGTTTTGGCTAAGTACCTCAAAATCCTCTTAATGACAATAAGATGTGATTTCCTAGGGCTAGATTGAAAGCGAGCACACAAGCCAACACTAAACATGATATCAGGTCTAGAGGTAGTCAAATAAAGTAAACTTCCAATCATACCTCTATAGAGCTTCTCATCTACCTTCTCACCTTCTTCATATCTATCAAGTTTGGCGGTATTGGACAAAGGTGTATCCATCAGCTTCATGTTCTCCATCCCAAAGCATTTGAGTAGTTCATTGGTGTACTTACCTTGGTTGATGAAGTTTCCTTCTTTTTTTTACTTGATTTGAAAGCTGAGGAAGAAAGTCAACTCACCCATCATGCTCATCTCAAACTCACTCAGCATAAGAGAACTAAACTCCTTACAAAGATCAAGATCAGTCCCGCCAAAAATGATATCATCAACATAAATTTGAATTCTAAGAAAATTGCTAGAAGTGTGTTTTAGAAATAATCTAGAATCAACTTTGCCCATGACATACCCATTATCTAACAAAAAGTTATTTAATTTCTCATACCAAGCTTGAGGTGCTTGTTTGAGTCCATAGAGAGTTTTTTGCAACAAATACACATGATTGGGTAACTTGTCATTTTCAAAGCCCAGAGGTTGAGCAACAAATACTTCCTCCTCAATTATACCATTCAAAAATGCACTTTTGACATCCATTTGATATAACAAGAAATTTTTGTAACTAGTAAAAGAAAGTAGCATTCTAATAGATTCAAGTCTAGCAATAGGAGCATAAGTTTCATCAAAGTCAATACCTTCCTATTGATTATAACCTTGTGCCACTAACCTTGCTTTGTTCCTTACCACTTTGCCTTGTTCATCAAGCTTGTTGTGGTAGTCTCACTTGGTGCCAATGATTTTTCTATCACTTGGTCTTGGCACTAGAGTCCACACATGATTCTTCTCGAATTTCTCTAATTCCTCTTCCATGGCTAGGATCCACTCATCATCACCAAGAGCTTCTTTAATGTTCTTTGGCTCTAGTTGTGAGATGAAGGCCTTGTCTACTTGTTCTTTGTTGTAGGCGGCTCGTGTCTTCACTCTCTCAAATGGGTTGCCAATGATCAGCTCTTTAGGATGATTCTTTACAAAGCGAGGAGTGGGATCCTTCTTTCTATCACCTGCTTACCTTTGTTGTCGATGTTGAGGTATTTCAAGATAGGAATCAAGTCATCTGCAACATCATTATCAACAACATGCTTTCCAACAACAAGATTAGTTTTAATAAACTTAACATTAATAGATTCTTCAATTTTAGACAATTCAATATTGAAAACTCTATAAGCCCTTCTTGTAGTGCTATAGCATAGGAAGAAAGCCTTGTAAGATTTTAGATCAAACTTGTCGAGAGAATCCTTTGTGTTTAAAACAAAACAAGGACATCTGAAAACATGAAAGAAATCAATGGATGGCTTTCTACCACATCATAGCTCATAGGGGGTTTTCTTCAAAGAAGGATGTGTAAAAACTCGGTTCTGCACAAAACAGGGGGTACTAACGGCTTCAACCCAAAACTTCTTAGGAATGTCATATTCAAGAAGAATAGTCCTCGCCATCTCTTGAAGCAACATGTTCTTCCTTTCTACTACCCCATTTTGTTGAGACGTATGAGGAGAAGAGAAATTGTGTGAGTAACCAGATTTTTCACAAAAACATTCAAAAATATCATTTTCAAATTATCCCACATGGTCACTGCGGATAGAAACAATTCGGCAAGAAGCTTCATTTTCAACCCATTTGCAAAAGCTTGAGAAAACATCAAGAGTATCACTTTTTGAAATGAGAAAGAAGGTCCATGTATATCGAGAGAAATAATCAACAATAACAAGACAATACTTGGAACCATGAAGTGTTTGCATTCTCATTGATCTGAATAGATCAATATGAAGAATCTCAAGAGCTCTTTTGGTACTCATGACTCCTTTAGATTTGAAGGAGGATTTGATTTGTTTGCCTTGTGTACAAGGTTGGCATTCCTCATCCTTTTCAAAATCCAATTTGGGAAGTCCTCGAACCAAATCCTTTTTTCTCAACTTCTTCATTTGATGCATATTCACATGACCCAAACGACGATGCCAAAGAGAAATATCATTTTTATCCACTACCAAGCATCTATCAAGTACAGGCTTAAGAGAATCGAGAATAATAACATAAAGATTACCATTTCTAGTTCCCTTATATATGACATTGTAAGTGAGGGAATCTAGAAGCAAACATTCTAAAGATGTAAACAACATAAGATATCCATTATCACACAGTTGGCTTACACTAATCAAATTGTGATGTAGGCCATCAATAAGAAAAAACATTCTTGATACCTAGCTCATTGCCTACATCACCCTCACCTATGACCTTACCCTTCATGTTGTCCCCGAAGGTCACCGGACCTCCTTTCTTTTTCATGAATTTGTTGAAATTGTTGAATTCACCTATCATATGTTTTGAGCAGCCACTATCAACAATCCATCTCTTTTTAATCTACAATAAAGAAGGATGTAGGTACCTAACTCAAACTTTGGGATCCGGGGATAGCTTAGGGACCCATTTCATCTTTGGGTTGGTCCCCTTGGGCTTGTAAGGACAATAAGTAGAGTAATGATCATCACATTTACAATGAATACATACCATAGGGTTCTTAGAGCCGGAAGTCTCTCCATGGAAGATGGGAGGTTCCACACTCTTCTTCTTACCCTTATTCTTACTCTTACTCTTACCTTTGGGAGCAGTCTCGTCATATCCAAAACCACTAGTACCAATTTGTTTGGTAGAGTGTTCTAGGACATCATTGAGGGATTTCTTTCCCGTAAGAAACTTTTGCAAAGAAGATCTTAACTTGGCATTATCATCACTAAGGTAAATAATAGTAGTAGATAGACTAGCAAGATCATCTCTAGCATGCAATAGATCGGCCTCTAAACAGAAGGCTTTAGTATGTAAGGAATCACGTTCTAAAGCTATGCTAGCAACTTCATTACTTTGCAAAATAGGTATAGAAGATAGATCATTAACTTGAGCAAGTAACTTGGCATTTTCATATTTAAGCATGTGATAAACATGAATCTCTTTCTTCCTAGCATCATCAATGAGAGTTAGTTCTACATTTTCAGTTTTAAGAATATCTAACTCATCTTGGCATCTTTGGTTGTCTTCCTTAAGATCTACAATAGTCTTAAGATATACCCCATTCTCAACCTCTACTTCATTATGTTGAAGCTCAAGGTCAAGAAATTGCCCTTGCAAAGAATCTATGCTATAAAGGAGTCGTTTTTCATTTCTATCAAGAATCTCAATTTTAGTATAAAGATCATCTACTATCTTGCCTAATATTTTCCTTTTAGATTTGCATTTAGTAAAGGATGACCGACAATCATTTAGCATATCAATAAGAGTTTCCTTAGATAGCTCATGCAAATTGACATTACTTACCTCACTTACCTCACCTACATCTTCACTAGTAGAGGCCATGAGGACAAGGTGGCATTCTCCATCTTCAGATCTTGAGGAGCTTGAGGAAGACTCCTCCCAAGCTACATGAGCGGCATCTTTGGATCTTCTTTCTTTCTTTTCTTTCCTCTTGTACTTGCCTTCTCTCTTGTACTCCTTGTCTTTCTTGTGGTTTCTCTTGTGATGGCTCTTCTTGGCCTTTCGAAGTCACTCTTGTAATGTCTTTTTTGGCCACACTCATAGCATCTCGGAGTTGATGAAGAAGGCTTCCCCTTGAAGTTCTTACCCTTAGAGTAGTTTGCTTCATGCTCATTAGGGCCTTCATCTTCACTTGAGGAAGGAGTAGGGGACTTGAGAGCAATTGTTGTCGAACCATCTCTTCAATTTGAGCTTTAAAGGTTGTGTCCTTGATCTTCTTGGACTCCTTATCTTCTCTCTTTTCTTCTTTTTTTGCTTATCAAGCCTAGGTTCATGGGCTTGAAGGTTACCAACCAGCTCCTCGGTTGACAACTCACTTAGTTTGTACACCTCTTCAATGGATGTAACCTTGGGCTCCCATCTCTTAGTAAGAGATCTCAAGATCTTAGAGTTGATAGTTCCTTTGTCCATCACACTCCCAAGGGTTGCCAATCCATTGATGATCACATTGAGCCTAGTGTACATATCAGCAACTCTCTCATTCTTACCCATCTTAAAGTTATCAAGTACCCCACCAAGCATGTAGATCTTGGCTTCCTTCACTTGCTCTATTCCTTCATAGGTGACATAAAGCTTGTTCAAAATCTCATATGCGGTGTCCCAAGAGGAGATTTGGTTGAACTCGGATGGGGTGAGGGTTGCATAGATGATGCTCACAGATTTGGCATTGAGTTGAGCTTGCTTCGTTTGGGCTTTCATCCATGTGGATATTTCCCCATTTGGATCTTCATACTTGAGGTGCACCACCTTCCACATCTTATAGCTCACATCTTGGAGGTAGTACTACATTCTTCTCTTCCAATAGAGGAAGTTGGTGTCGTCGAAGACTGGAGGTCACATGGAGAAGCTTCCTTCCAAGTTGAGGGATCCAAGTGCTAAATCGTCCATCTTCTCCTACTTGTAGAAGTAACTTGGAGAAGACCTGCTCTGATACCATTTGTTAGATCAAGGGCTCTAGAGGGAGGGTGAATAGAGCTTCACAATTCTCACAAAAAGGATTAAACTACCAAATTATATTAAGTACAAAAACTTAAACAAACAACAAATTTGATGTCTTATCTAGCAAGCACAACAAGGATGAGAGACAAGGAAGAGCAAGCACTTAGACAGGTGGTTTAGAGTGGTTCCACGTCCTAACTAGGAGCAATGTCAGTCCACTACCTAGAGGTGGTTAATCTCTAGGATTTGCAATCTTGGTACCCTTATATTTCATTATAAGATTACAAGACACAACAACCACACATCCAAGGGCTTAGTACCTCAAACAAATATCTTCAACCTATAGAACGAGCTTACCCACTTGAACCATGGAGTCTTCCGCCATCAACATGGACTTACCCACTCCTTCTTAAAGTCTTCAGCCTTCAAGGGATTACCTATCTTTCTTGAGCGCTTGCCTTGACTATCTCCTTCACTTGGAGATTTGGAACACCTTGCCTTCTTCAACCTTGAAGAATAGCAACCTCTTCTCTTTCACTTAGAGAAGATCTTCAACCTTTTCTTTGATAGGAAAGAAGGTAGGAAGATCGTGGAGGAGAGCTTTACATCAATACATGGAGAAGCTCTCTTACAAAGGAACATATCTTACTCATACTCACGAATTTAACTTGAAGGTAGAGAGAGAAAGGGGCTCAAAGGATTAGAACACTCTCAACTAGGCTAGGACCAAGCTTGTAATGAATGAGCAACCCTGGAATGAACTCCAATAGGTCCTATTTATAGTTGACGGTGCCCCTTTAAGTTGTGGGACACTTAGATATGAAATATAGTTATTTTTGTTCAAAGAGATGACTCTATTTTCGCACAAAACACACACCAACGGTCATTATCACCTTTTCTGCAAATTTCGTACAGTGTAATCGGTCGAGTTTTAATAAAGGTAACTCGATCGATAGAGTAAAAGACAAAGTCGATATTCAAATCATCGGTCGAGTTTATCCTGGGGAAACTCAATCGACCAATGAAGATTGAATTGGTCAGGTACTCAATTGGTCGAGTTTTGTGAAACCACAACTCGATCGATGTTATCTTCAGAAACTTGATCCTGGAGGATCAGTCGAGTTTGCAACTTGACCGATTGACTACCTATGGTCAATTTTCTAAAGTGCATCTAAAGTGATTAAAACTTGGTGTTTAGTGTCCCAATAAATTTTCTCAACTAGTTTACAAGTTAATTCATCATTACAAGTGATTACAAAAATGTTCTAAGATTGTTTACATAGATTTCCAAAAATGCACACTTGTAGCTCTTTTGACTTGAACTTGAGCCAATCTAGGGATTTGGATTTTTTAACCTTTTCTTGTACCTAACATATGAAATCAATCTTTAATACAAATATTAGATACATATGAATGGAATGGTTAAGTCAATATCAAAATATGGACAATGTATAACCTTTAGGTCAACAAAAATGACTTTGGAATTCAATGGCATGGTACACTTATCGAAATATAAGAAACGATATGAACAAAAATGTACAGAATGGTGATGCTAAGTTAAAGGTGAAACTAATGAAGTTATTATGATGAAGTCTTTGATCTTTTATTTTAATTACATGTAGCTAACCCAAATTGAATGAAATATACTAAATTTGGACTTTGATGGATGTTAATGAGAAGAGAAGCATTGTATATCAATTGAATTAAGAATGATTGGTTCCAATAATGTAATGAGCATGGAATAAAAGAAGTTGAGACTAACGAATATGAAATGAAGGAAAAAGATAATAATTAGTAGATGAATCTAAGAATCTAACTCTAACCCTAAAATGATGAGCTAGTGGTACTAATGAATAATGATCTCAAATGAGGGGTTAAGGAATGCACATAAATGTAGTTGAATTCAATTAAAAGATGAGGTTCACGAGGTACCTAAGCTTGGGCATGATGGGCTCGCTGGTGGCTGGATCTGGATGACCAAATTCAATAGCAATGGTTCACATCGATCCAAAATTAGTATCCTTACAAAAATCATATGTTGAACTGGAGAATTTAGATTTAGTAAACAATGTGTCTATGGAAATCTATTGAAGTCTACTTTCTTATAAAAATGGATTGAAAAGGTGTTTTAGATGTATGATATTTATTGCATTTTGACTACTAAAAGATATAAGATTTCAATATTTTGGGCATAAATGATAGAAAACGACTTTAGAAATTTATGAACATTTTATAGTATGTGTATCTTGATATTCCTAACATAATTTCAAAGGTTGATCACATTGATTTGAGGTTTTATATGAGATTGATACTTACCCTTATAAGGGCCTTATGGGCATATCAACCATGATTTGATTATGAAACACTATGGGATTTTTATCTCAACCCTAATGTATGATGTTATTATTGTTTCTAAAGTTTTGATATTGTTTCATTCATATTTAGATCATTATATGATTTTTTTCCCTAAGTGGCCATTATGTGTGATAATTAAAGATAATTTGTGAGACAACATGTATTTTATGTGCATGTTTTGATATACGTTCAATATAAATATGTTATCATGGGTTTAAATTGGTCTTATGTTTAGTCTAAGTAGTAACCCTAATATAGTTTAGGAGCTTAGGTTGATGGGTTTTGAGATATAGGAATGGAAAGAAGGAATGCACCTGACCTATAGAATTTTGTTGATGTCCAGGCTAATATGTTGCAAACTAAGGATCCAGACTACATTAAGGATACCCTCAAACAATGTAAGTGGGCCATGTCCATTGAATTTCATTATTATTATGATTCAGCCTACATATCCCCATTTAGTAACTTGGAGATTAAGTTACTTTTAGACTTTAGAAATTCATATCATGTCATGCTCTGAGAAATCATATTTCATCCAGTTTAAGTTATGTTGACATGTCATCAGGTTTCAAGTATTTGAGTTTTATCATATTTCGATGCTCAATTCAGTTTATTTTATTAAGCCTTTAAACTCACATGATCAATATATGACATCAGAATTATGTTAAGTCCTCATGTGAAAATAGAACTTCAAATTAAGATTTATCAGATAATAAGCTTATCATATTCTAGATCCAAAGTTAGATTCAGTTTAGAATTAAATAAAAAATATATAGATACAAAGATAATAGATCAGATTTAGAGATAGAAATTAAGAACATACATAGTGATAAGAGATTCAGATTCATAGATAAAAAAATTAAGTACATATTCAGAAATAAGAGATTAAGATTCAGAATAAGAAATTTAGAATAGAGATAGAAAAAAATGACATCAAAGCATTAATTATACATTACAGGATAAGTCATCACCATAGAGTCTCAAGATAACTCAGAGGACGCACTACGCTAGATACTGCAGGTGTCAGTTACGGCACTTTGTGCCAACAGAGGGTGTGTTGCACCATAGAGGACACTTTGGTGTCAATGAAGGGAAAATTGTGCCAATAAATGGTGTTTTACACCGTAGAGGACACTTCAGTGTCAACAGAGGGCACATATTTCCAGTAGAGGGTGTTTTGCACCATAGAGGACACTTCAGTGTCAACAAAGGACTTATCGTATAATGGTGGCCACAAGAAGTTAATAGACGTAATTAAAAGACACATTGATTCAATATAAGTTTATAACTTCAAATATCAGTTCAATTTTTAGTTATATGGGATTAAGAGGAAAATATTTCTCTCCCCCTCTCCCATAACCCGTGGCATTATTTATAGTATACTCATGTTTATATTATTAGAAATTCAATTTCACTTACTCTAACTTAGGTTTCCCTTTGTGCATGGCTGGATACGATAGGTCTGAAGGTATATAATTTCAAGAGGTAGTCATGACAAGATGATGCAGTGACAACTTTCAGAGGTTTGATTTGTGGGACTCCATCTACATGATCCTAGAGCTTATGATAGAATTATAATGTTCTACATCATATGTTATGGTTTTCTTATAAGGTTTGATGTAACTAAGTTTCTTCTCTGAGAATATGATGAGAATTTATTTCATAAACATTCTATAATAGTTCTTTTCTATCATTATTGTAATGCATATCATGTTAGTAACACTCCCCAATTAGAAAAAAAGGTATTGCTGATATGATATGAAAATTGGGGTGTTACAGATTTCTTGATCTTTCAGTAAATTCCACTCTTTTGATTTCTTGCCCCCCACTCGATTTTGTCGACTCGTCAAGGTTTCCCCACATGGACCTTGTATTATGACTGCTTCTCCTTAACTATGACATCACCACAACTACACAAATAGAATAATGGTTTGGATGTTTTCAAAGTTTCTACAATTTGGTAGGTTTAGTTCTTCCTCTTCTTGTATCTGTGGTGAAATTGTCCTAGCTTCTCTATCCATTCTAGGACCTACAAGAGGGTTTTTTAAGACCAGAAGAATTTGAGGAACATACGTCTATAGTGGTTTGATGAGTTCTTGCACTAGAGTGTTGGTGTTGATTCTAGGATCACATGAATTGTTAGTTCTGTAGTTTCTCAGTTGGATAACAAAAGGTAGAAGGTGGTCTCTTGTGCATGTACATCCTCACCCCTACTTTCATTTTTATTTTTTCATTCCCAAAAGGGTAGAATCATCTTTTCAATGCCTTGTTTTATTTCTATCACGCTAAGATGAGAAGCAGATATGTTGCATGCTTGTATCAGATGGAAAACCCTAATAGGGCCATCTCAGTTGGGTTTTAAAAGAAATGGATAATGCAATTATGTGGCTTATAGGAATTTTTTATTGGTCAAAAAATCTAAACTCATAGTAAGTTATCATAGATCAATAAAATAAGATAAAAATGTTTTAAAACACTGATTATTTTCTATCCAACGATATCAATTTTATAACCTAAATCAAATATAATAAATATGTGCTTTATGAATATTCCAAATTGGTTAGAATTTTTCTACAATTCGTAATTAATAGTATGTAAGTCAAAAAATAAAGAAAAATATGTTATAAACTCATAAAAAATATTTTGAAATATTGCATGATGTTTATAACCTAATTTATTATTAATAAAAAGGCAACTTTTATGGTTTATATGATTAATGTGAATCTAACCCTAATTTAATGCATACATTTAATAGGTGCATTGGAACCCTAATGTGAATTTAGGGTTTACCTTGGATCTCGATAGTTTGTACATGAGTGATGTTGCATCTCCTAAATTTCAAATTGAGCACTTGACCTATGTTACTCTCTCTCTCTCTCTCTGTCTATTTGGAACATGAAAAGCTTAATCTTTTAAATGAAGTTAATTCTTGAATTGTTCTAATTGAAAAGATCTCTTTTGTTATAAGATTCTCTCTCATCATTGAATCTATTGGATCTTATTTTATGGTCCCTTTGACCCATCTTGATATTCCACAGATGTTCCATCCCTCATATACTGAAATAAACTTTCTTATTTTTCTACTATGCATCATGTGGCGACTACTAGCATAATGTGACATGTGTGATTTTGTGTGCATGTGTAAATTCCCATACTTGATAATGCAGACATAATATTTCCAGTAAGAGAAATTATTAGAGCAGATGTGTATCTTGTCATGCTCAGAGAAGATGTGTACATGTTCATCCTCACTTTATATTATGGTAGATTTGTTATTTCCTACCAATATGCTTATACTTTTCTAGTATTGTCACATGTAAAACACATGGATGTCTTGCTCATATTTTTCATCTCCTTATTTGGAGCTTGACTAAACTTATTTCTTGCCTCCATATTTTGTGCATGTATAGTTGACTAAACTTATTTTGTGCATCAATACATATTTACCATCATAATATTATTGGTGCATATTTCCACCCCGAGTGTGTCTTTTCACTCTTATCATATATATTGGACACGCCTTTCTGCCTAGTATGCTTTTTTCCACCCAACTTAGGTTTAAGTTTGTATAGGTTTCAATCATGTTTAATTCATATTAGTCTGATTGTTTGACATGCATTGTTTATTGTTATTCACTACTACAAAAAATGCTTTTTACAACGGGAAAAACACAATAGTCATGTTGGTTGTGTTGTAGTTAGCATATCTTTTACAACAAGTCTATTTGGGTGTTTTGAATTATATATTTTATACAACACAATTTATGTACAATGGGCCAAACTCGTTGTAGTATATGTGATACTACAACAGGTGTTAAATTGTTGTAATAGACTGTAATATCACAACATACTCAAACCCGTTGTAAAAGAACATAATTACACAACATGCTCTAATTTGTTGTAATAGTCACGTATGCTAACTTGTTGTAATAGATCATCATTACACAACATACTCTAAACCATTGTAAAAGATCATAATTACACAACATGCTCTAACCCGTTGTAATAGTCATGTATGTTAACCCGTTGTAATAGACAATCATTACACAACATACTCTAACCCGTTGTAAAATATCATAATTACACAACATTTTCTACCCATTGTAATAGTCACATGTGTTAACCCGTTGTAATAGACCATCATTACACAACATACTATAACCCATTGTAGTATACTATAATTACACAACATGATTTCACCTATTGTAATAGTTACCCGTTGTAATAGACCACAATCACACAATAGGTTTGCACGTCATTTGTTGTATATGTACAACAAAGAATATATGCGTCGCATAAAATAAAATGGGTTTAGCAGTTTGAGATGTGACTTACTTTGAAGTGGTCTCATGTTCAAAATCTTGTGTCTAGATGTATTTTCCTTTTGTCTCAACATGTTATATACAACACCCCTATTACAAAAGGTGTTTTCAATGATCTACAACATGTATTAACTGTTGTATAAAATAAATATATTACAACATGTGCAACACATGTTGTATAAAGAACCCCCCCATAAAACCACGTGATCTAATACAACAGTTGACACCCGTTGTAAAATAGAAAAATGAATTGTTGTAAAAACCATTTTTTGTAGTAGTGATTTATGATTCACATATTCTATTGAGATATTGAATAAGGCAAGAACCCCTCTTATTGTTTATCTTGTTTACATGTTCTCTTGATGTCCATTTGGATGATTATTTTCCCTATTGGTTTGGGAAGCCTTGATAAAGTTTATTGTTGTCCTTGTGGGGCATGCTTCCAACCTCTTAGGTGAAAGACATGGTGGACTTGACATAGTGACTTAAACTTGGAGTAGTGGAGCTGACTCGTGGGAGATAGATTTGAGATAATTTGGATATTCCTCTACCTAGTGAAAATTGTTTCTTTCATTTAAACCCCTATGTGTGGAGATTATTTTTTAATCATGTAATCTTGTAAAATTAAATATAGTCATACATTTATTTCTGTTGTTGTATTTTGATCAACACCTATTTCAGCATACTTTCTAGTGTATTTGGAGTAGATGTGTTTATTCCTCAAATTGAGTAAGTAGTGCATCAAAAATATTATTAGTTGTCAGGACATTAATTATGTTAAACCTCCATCACCTCTCCAAAACCTCCTAATAAGTCCATTGGGTTCTATGAAGTTATTGAATCTATTAATAATTAAAAATCACTTATATAAATATGGAGTTTGATACCAATAGTAAGATGCACCATCTTGTTATCCCCAATAAAAGAGACTATAGAAGCTAGAGAAGTTATCCAAATACCACCAACGATCCAACAATGCCATTTATGAAATTGTTGATAGTTACTTATTATTTATTTAAAACTAGATTATTGGTAATATATAGATAACGCCATGTTGGCTCCATTATCCACCTTTTCGAGATACTAAGATAATGGGAGAAAAGTGTCATCACACTATACCTACATATGGTTGCATGACTCCCTCAAGTCATCCCCCACCTTTTCCCCTACCATCTTTGAAGAGGAGATAGATCTAAGTAAAAATGCACGACTTTCTTCCTGCAGCTCATCCTCATCTATCACCCAAATTTTGTCATCACGCTCAAGGTGTTGGACCATCACAGCTCTAGTTTTGTCTTGTTTTAAACTCTTTGTATCATAAAATACAATGACATAGCAGTGCCAAAATGGTTGGAGACGAGATTTCAAGCTATTCACAGAGAAGAGAAAAAACTACTCGTGGCATGTGGCCTCCAAAAAGCAAGTGGCGTGCGAAGTGGGGTTGATAGAAGCTTTGTTAGGAAGGCTAACCAAAAGGAAAATCCAAGAATTGAACCTACAGTCTGCCAAAAGCAACCTCAGTACAGGTCCACCATTTTTCCAGCAGTCTAGATATAAAGAACATACTTTTTTTCCTTATTTTCTTCATCCTGGAGAAGGTAAAAAAAGGTGCAAAGTACGAGGGCTAATATAACTGAATCTTACATTACTACTAGTAAACACACACACGTGTCCATGCACGTGTCCAATTAAATTGGTTCAAAAAATAAAGACAATGAATATATCAATTGTTACATATAACCATTAATAAATAATCATATGTAATTAACATTAGTAACTATTTTCTTAAGATTTTTCATGAAAGTCTTGTGATTTTATCTGAAAATAAAATAATCTATCTAAATTGTGGAACAATAATATTTTTACCTTGCTTAATAGTTAAAATTTTAATCTTGATACAAGTTAAAACTTATATCTATTCCTTCCCATTCCACTTTTGTTAATGAATGTGAAATTTTTTTCTAGTTAAAGAGTAATCTACATTTATAAGGGGTTGTAATAATCTATTTTACTATCCATGGCCTAATAATTTGGTTGGGAAAAGATATTTATTAGTGATCCATAGAGACATGTGAGAGTTTTCTTTTCTTATTCCAATATATGTGGTATTATTTACATAATAAAAAAACTTCTTTGATGTTGGTAAACATATATGTTACTGGTTTTATTTAAATGATTATGAACTTCATGTAATCAAATTTCTTTAAATGATCAAAAGGTACTCTGGAATGGCAAAAGCGTTATACATTAACATAAAAGTGATACCTTTTATTTTACTTTTTGTCCATCCTCAGCTATATAAAAATGTGATCAATCTCATATATGGAAATTTATACAATTTTGTTATCTATCAATTCTTGTAATGACGTCTATGATATATGATATTTTTACCAAGACAAAAATATATAAGTAACTTAAGTAAATATACCAACATATGTAAAATTGTTCGCACAACTATATTCTAATTCGCATCGAGTTATTTATAATAGAAAAATTATTCATGAGACTTTTTTTATTATATAGTTTATTAACAACAAGAAAAAAATTTAGATCCCTTACCTATAAATTATTTATTTTTAATTTAATGATGCTTATAGGATTCTCTTTGCAACAAATAAAACTGGAAGTCACTACAAATTTTTGAAGTCCATTTCGAAAAGTCTTATGGTTGTAATATGTTTTTAGTGCTCACAAATAGCAAGCCCTCAATGTTTAAGAAATTTTATCCTAAATTTTGAAGATAAGTCAATAGTTAGTTGAATCCTTATTTTGATCATATATATGGAAGTCATAACAATTCTATCCATTAAATAACAAATGATATCAATCAGTATTTAGAAACAATCAAAAGCCATTACCTGTATTTTTGTAATCTTATATCAGTATAATTCTTGTATTATGTACCTTAAAACGATTAATACCCTACAATAGTTATAAAAATTCACCAATATAATATTAATAATCACTTAAGATGTATGATCTACGTATTAGTGAATTATAATCAAGTAACATGCACTTTCTATCAAATTTGTTGAAGTCCCTATCAAGTTAATTATGATAAAGGACTAATTTTATGAAAATCAACATTTTTAATATACTTTTAACCTTTTTGAAAAGATTTATAATTTTAGATGGATTTATAGTTTTAACCTATATATATCCATACACTTTCAAGATTCCAAGTCACCCTTAATGAAGTCAGTTCACATATTTATTTGCAATTCATTTTTAAAATATATTATCTCAGTAGTAAATTAACAATAGTCCATATTCACTAAACACGAAAGGAAAAGTTATTTGTTTATATTATCATTCATTTTTGTCAACCACCATGTTAAGAAAAGTGCAAGCTTTTTTATTTTGATACTATAGATATGAATACTTTTTGGAAAATCAGTCTGCACGGCCGCATATACTCCTGCATATACCTATTTAGTCACCCTACCGCACCGCATATTACTAATCGGTCTACTAAGTGGTCATGGGCCGCATATACTCCCGCTTGGCCGATTAAGCGGCCGATTAAACTCCCTTTTTTTGAAAAGTCCACAACTAATGTTCATGCATTTCGTACATACATGCATATATATATATATATATATATATATATATATATATATATATATATATATATATATATATATATATATACACACACACATTTCATTATATATATAAATAGAGATATATAGTCATTGAATTATATGTATACATTGTAATATATATAAAAAATTTCCACACACATTTGTACATTTATTCGAATACTTTTTGATATATTAACATGTATAGATACATATACAATATACCTAAATATACAATCACATATTTGTGCATGCATATATACATTTTTATTTTTCACATTTATAGACACTATACATATATTTGTACATTGATTTACCTACATTTTAGTATTTGTACATATATTACAAACACATTCTATATATAGACATATATACATATATACATATATAAGCATATCATACATCATACATGTATATTAATATGTTTATAAGTAAATAGATGTATGTGCCTACTCTACATATTTTAATTTATAATCTTGCTATATTATTATATATATATATATATAATTAATTTATTGAAATAAAAAAAATCTAAAACCGCATATACTATCGTATATACTCCCACATATTGCATATACTCTATGCAGTACCCTCTCCGCCCGTACACCGCATACCGCTTTCCTGAACCATGGATATAAAGGAAGTATATAAGATTTGTTTTCTATTATAGTTACATATGTTCACTAAAATTTGAATTGATATTTTTTAAATTTGTTAGAAGTTTATACTAACAAAATTTTATTGTTGAGGCAATTTATAATTGTCTAAAATAAATTAACTACAAATTTTTTCATAAAAATGTCAAATGTATACAAATTATTTTCTATAAATATATAAATTATTACATGTAATCATGAACAAATAACCATATGCAACAACCATTAGTCGTTGATGTATTAATATATTTCTAAACATCTTGTGATATCATTTGAGAATAAAATAACATATTTAAATTTGGAAACAATAAAATTTTACCTAGGTTAATTGTTGAATTTTGACCTCGATACATTTTTTGAACTTGTGTTTATTCCTTCACATTCCACTTTGTTAAAGGATATGAAAATTTCTTTTCAATTAATATAATTAATGTTGATTTATAAGGGGATTTAATAATCTGTTTAACAATCTGGTTGAGAAAATATATTTTTATTATTGATCCATAGAGACATGCATGAATTTGCTTTATTTATTCCAATATAGGTGGTATTATTTGTAGAAAAAAAGAAACTTCATTGATGTTAGCAAACTTTTATGTCATTGGTTTTAGTTAAATAATTATTAACTTCATGTAATGAAATATCTTTGAATGATAAAAAAAGCTACTTCAAAATGACAAACAAACTATGCATAACCTAAAAGGGTATCTTTTATTATATTTTATGGTCATCTTCAACTACATAAAAGTATAATCCAGCTCATACATGGAACTAATATGCTTTGGTTATTTGTTGATACTTTTAGTGACGTTTGTGATATACCATAATTTACTAAGACTAAAATATATAAGTAACATAAGTATATCAACTTAATTAAAATTGTTCACACAGCTATTTTTTCTATCCCATAAAGTTCTCTATAATAGAAAAAAGTCATGATATTTGTTTTATATAGTTATTAACAACAAGAGTGAAATGTTAAACCACTTACCTAAAAAATGAAATTAATTTTGATTTAAGAAAAGCTTATTTAGTTTTATACTTTAGATATGAAGGAAATATACAAGATTTGTTTCATACTATATAGATAGATAAGTTCACTATATTTTGAGTTTATATCATTAAAATTCTTTTTTTAAGATACATTATTAAAATTCTTTAGAATTTTATACTACGAAATTTTATTGTTGAAGGTAATCTATAATTGTATAAAATCCATAATTGTATAAAATTCATTCTATATGAGTTTTTTCTTAAAAATGATAATTGTGTAAGAATTATTTTTTGTGAAGAAATTAGGTTTGGTGAGATTATAATCATGTTAGCTCAAGTACTTTGACAAAAGGCTTTCTTTTCCTCTATAATAAAATATTTTCTCCGTGAACTTGGAGGCAACAACTTTGCTTTTGGATAAAACCAAATCTAGAAATATTCACCCAAAAAAATCTAGAAATATTCAGTAATATATTAGAACAACCATATGAGATTTAAATTGTAAAATAATCAACTTGGGAGCATTATTTGCAAAAACTCAATGTATTAAAATAACAAAAACAAATAATTAAATATCATTCAAATACAAAGTAAATGTTTAAAAAATGCTGAGAAAATAACTTAAAAGAAAAAATAACAATCACTAAGATCCACTGTATCATCCAATACAAGTTTAAGTACAAAGAATTCATCGGGTGCCCAAACTTTGCACCCCTATTTTTATTTATTGCATGAACTTAATGAATATATGTTTATGT
Organism: Alisma plantago-aquatica; assembly: GCA_963693085.1. Lineage (NCBI taxonomy): Eukaryota > Viridiplantae > Streptophyta > Magnoliopsida > Alismatales > Alismataceae > Alisma > Alisma plantago-aquatica. The sequence goes on along the minus strand of OY856414.1, from coordinate 181,379,526 downwards.
TGTCTTTCTTCGGTCATATTTCCAATGATATTAGATTTTAGCATGCCGTTGGGTGTTCATCTTTAATGAAGAAAGCTTTTGTTCACTGCCCATAGCTCGACCATCCCACATACCACATGTTTCAAAAGTGACATCTAAATCAAAGATTATAATAGTGATCTCATTATCATTGTAGAACACTAACACATATATGCTACAAATCACAATCTAACAACATCAGATTTCACCTTCACTTCCATGCTTGTATAATATTAGAAATATCAGAAAATACACTCCTGCTTGCACCAGCGTTGGGAAAGATGATAGGCGGAGCACTCGTACGTAGCATTGAGGTGAATCTCAAGCATATGATGCGAGATTGTTTGACTTATCTCTTGTTGTTGGAAACATATTGTAATGAAAATCTAGACATCTGATGGAGGGCCTTGTGGTTACCTCTAGCTATTTTATTATCAAAACTCAGCTTGGAAGGCTCTCATGTAGACATAATACACCTTTGTTGTTGTTAGGATCCATCCCTAGTGAGATTTAGTGTTGATACCTCCAGCCTCCTTGTCATGTGTAAGCATCAAATAGGGATTGCCTGGCTACAGAAGATAGCATCAAAGATTGTGGTTCTAAACCACAAAAAATATGTATACATCATAACATCATAGCACATCACCAAATTGAGGGTGCAACTTTTTAATACTAAAAGTGCACATTTGCACCTAATGTCGTAGAGGGGAAGTAAGGAGAAGAACGTTATGTCAATCAAATGGAAGAATTTTTTTTGGAGATCAAGTGATTCTAATGGAATTAAGCATAGTAATCAAAGATAGCAATACACATGGACATTTAACTGACTCCTCGTCACTCCTTTTTTTTTTTAATGACTCTTCGTCACTCTTACACACTGCAATTTATACGAAACAACAAAATATGTGACCGACGTTAATTAGATGAACCAACCAATGATGACCAATCAAAATAAACAAATCTATAAAACCAATAAAAGAAAAGATAAGAAGATAAAATGAATATACTCCACATTACACGATGACAGGTCAGCGGTCGGTGTACTTCATCTAGACAAGCGAGGAAACAATGACATTAGTATTGTAATAGCAAAAAATAAGATGCCATATTACATATTATTTAATATATAACCTAGTACATTTCTGTTTCTATATGATAGTCCGCTAGCCTCCAAGCTGAATATCTCATTACTATACCTATACACTGTTTCGAATACAATATATTGTCCGACTCGTTACGAAAGAAAAAACATGACATATGTCTGAATTTTTGGAATCATATTGATCATAAACAACCAACACCTCTCTCTCTCTTTTACCCAAAACTGTAGTCGGGCCCACCCTCACTGAACTCCCACCCAAACCGAGTGATGGTGGAGTGTGGACTCTCCGCTCCCTGATCCTGCATGGGAAACAAGTCATCGACCACAACGTGATGGCAATGAGAAACACATCCTTGTACTCCTTGTCCCCGCCAACATGATGAACTGTCCTTCAATAATGACCACGTTCACATAGAGCCGCACTTGTGGCAGCGATTGTGATGCCTGTTGATCACCATTTTGATAGTATGTACGTGCCCTTAGTCACGATCAAAACTGTAAACAACTTGAGTGTATGAGGTTGCAATCAGGGATCAACCACGGCATCATAAAAAGATTTCAAACACCTAGAGCACGATGGATGGATGGAAGGAGAAAACATACCTGTTCTTATCATGCAAGTATGGGAACCGTAATCACAAGTAAAAGAGAGGGCTAGATGAGATGTCACAGAGGGACCATTACACGCTCAAGATGAAGGAGTAGAGACATGATACGATAAACCGGCATCGTGATAATGTTGTTTGCAGATGGGTGAGAGAAATTTGGCTAAAAAGAATAAAAAATGTGAAAAATTATGAGAGGGGAGAGAGTTAAGGAGAATGCATCACTTCAAAGCAGTGCAATCTGATTGGTTGACACATATTTTGGATACAAAAAAAAATGGCATAGTTGTAATTTGGGAGACAAACTCCCTCTTTTTATAGTATAGTATAGTAGTATAGATAGATATGTTGGAGTAAAAAGAACGGTCTGTTGGGTTGAGGCCGAAAAGAGAGCTGAAAAAAAAGGGAGAAAAGTATAACAAGAGGAGGGCCCAAGGAACCGGTTTATGCACGTGGCAACATGGATCCAAGAAAAGTGGATGAACGGCACGCTCCACGGCCCCGACGTGAAAGTGCAATCCGTTCCGGTCACGTTCGCTAGCCAGTCGCCAATCCATTTTTTCATCATTGTAGATTTGTTTGTAAAATGTGAAAAGCAATGAGGTCGGGGAGTTGGAACCAACACAAATCATGAGTAACACCACCCACATAAAAGAATGAGGGAAAAGAAAAAAAAAACCACCCACGTCCAGAGCGGGCGCGGAGTTGTAGTCAATACCGGATCAGAACCCAACAAGGCAACGCGTGTTGGTGCTTGCGGCCCAGCAGATGCATCGGCTTTATAAAACCGGCTGTAGATTTAGATTTTCGGAGTGCTAACCTACATGATCACCGATGTCCCCCACATCCTGCAACTGCGACCTTCTCTTCCTCGGATGCACCATTTTCATGTAGACCACTGGCCACCACCGGTCGGTATTTGCATCTCAACACCCAACCTGAGATTGTACCGCACACATTACACATATAAGGGCTAGCTTAGTTTCACATAGTATCAACTCTCACCTGTAATTAGTAAACAGCAAATCAAACGACAAGCAATTGAAACTATAATGGTTTCGTTTAATTGTAGTAGACGAAAGTGATTGCCTTAGTTTGCTTACGTTGGGTACAATGCAGTTTTAAGCAGAAAAATGTTGTGGTCACTTACCTTTTTTAAGCATTGAACCGTGCTCTCTTTTTCTGCCAACGAGCTGTGAAAATGGATTGCGCCCATATGCAACGCAGTTCTTTCTCCACATATCTCTGTATAATCTTGTTCCATTATATACTTCATTTTCACAACATAGTTTACAACCACTCAGTACCAAATAGAAGATGCTAAAAAACAGATGAATTGAAACTGTAAGTATTAGTATGCAGCCCAACCAAACATGACTGATAAACTACTTTCTATTAGGGAAAAAAATCTAAATGGCACATTTGTCAATTTTAATTACCTAAATGGCACGTTCTGGAACTTATTGCCCAAAATGGCACATTTCTGGAGCAATGTGTCCCCTGCTGGGACACATTGCTCTCCCGCGAGGCAATGCATCCCGGCGGGGGACGCATTGGTCCCACAGGAGGGCAATGTGTCCCGAGCCGTGACACATTACTCTGTTGTGGGACCAATGCGTCTCCCGCCGGGACGCATTGCCTCGCGGGAGAGCAATGCGTCCCAGCAGGGGACGCATTGACCCCACAGGAGTGCAATGCGTCACGGCTCAGGACGCATTTCCCTTTGTGGGACCAATGGGTCGCGCCCCGCGACGCGCCCAACGGCTAGAAATTGCCACGCGGGCAATGCGTCCGGGACGGGGACGCATTACTCCCAGGGCAACAGCTATTTTGCCGTTGGGGCCGCCGGGCGGTGCCACGTAGGCGTAATGCGTCCCCAACCGGGACGCATTGCTCCCCTATATATATTGGCCGAAAACAACCCCTCAAACTCACACCATTCTTCATTTCCTTCATCTAGCTCTATACTCCCATTGCTCTGGAGCTTTTTCTCGGATTGCTATTGTTTTGGGTGATTTCTAGCTTATTTCGGACGATCTTGGAGCTGATATCTTCTACTGCTCGGAGACTATTTTGAGCTTCTTCTTTCTCTTCTTCTATTCTTCGATTGTCAACACATAATTCTCCATTTCGGGTATTTATTCTACTAAAATTTTAATTTTCAAAATATGAACTTAACTTTAGTACGAAATATTACAACTGAAATAATTGTATTGTTACTCTTTAATTGCACATTACTGAAATAATGATGTAGAAAATGACAATTGAAGGCTACTTAATACCTGAAAAATTATTGTTCGAAATTGCAAAATTGTTATTTTGAAATGTTAGTGTTACTAAAAATTTAGCAAAATTGTTGTTATGAAATGTTAGTTAATTTTACTGAAAAAATAGCAAAATTGTTGTTCTTAATAGTTGTTCACTGTTAAGTAGTCCAATAAATTTAATTTCAAATTGATGTCACTGCTCTAAAATATTAATTTATGTTGATATAATGTCATAAAATATGAATTTCTTTCTGATGTTAATATAATATTCTAAAATATAGGAACATGACATCTAGTTCAAATTCATGAATTGTGAAGATGTGATATGATGGGAAATTTCTCTCTGATGGGTCTTATTCTAGTCGATCTGTTAGACCCATAAACATTTCACTTATTAATACCCTATCTGAACTAAAATCATATATCTATACAACACTTGACATCAATCCCAACCACTTCTCTATCAAAATATCCTATCTTTTCCCTGGAGAAAATCATATGCTCGTACAAGTTGATGATGATGATGCATACAGAACCTTGTTATCACTTTCAGTTGATGCCTATATTGATGTGTTTCTTAAAAAAACATATATCCACCAACAACCTTGTTTAACGAGTCTATTGAATCAATTTCAATCTCAATTCTCTCGGAGTCAACCGCCTCAATTCTGTCAAAGTCATTTAACTACTGAATGGAGTCAACCACCTCAATTCAGTCCTACACCTCAATTTAGTCTTAGCAATTTAACTGCTGAGTGGAGTCAACCACCTGAATTTTCTCAAAATCTTACTACTGAGAATATTGGTGTTGAGGTTGAGGAGGGAGATAATGATATTGATCATGAAGGTGATAATGATAGTGAACATGAAGGTGATAACAATAGTGACATTGAAGGTGGTAATAACAGTGAACCACCTGAGGATGAGTCATTGACTGAAACTGATGATGAGCACACACATCCATTCCCTGACTCTATTGCAACATTGAGTTATATTCCATCCATATTTGACAACTAATGGCCCCAACATGAACACATTGATTCCAACTATGAAGCTTTTCAAGATGATGACTGGGTGGAAGATTTTTGTCATGAATTTCGTCTCAATTACAATCCTTCCAGTGCTGCTATATATGAGGGTGCTTTATTTGCATCTAAAGTTGTACTGGTTGAGACACTCCAAAAATGGTCGGTACAAAAGAATGTCCAGTACCGTACATTACACTCAAATAATCATCATCTTAAACTTGCTTGTATCCATGATGAACGGTCCTTGGAGATTGACCGCTTGCCAGTCCAAAAAAGCAGGTGGCATGTGGAAGATAAAGCGTTGTAAAGCAGGCCACAATTGTGAATTAACTGTTATGAATCATGATCATCACCAACTCACATCATCTTATATTGCTCGAATGATAATGCCAATCCTAGTATCACGATTGGATATGTCGACACGAGAAATTCGTGACAAGGTGAATGTTGAACTAAGGCTCAATATATCTTAGAAGAAGGTATATCTAGCGAGGAGGAAGGCTGTTTGTAAAATATTTGGAGACTGGGAATCATCATATCATAGTTTGTTGCCGTTCCTGATTTCTCTGACACAATATATTCCAAGAACTATATATGCCCACCTTATTGATGATTATACCCTTCAAACTGAAGGCACTCGTAGATTCAAGCGGGTGTTTTGGGCATTTGGTCCAGCTGTAAGGGGTTGGGCCTATTGTAGGCCTGTTCTTACTGTTGATGGCACATTTTTAACAGGAAAATATACTGGCATACTTCTCCTTGCATTTGGTCCAGCTGTGAGGGGTTGGGCCTATTGTTAGAGGTTTGCCAATACAAGCGTTAATTGTTGCCACATACTATCGCTCTGTGACCATGTGGCTGTATAGGCGTAATCTCGCAAATAAACGTGCACAAGATGGATTTAAATGGCCCTTTAAGGTTCATGATAAGCTTTATAATGTTCGAGAGGATGCAAAAAAATTGACAATACACATTCGTGTGAACAATGATGAATGGCTTGTTGGTGACATGGATGGATATAAATTTCAAGTAATAGTGCGTCCAAATGGTGGCAGTCAATGCAGCTGTGGTTTTCCACAACAATGGCATTTTCCATGCTCTCATGTTTGGGTAGCTGCAGACTCTGTCAATTGGGATCTTGATGCACTTGTGAGTGCATATTATACAAATGAGGCTTATCTAAATGCATACAGAACCGAATTTCGTGGCATTCCCGACAAGAGGTATTGGCCTCAATTTGATGAAAGTAGAGGTATGTATCCCTTATTATCCCCTAGGAAACGAAGGCAAGCTGGAAGACCAAAGAAAAAGAGAAGGCATTCAACTATGGATGTTGATCCAAATCAGTATACATATCACTGTCATAAGTGTGGCAGAAAGGGCCATAATAGACGCACTTGTCCTAATGTCATATGATGGTTGGTTATGTAATGTTTGCAATTTAAATTTACTCAAGTGATGTAATATTTGCAGTTTCAATTTCACTAAATTCATGTAATGTTTGTAATTTCAATTTCACTAAAGTCATGTAATGTTTGCAATTTCAATTTCACTAAAACAATGAATTTATAATGGTTTTTCTATAGATGGCTCATCGAAGGACATGGACATTTTATATGTTTGTAGAGTTAATCCAAATAATAGCTACGAAGTGCCTACAGGGAAAAATGACTCATCAAACTCTATTGGATGATGACTGGAATGACGTACCAGATTTGTTGCACAACAAGTTAGGAATTATAGTGACAAAAGAACAAGCAAAATTTCATTGGCAATTTTTAAAGAAAATGTTTCACATGTATGAAGAACTTCTTGAGCTACCTGGTTGGTATTGGGATCACACAAAACAGAAAGTAATGCCAATCAACGAATAAGTAAAAAACCAATTAGCTGTGTCACATCCAGAGATACATCGAGTGGTACATCAAGTGTGGCCATTTTATGAACCTCTAGATGAGATACTGAATCAAATGTAGTAATTTCATGTAGTTCATGTTGTATTTTTATATTGTTTGTTCATGTAATTCATGTTGTTCATGTTGTAATTTCATCTTATCTAATGAAGAATCTTGACAATCTTAAATGTTGTACACTATTTGCACTTTTCATTTAATGTAATATTTTCACTTTTCATAGATATGGCTCCTAGACAACAAACCTACCGAGTCTCCCAGCACCACATTATGTTGGCACAATGGCCTATTACTGACCAGGATGTTTTAGACAATATTTCCATAGCTGGTTTTGGGCTTGTTCGTAGGCTACCATGTATCCACCTTGACCCTACTTTAATCACTGCATTAGTTAACAGGTGGGACAACTCTAGCAATACTTTTAGGCTTCCCCCTTTTGAGATGAGTGTCACTCTTCAGGATGTTGCAGTTCTTTTAGGCCTGAGGATTGATGGCCCACCGGTTATAGCTTCATATCCTTTAGGTGTAGATGAGGGGCAATTTTCTTCATGGACTCACCTTTGTGAGAATTTCTTAGGAGATGCACCAGATGGGATGACTAAGGGGCATATCTCCTTGATTTGGTTGCGTGAGACCTTCAAGGATATGGATCTTACCGCGGATGATGAAGAACAACAAGTAGAAATGAGGACAAGGTATACTAGGGCATATCTCTTATATTTCTTAGGTAGTTACCTTATCCCAGATAGTACAGGGGATAGAGTTCATGTTAGGTACGTCCCTCTTGTATCTGATTTTGAACGTTGTGGCACTCTATCTTGGGGTGCTGCAACTCTAGCTTTCTTATATAGGGAGTTATATAAGGCAACCACCCGGTCTAGGAGAACAGCCCATCTATCAGGTTGTGTGTGCCTATTACAGCTGTGGTGTTGGGAGAGGTTGGGAATTGGACGCCCAGGTACAATTGCAATGCGCTGGAATGATTGGCCAGAAGATGTTCCCTTGGGTTACAGGTTAAAGATCAACACAATTAATTTTTTTATTTGTCCAAATATTATATAGTGTTTATCTAAATTTAGTTTGTCAATTTAATAGGTGGCCTACCTTTGTCCAAAGGAGTCAAACTATCAGGGGAACAATTCAGTTTTACGATTCAGCATTTGACCAGATTTTGCCCTCACAGGTATAACTTACTTACCTCTGTTGTATGGTATGTTTTATTTATTTACAATTTACTCCATTTTATATGATACACATTGTTTATATGAATAACAGATAGAGTTGACTCCTTACACTGCTGAGGTTCTCGAGAGATTGACTGCCATTTGTAGAGATGGTAGTGATATTTGGTTGGCACGAGTGCCTCTGTTGTGCTACACAATAGTGGAGTGGCACTTTCCCGACAGAGTACTTGGACAGTTTGGCTTTGTTCAAGTACAACCTACTCTTGAGTTGCCGAAGCTTAGCCGGATAGGTGGGAGGGGTCATGCGGCTGAGGATTGGATGCTTCATTATAGGCAGGAGGTGCAGATGTGGAACAACAGACGTCAGAGCTTAGTTCCCGCTCCACCAACTGATACAATCTTCAGTCCTCGGGTTCACTATGCATGGTATCATCCACAATATATCGTGCCCCCTCCAGCTATGCCTCCAAGCATATACTACCCGCAAAGTTATCGTCAGCAGGAATTTGTGAGTATCATTATTATTTTCTTTTACAAATTGTTATTATTTATCTTTGTTATTTGTAATATATGTAATTGGTCTTTATTATGTATACATACTTTATTTTACAGGTACAAACACAGGTGGTGATCCGAGCGACAGTAGAGCACGCCCCTGCACAGATCAGAGACAGCATCTATAACATCCAGGGGAGTTACTTTGATAGTCTTCCAGACTATGCTCGGCCGTGGGATCCCATACCCACTCATACCACAGCCCCTGAGCCCACTCCTACTCCTACTCCTACTCCTACTGTTGAGCCCACTCCCACTCCCACTTCTCAGTTCATGTCATGGGGACCGACAGGGCCATATTTTTCAGGAGCTGCTTCATATTCCTCATTCATCACCCCACCTCAGCCACCATCATACCATAGAGCAAGTTCTTCTTCTGCTCCATACACTCCATTCCCACCAACAATTATTCCCGAGAGCCGACCACCATCTTATGTCACATATTCACCTACTCCGTTTGATTTCTCAGGATGCACCCCACCTGATGCATCCTATCCTGGTTTTCCTAGACCCCTCACCCCACCTCCACCTTTTCATTTCTTCCATGATGCTCGCCAGCAGCCTCCTACGCAATTGTCCCCAGTTCAGCCGTCTCCAGATGACATCGGTACAGAGGATCCTGATGTAGAGGGACGTGGGCGAGGACGTCGTGGGCGAGGACGACATACTTAGTTTTTTTATATATTGTACAGTTTTGTGTGTATGCCTTTGTGAGGACATCTATTGTATGTGGATCTATCATATTATGATATCACATTGGTTCATTTTAGATCATATTGTTGTGGATCTATCATATTGTTTTGTTGTGTATTATTTTCTCGTAATGTTGGTTCATGTTTTAACCTTGTTTTTAATTGCTATCTCATTTTTTTGGATTAAGTTCGTATTATATAATCAATTAGGAACCAACCAATGTTGGTTGCAATACACTTATATATTCCATATGTATGTTACGACCTATTGAAATTGACAAATTTATAATAATTGAGTATATTATAGACATCCAAATATAAGTGAACGAATTATAAATGTATAAATATAATCAATATTGTTAATATACATATCAATAACCATGAAACAATATCAGTGACTGCAAAAATATGATTAAAAGACGCATTGCTCCAATGCGTCCTGCATGGGGACGCATTGCTCCAATGCGTCCTGCATGGAGACTCATTGAGCAATGCGTCCCGCCAGGAGACGCATTGGTCCCACAAAAGGACAATGCGTCCCGGTCCGGGAAACATTGTTCTGTTGTAGGACCAATGTGTCTCCTGCTGGGACGCATTGGAGCATCATTTGTAGACAAAAGGTCTGGTCTCGGTCAGATCCTACCTCAAAATGGTCCAGTCTAACATAAATTCTTACAAAGTCAGTCATGGGTCCGGTCCGATCCAGTTCTGGACAGATGCTCACCCTTATGAGAACGTCTCCCATTATCGCAATAGCGTCCGAGTAATATGCTTCCTTTGGATTCGAGGTATTAGGAATATGAATCAAAAATTACGCATTCAATTAAAAGTGGACGCATTGAGGATAATAGTGGACATAATTTTATTGTGGAGCACATTCATGTGGGTGAATTAATAGTAAAAATGAGTTCATTAGTCAAATATGGGCGCATTGAGAGTAATAGTGGACACAATAATGTGCCCACATATATGTTGTGTCAATAGTAGGAGTGGGTGCATATTAGATCTATCAAAGGGTAGGTGGGTTAAGTTTGGCTTGTTCGTTATGAATTTGGGAGAAAGATATAATTCTAAATGAGTTGAAGAAATATAAATCCAAACCCAACTTAGTAGGTTGTGGGTTATCCGTGGGTGCCTATATAATATGTGTTTGATAAATAAATTTTGTAAGTTGCTACTATAACGGTAAAAGAAGACCATTCGTAAGTGATTTTACATGAAATATAGCACAAGAATAACCAACTTCTATACATTACCACTATCAAATAAAAAAATTTATTTTTCTACAACTATTCAAGCACATACACATTTTTAGGTAAAATTCTTTAATGTATAATTAGATTCCTCTGATGCATGATTATAATCAATAAACTAGAGTTAATAACTTGTATTGTGACTCTAGATTAAGTTTGATAGAACAATTAGATAATGTATTAGAGTTGGATTTATTTTCTTCAATATCTCTCTCATATCAAATCTTGCTGGACAAGTTTGAATTTAAACGGGAATAACGATTAAGGTTAGTAGTAAATAATCTTATTTACTCTAAGCACTAGTGTATCATTATATTTATTGTTATATAAATAATTCAATTAAGTAGGTTCCCCGCAGCCGCAGGTGGGTGGGTATCTGAGGGTCACCCGCAGAACCCACTAAATAAACAGATGGGTATGAGTTTGGATAATTTACAACGGGCAGTCTATTTTATCATCTAAATCTGATTTGAACGGGTCGACACATAGAAGACCGCAGATTTAAACCCAGTTTGACAGGTATAAACATTATACATTATTTCCTAATGTGAAAAACAAAGTTTTTTCGGACTACCACAAAGCTGAGTAAGTAATGTCACCACACATATCCACCTGTTTTTTTTTTTCTTGTTTACAAATCCACGGTTGGTATAGAGTTGTAGTCACGCATCACCCGGAGGTGTGTGCGCCTATCGTTATGGCATCACTGTTCGGCTGGACTTGCTGGCCTTTCATACTCATGATATTCCCTGGACCGAACAAAATCGGAATAGTCGACCAGAACCGAACAAGTGTGAACTTGCTGGCCTTTCATAGTCGTGATATTCCCTGGACCGAACAAAATCGGAATAGTCGACCAGAAGTGAACCGAACAAGTGTGAGGCTTGCGCCTGCGCGGCCCGACAGGCGGCAGGTGCACTGGCTTTAGAAGACCGGACGCAGGTTGCGGGTGCCCACCTGCGTAATCATCCGTGTTCCTACGTCCTGCGCCCGCAAGCTTCTCTTCCTAGGATTCACCGTTTCTATCGAGACCACTGACTGCTTGCTTAGACTGGTTGGGGGTCGGAACGCGGATGCTGCTGCATGGGCCCAAGAAGTCCAGACTGGCTGCAGTGTGTACTCAAGGTGTCCATACGTGAAGATATATCACCTCCACATTTCCAACGTCCTCCTCGTCTTTGTTTCAGTGCTGGCGCGCTAGGAAAGGTTGAACCCGTAACTGTCAATTAGTCTTCATAATAGTGGCATGATAAACTGTGAAGAGCCTTCGTCTAACTTTACACATAGGACACGTTTGATTTGCTGTACTCCGCGGTATTGGATTGTAATCGTGTATCTTTTAGCAGAAAGTTTAAGTTTGGTTCGTCGGAGATGCAAAATGAGAAGAATTCAGTATCGATATGGTATACAGTGACTGCGGGATTGCAGTTCCCTAGATCTTGAGTGGTGAATCGACAAGTTTTATCCCCATCCCGTTGCCCAACACATTTCATCCCTCCAGTTGTGGGACGCATAGAAGAGTTGGGGGCAAAGTAGAGGTGAGCATTCGATTATTCAGTTGATTAAGTTAAATTCAGTTCGATTAAACAATTAATTATGGTTTGAGATTTTAGTCGTTAATCTAATTGAGTTAGTGTCATTAATTCGATTGTGGTTAATTGATTAACGGCTTAACAAACACGTGTCTCGTTAATTTGCCTGTGCCGGAGGCCCACCGGCTGAACAAACGCTACCTAGATCTTGAGTGGTGAATGGACAAGATAAAAAAAAGAATTACCACAAGATAAACGTCCGTGGCTCCAGTGCAATTTGCGGCAGCTTTATTAGCAAGGATAACGGAAGATACAGGGTATTATAATCAAAAGAAGGTCCAAGAAACCCGTCCTGCAGAGTGCAGACTGCGAAAGGCACCCCTAATTGCAGGCCCGTGGTACTACTGGTTCGTCCACTAGTCTTGTATACAGAAAGTACGGCCTTTTAATATTTTCAGTATCCCGGTAAAAGAGCGGAAAGAGCTGAAAAAGGACGCGAAAAAGAATCCGGTTTTACGAACAGGAATTCACGTAGGTAATATGGTCCGACAAAGCAACGAAGCTGGGGAGTTAATTAGGACCAGCAGTACAAGTCACTCACGTTCGCTTCCCAGTCGCCAGCTCTTTCATCATTATGGATTTGTGTAGTTTGGTTGGGTGTAGTAGGGTGGAATTGTGTGAGTTTGCAATGAAAAAATGTACATCAAACACGCACTTTGTCGTCCGACTACATCCTACCAAACAGGCTCGACAGGTTAGAACCAATAAGAAGCATGAGTCCTACCTATATCCACAGTGGACGCCGAAGTTGCAGCCACGCCGGGAGGTGTGAGCACCAATTGCATGCACATTGTCTTTAGCTGGACTTCCAATCCACTTGTGAACCATGATATCCCCTGGGCCAAAACATAACCGCCATACCGGACCATAACCCAATAACAAGTCTGTGGGGCTCGCGGCCCGGTAACTGACTGTATCGGCTTTAGAAGACCGGCGGCAGGTTTAGAGTTTGAGGGTGCTGCTACCCTGAGCAATCATCCATGTCCTTACATCGTGCAACCACGACTCACGCGAGCTTCTTTCTCTTCCTGGGATTCACCATTTTTTGTCGAGAGACCGCCACCGGTTGGGGTGCCGCTTGGGCCCAAGTCTGCCCGCAGTACGCACTGCTTCTTCAGAGCCAAACACCGAGGAGAGTCCTATATTATCATGGACCACTGAGCCTGTATCCGTGGCCCGCCAACACTAACCTCTCTGTCTAAGCACAGTCAAGTCAGAGCCTGATCGGCTGTAATAGGAAATATAAATGCTATACAGGGTTTAACCCAACAATGCATTTACCCATTAACAAAACCACTTCTTGTACACCCAATAAAGGGTTGGTTTAATCCGTGGCCCCCCTCTTATGTCACAATTTATCAAAAGCAAAACTGCCACAAGCTGTTTTAAAAAAAAAAACAAGGGCCGCTGCTTTTACCAATGCCACAATTTGGTAAAAAGAGCTGTTGCTAGTAGATTCCCCAGCAATAAAAACTGGTATTACATTATTATTGTTATTGTGTCAATTCTATTATTCTACTGTGCACTGTGATCCATTAAAGTGCTGGAACTAAGGTGCCAATTCGCACACCAGACATGCCGTCAACATAGTGAACTGAAGATGCTTAAATTTAAGGACGATCAGAAACCACCATACTGTCATATAAAATCTTTCCAGAATACATCTTTTTATTTTTGTGAGATAAAAATTGGTCAATGCAAGCTCTAATGGGTCAAAGCAAACTCAACAAAAGTAACCCAAGGAGAATTTTAACATGCGACAACTCTTCCCCAATATGCAAAAAGAAAGCACATGGCAAATCGACACGGTTTATAATAATGACGAAACATTGTCCAGCTAATCGACAGTCTTGGCCAAACACCTAGGGCTAATCAGAGTCCTATATTATCATGGACCATTGACCCTGCACCCGTGGCCCTCCAACACGAACCTCTAACTATCAAGTACAGTCAGATCCTGGTCGGCTGTTATAGAAAATATAAAGGCTATAAAGGGTTTTATCCAACAATGCATTTACCCGTTAACAAAACCACTTGTTGTACACCCGATATACTTTATCAAACAAGCCCTTCCTTAAGTTTCGTGTATCTAAGAAAAGTGAATCCTTTTGAGTTAACATTCACTACAACAACTACTTTAAAGAGTCGCGAAAGCCATACATCAATACCAAGGGCCCCCCTCCCCCCACACAAGGGTAGTGTCACAATTTATCAAAAGCAAAACTGTCACAAGCTGTTTAAAAACAGAGTACCTTCAGACCACTTGTTTATCCAAAGTAAGCCACTTGCAGAAGTTCTCTTCTTCTTCTAACAAGTTCCTACCTTGTGTCATTTCCTTAAGGCCACCACTTATATAATATTACTGTCACCCCCCCCCCCCTTTCTTCTTTCCAGTGCTAGTCATTAAGGCTGTGATTGCTGTTTGGACTGGCTGTGCTTGGGACAGCACTAATATACCACAGGATTCAAGCCCAAACAGCACAATGTACATATATATAGAAGAGCTGCTAACAGTGGACTCCCCTGCATTAAAAAGTAAAAGGTGGTGTTATATCACCCATGTCAATTTTGTCAATTCCTTTTGTTTTACTGCGTCCAGTGACCCATCATCAGAGGGGAGAGCAACGGAACTGGAACCAAGATACCAGTTCCAGAGGTGTGACACCAGCCATGCGGTTACTAAGACAATTAAATCAATCTGCTCAATTGAAGTTTAAAGACAGCTAGATTTTGTGATGCTGACCTGCGTAATCATCCATGTCCCCACTTCCTGCAGCCACAAGATTCTGTTCATTGGACGTTTTAATATTAGAGACCACTGACCGCGGGCTTGCTGCTGTTCCTGCTTGCTTTGACTGAGTGTGGACCTCGGTTGCTGCTGCATGGACTCCAGACTGCCCGCTGTATATGCTTGCTCTGCTTGTATCTTTCACATGCTTTAACTGGTGTTTGTGAGGGCTGATAGTATGGTACCATAACAATGTTAGGATTTTGGAAACAGAGACAGCAATAAGCAAGACGGCAGGATGTTCTTATATGCATGAGGCATCCAAGTTTGCGGCAGAAGAAACCTGAAAACAGTGTTATAACAATAACTAGTTTCTTCTCTGTCAGCATCCACACCAGGATTTCAGGATCAGTCTTCACCAAACACCTACGAGGTTAATCAAAGAAAAATTTACCATGGGACAACTGCCCCTGCAGCATCCATGCCCCACCAATACCCAACCCTTAACTACTACAGTCAAAGCCTTATGGTCGGTGTGGTAAGAAGTACAAACTGTATAAATTCATATACATTGCATTTTTGTAACACTATGTAGACCTATAAACGGATCGAACAGGAGCGGATACTACTATATCCGATATCCGAATCCGAAAAAAAAAATCTGATCCAATATCCGACGGATATCATGTTATAATATCTGAATCCGATCCGACAAATAATATTCGAATTCAGATAAAGATCCGTGATCCGAACCAAAAGTCATAAATATATTGTATTAATACGTTATATATAGAAAAATATTGATATCACTATGAATATATACGATAAATGTTAATATATGTCTTTACTTATTGTCTTGTTATTTAATTTTTCTATAAGGACCTACATGTAATTGTTCCACTAGTATATATATAAGGGTACACACATTGTGTACATGAGCAGATCTAGATTCGGGGCGCCGCCTCTCCTTCTTCCCCTCCCTCCCTCCCTTGCCCTCTCTCTCTCTCTCTCTCACCAGCCACCCCCCTCCCCCCGCATTGTGCGCCACCGCCGGCCACAGTAGCAGGGCCGCGGGCCGCTGTCGACCGCAGCAGCGATAGGGCCGCGGGCCGCTGCCGCCGCCGCTAGGTTGCAACCCCTGCACACCTGTCGTGATCCAGTCTCCGCCGTCCTCCGCTCCGTCGATCCTTTGAGCATAGCACTCCTCTGAGCGAGCCGCAACTCCCGGACACTGGTCTGACTTTCTTCGGCTCTGAATCCTGCCTGCCCGTGTAGGCCCTTGAGCTGTCGGGTTTTTTGTTGCGCATAAGCGTAACCCGTATGTAACTGGTCCGTCCAGTCTCTCTACTGTACCTACTGCCGCCTAGCTGAGCAACTAGGCGGTCGTCTTCTGCCTGTGTCTGTCTGTTCATACTCACCTTCGATGTCGGTGCTCTTCCTGTCATGGCGTCTTCACATGATGATCTATGTCGTCAGGTTACTACTGTTAAGTTGGATGGGCGCAACTACCAGCATTGGTTCTGTTCTATGCAGATTTATGAAATCTCAAGGGAAACATTCTCATCTGACGCGTGATCCGCTTCCTATGCCTGCTGCCAATGCCGACTCCAAGGATGTCAAAGCTTATGATGATTGGGTCAAAGATGATTCCACCGTGATGACCTGGATTCTCAACTGTAGTTAGACGAAAATCAGTGTCACCTTACTATACCTGCCTACAGCAAAGCAGATGTGGGATCAGCTTGCTAGTACTTACTCTCACAGCCAGAATCCGAAGAAGGTCTTTGATATCAACAAGCAACTGCCCCGTCTACACTTCTCGGGATCTGACCTTGCTGACTACTTCTCTGCCTTTAAGGGACTCTGGGGAGAATTGGAGGCCTACTATCCCTTGTCTACTGACTTGGTTACCATGCAACGTCAATGCTAGGAATTGTAGGTGGTTCAGTTCTTGTGTGGTTTACCTGATTCCTATGCGGGGGTTGTGGATCATATTCTTTCCAGTGGTCCACTGCCTACATTACATAGTATTTTTCAGCATCTTCAGTGGCTTTCGGCATTCTCATCTGAGTCACCTTCTGACACTGGAGATACTACTACCCTTGCGGCTATGTCTGACCGAGGTCGTGGTCGCGGTCGTGGTTGCTTTCAGGAGAACCGCCCTCATCTTGGAGCTGGAAGGGGGAGGAGTACTTCTGGACGCGGAGCACCCTCTGGTCCTCCCAATGCTGCTCGTCCTCAGACTGGTCAGCGTTTCTGTAGTTTTTGTGGTCGGTCTAATCATATTGAAGAAAAATGTTGGGAGAAATATGGGAAGCCGGCCTGGGCCAATGCAACTTCTGATGTCCATGCTACCTCTGAGGTAGTATCACAGCCTACTTCCACTGATGCATCCAGCTCCACCACTGCTGACTTTATCCGTTCTGAGGTGAAGCGTCTACTGCTCAAGTGTACTAGATTATCCTCTGGAGCTGCCACTGGAGCTCATGCTGCTACATATTCTGGTTGTGATACTGCTTTCATCAGTGCACCCTCGCTTAGTATTGGTAATAAAAAATGGGTGATTGATTTGGGTGCCTCGTCTCATATCTCTGGAAATCGATCTCTTTACAAAACCTTATCTAGACCGGTCTCTAATTCCTCTGTTATGGTTGTTGATGGCTCCAAAACTGCTGTATCTGGTATTGGAGACATAGTTTCTCAATTTTTGTTAAAATCTGCTCTATATGTGCCTTGCTTTCCACTTAACTTATTATCTGTTAGAAAAATTGTACGTAGCCTGAACTGCAGTCTCACATTCATTCCTGGTACTTGTACTTTTCAGGACTTTCGCACGAGGATGAAGATTGGTGGGGGGCATGGAGGACCTGATGGCCTATATTATCTGGATGAAATGAAAAGGACTGACAACTTGGCGCTAGCTTCAACTCTATCTTCATCAGTTTCAGCATTGCGGTGGCACTACAGACTTAGACACCCATCTTCTGAGAAGTTGAAACATGTCATTTCTGGTGTAGGAATGCACGGTTTTCAGTGTGAGTCGTGTCAGTTAAGGAAACAGTCTAGGACTGTCTATCCTAAACGATCGCATATTAGTAGTAAAAATATTTTTGATCTTGTTCATGTTGATGTATGGGGTCCGTGTCATGTTCCAAGTCTGACTGGAAATAAATACTTTATTATGTTTATTGATGAGTTTTCTCGTGCCACTTGGTTGTTTCTGTTGAAAATTCGGTCTCAAGTTCTATCTATAATAAAATTCTTTTTTGCTGAAATAAAAACTCAATATTCTATGCCTGTTAAAATTCTGAGAACCGACAATGCTTTGGAGTTTGTTCAGAAAGAAGTTTGATTATTTTGTCGATCTGTTAGTACTATTCATCAAACATCGTGTGCCTATACGTCTCAACAAAATGGAGTTGCAGAAAGAAAAAATAGACATTTACTTGAGGTTGCTAGAACTATAATGTTGCATTCTAATGTACCTAGACTTTTCTGGCCAGAAGCTATCCTGACTGCCTGCTTTCTGATTAATAGATTGTCGTCTTCTGTTATTGGCAAAAAGATTCCTATACAGGTTCTACAGCCTAAGTACCTCTATTTTCTGTACCTCCACGGATATTTGGTTCTACTTGTTTTGTGAGGTTACTTGGACCGAACTATGATAAATTATCTCCTAGAGCAGAAAAATGTATTTTCTTGGGTTATTCTCGTACTCAAAAAGGGTGTTGGTGCTATAGTCCTACTACGAAAAAATGGTTCACGAGTAGTGATGTAGTTTTTTTTAGGATACACCGTTTTATTCTGCTAAAGGAGATATCCTAGATTCTGACATAATCACAGCACCATTACTTGTCACGAGTGATTGCATATCTGAAACTCCACCTGCTGAAACTACTACTACTCTTATTGTGTAGAAACACAGGAACAGGTACCAACCTGCTCAAGACCCCCCCATGCAGCACCAATCTTCTCCTTTAGAAGGTCTTACTCCTGTTGAGGTAAACTCTGACTTAGATCTGCCTATTGCTCTCAGAAAAGGCACTCGTTCTTGTACTTCTCATAATATTGTTAATCATGTTTCTACTGCACATCTGAGTATTCATGCTAGTAACTTTGTGGTTGCCCTATCTGCTATTGTTGTTCGCAAGATTGTACATGATGCCTTACAAAGTTCAGCCTGGACGACTACCATGAAAGAGGAGATGACTGCTCTTGATGATAAAGGAACTTGGGAGCTGGTAGGTCCACCTCCTGAGTGCAAACCTGTTGGCTGCAAATGGGTTTATGTTGTGAATGTATCAACCTGATGGAACAGTGGAACGTATGAAGGCACACCTGGTAGCAAAAGGGTATATCAAACTTATGGCATTGACTATTTTGAGACGTTCTCACCTGTTGCTAGAATTAACTCTGTCAGAGTTCTACTTTCTGTTGCTATTAATTTAGATTGGCCTCTTATTCAACTGGATGTTAAAAATGCCTTTTTGTATGGGGATCTTCAAGAAGAGGTTTATATGGAGCAACCTCCTGGGTTTGTTGCTCAGGGGGAGTCACATAAAGTTTGCAGGTTAAATAAATCTATCTATGGATTCAAACAGAGTCCTCGGGCATGGTTTGACAAACTGAGTAAAATCCTGACTACCTTTGGTTTTCTGAGATCACAAGTTGATCACTCGGTCTTTACGAAAAATACCTCTTCTGGTATTGTGATTCTGATTGTTAATGTTAATGATATCGTTCTATCTGACAGTGATCATTCTGAGATTCAGGCTACTAAAACACACTTGTGCAAACAGTTTGCTACTAAAGATCTAGGGAGGCTAAGATATTTTCTGGGTATTGAGGTGCCTAGGACCTCTAATGCTCTTGTATTATCTCAGAGGAAGTATGTTCTTGACCTGTTACAGGAGACTGAGATGCTTGGTGCAAGTCCGGATGATATTCTTCTAGATCCCAATATTAATTGGGATGATGATTCTTCTCGTATGTTTAAAAAATATAGGAGATTGGTTGGTAAAATGATCTATCTGACTGTTACTAGAGCTGATATATCTACTGTTGTTGGTCTTCTTAGCAGGTACTTGGATAAGCCTAGATAGTGTCACTAGGATGCTCTTTGTAATATTCTGAGATATCTTAAGAAATCACCTGACAAAGGCCTCTACTATAGAAAGCATGGACACCGTTCTCTGGAAGGCTACTCTGACTCTGATTATGCTGGAAGTAAGATTGACAGAAAATCTACTTTAGGCTACTGTACTTATGTTGGAGGTAATCTAGTCACTTGGAGAAGTAAAAAAACAAAATGTTGTTGCTAAATCCAGTGTTGAAGCTGAATACAGGGTGATGGCCTACACTGCTTGTGAACTCCTATGGGTACAATCTCTCTTGAAAGACTTTGGGATTGAGTCTTCTGCTGCTATCCCTATGCATTGTGACAATAAAGCTGCTATCTTCATTGCTAATAATCTTGTATATCATGAGCGCACAAAACATATTGAAGTTGATTGTCACTTCATTCGAGAGACTATCTTATCTGGCAAGATCTGCACTCCTTTCACCCGCTCAGAAGACCAGGTTGTTGATATGTTTACAAAATTGCTGGCCAAGAAACATTTCAACTCGCTTGTGGACAAGTTGGGCATTATTGATATGTATGCTCCAACTTGAGGGGGGGTGTTAATATATGTCTTTACTTATTGTCCTGTTATTTTATTTTCTATAAGGACCTACATGTAATTGTTCCACTAGTATATATATCAGGGTACACACATTGTGTAACCCTACGCTTTCTCCATTTACTATTTAACAATAAAATATCTATATTTTTATTTTTTATGCGTTTATATATAGAAAATATATATTTGATAATATATAAATAAATTTGTCGGATTTCGGATTTTTTCGGAGCGGATACAGCCATATCCGAAATACTATCCAAAATTTTCGGATATGAAATTTGATATCCTAAATCCAATCCGGATTATGTGGATGTCGGATTTTTTTCAAAATTTCGGACTCGAATCCGGATCGGATGTGCAGATTCCGGATATCCATTTACAGGTCTAACACTATGTAACCGAACAAGCCCTAGATAAAACTTGTTTGGAAATGAGAATCCTAAGAATCAATCTGGTGTTGTACCAAGTTCCTACCAACAGGACAAACCCCTTTAACGCTGAACTTCATGCATCAATACTCTAGTCTAAAAGGCCTCAATCAAGGGCCGCTGCTTTTACCAATGCCACAATTTAGTAAAAGCAAAACAGGGACAAGTTGTTAAAGAAGACAGAGCTACGCCCACTTCTTCCACCATAGTCCGCAAGTTGTTAACCAGTTCCAGTTCCTATCTTACCTTCTGTCATACCACCAAGTCCACGTGACTGGTACAGCAGCACCATATTGTGCATCAGTTTTACTTTTCTCCCCTTCTTTCGTGAACTGTCATTTATCAGTTTCAAAGACTTGCAACTAACTGCTGTTCAGGCCCGAACAGCACAAGGTGAGCTGTTGCTAGTAGATTCCCCAGCAATAAAAACTGGTATTACATTATTATTGTTATTGTGTCGATTCTATTATTCTACTGTGCACTGTGATCTATTAAAGAGCTGGAACTAGGTGCCAATTCGCACACACCAGATATGCCGTCAACATAGTGAACTCAAGATGCTTAAATTTAAGGACGATCAGAAACCACCATACTATCATATAAAATCTGCGCAGAATAGATTTTTTTTATTTTTGTGAGATAAAAATTGGTCAATGCAACCTCTTATGGATCAAAGCAAACTCAACAAAAGTAACCCGAGGAGAAATTTAACATGTGCCTGTTGTGAATAGCACTTGTGTATTACTATGAGGCCAATAGGCTGATATATATACATGTAAACCTCCTATACAATGGAGTAACACGAAGAGGCATTATACACAATGGGGTAATATGAATAGCCCCTTAAACAATGTGGTATACCAAGAGACGTAATACGAAGAGGCATAAGAACAAGAGACATAATACGAAGAGGCATAAGACCGAGAAACGTAGTACGAAGAGTCATAATGCAAAGAGACATAATACAACTCTAACACCCCCCCCCCCTTCAAACTCATGGTGGATCCACAACACTGAGTTTTGAGAGATAGAAGTAGTGTTGAGCTCAAGTTTGTGCCTTGGTGAAGAAATCAGCCAACTGAAGCTCTGAAGACACATACTGAAGAGTAATAACCTGATCATGCACCTGTGAATGCATGTATGAAGTGTCAACACCTATATGCTTGGTGAGCTCATGTTTCATCAGGTCTCGAGCAATGCTAATAGCACCTATACTGTCTAACAAACGAGGAGTTGGTGCTGAAACAGAAACATCAAAATCTTCAAGTAACCACCGTAGCCAGGTGACCTCTGTAGTCAATGAAGCCATAGCGTGCAACTTAGCCTCTGCACTCGAACGAGAAACCGTAGTCTGCTTCTTAGTCTTCCGAGCAATGAGAGAACGACCCAGAAAAACACAATATGCAGAAAGATATCGACGATCAGAAGGATCTCTAGTCCACATCACATCAGAGTGAGCCTGGAACTAAAAAGAGCTAGAGCGTGGGAAGAAAAGACGGTGAGTGATTGTCCCATGAAGATAGCGTAGAACACGAAGAAGGTGACTATAGTGGGGCCGAGTGGGAGCACAGACAAACTGACTCAGGATATGCACTGGATAAGAAATGTCAAGACGAGTGACGTCGAGATAGACTAGACTCCCAACAAGATGACGGTAGCGAGTGGGATCTGCAAGAGGCTCACCGTCAGTGGGTCAAAAGTGGACATTAAGCTCCATAGGGGTCTCGGCAGTGCGTTGGTCACTGAGAGAAGCACAATCAAGAAGATCTTAAATATACTTCTCTTGTGACAAAAAGAAACCCTCAGGTGTAGAAGAAATCTCAATCCCAAGGAAATAGTGAAGAGGAACCAGACCTGACATAAGAAACTGCTCACTAAGCCTCTCTTTCACAAAAGTACTATACTGAGAATCATCACCATAAAACGTCCGACCACGAGACGATGTGTGGACAAAAAGAGCAGGATCATGAGCACTTACAAAAAAACCAACAACAGTGACAACAGTTGAAAAATGCTCAAACCAAGCTCGAGAGGCTTTCTTAAGCCCATAAAGAGAGTGTCGAAGGTGAAAAACCATGCCCTCGGGAAAATAATACCCCAGTGATTGTTGCATGTAAACTACCTCACACAACTCACCATTAAGAAAGGCATTCTTGACAACAAGCTGAGAGATAGACCACTCCCGAATAGAAGCCTCAACAAGAAGTGTCCGAACAATGGTCATGTGAGCCACAGGAGCTACAGTCTCATCGTAATCACGACCATGCTTCTGCTGAAAACCGTGAGCCACAAGACGAGCTTTGTAGCGCTCAAGTGTACCATCAGAACGAGTCTTAACCTTATAGACCCACTTGCATGTGATAGGACAAACATGTACAGGAAGAGGCACAATGTTCCAAGTGCTAATACGCTCGAGGGCAGATATCTCCTCTACCATTGCATGCTTCCACTCTTGATGAATGGTGACATCACTGTAAGAAGTTGGTTCCGCAAGGGCGGTAGCAATATGGGCATAACGAGAAGGAGGGTGAAGGGATGGCAATCACAAAGATCATATCGAGAAGAACACACCAAATAAGATAGTTCATTGGGGGAAGGTGGCGTGGTAGAGGCAGGTGGTGTCTACAGTGCTAGAGGCGACGAAGCTATAACTGGAGAAGTTGGTGGTGTATGTGGTACTAGAGGTGGTGGTGGTTGTGGTGTGAGAGGTGGAGGCGGTGGTGGTGGTGTCTGTGGTGGGGGAGGTGGAGGTGATGGTGGAAGGTGTACAGTGGAAATAGGTGTATTAGGAAAAATTAGGAAAGATAGTGGATCGACAAGAGAAGTTGAAGTAGATCTTGAAGAAGTACTAGAGTAGAAAATACAAGACTCATCAAAAGTTACATCTCGAGAAATGTGTATCATCGACCGGCTGGATCCCAACAACGATATCCCTTATGTCCTGCGCTATAACCTAGACAAACACACTCAACTGACTGAGCTGTTAGCTTGGTGTGCTCACAAGGTGCCAATAAGACAGCACACACACCCAAAGAGGTGAAGGGTTGAATAATCAGGAGGGACACCAAAAAGACGCTTGATTGGTATCTCACCCTAAAGAGAAATAAACTCAATCTGCTTAACTGAGATTCAAAGACAGTTAAATTTAGGGGTTTCTGGCCTGCATAATCATCCATGTCCCCACTTTCTGCAACCACGAGCTTCTCTTCCTAGGATGCACCTTTTTTTATTAGAGACCACAAACCGGGGTTTGTTGCTGTTGTTGCTTGCTTTAACTGAATGAGCCTCTGGCGAATGTTGTTGCATGGACTCCAGACTGCCCACGATGTGTGCTTGCTCTTCTTGTATCTTTACCACGCTTTAACTAGTGTTTGTGAGGGCTGATGTTATCGTACCATAACAATGTTAAGATTTTGGAAACAAAGACAACAATGAGCAAGACGGCAGGATGGTTCTTATATGCATGAGGCATCCAAAGTTTGTCGCAGAATAAACATGAGAATAGTGTTATAACAATAATTAGCTTCTTCTCTATCAGCATCCACACCGGGGTTTCAAGATCAATCTTCACCAAACATCTAGCATGCATGCCCCACCAATACCCACCACTAACTAGTACAGTCAAACCAGGTATGGTCAGTGTGGTAAGAAGTACAAATTGTAAAATAAATTTCATTGCATTTTTGTAACATTGTGAAACCGAACAAGCCCTTGATAAAACTTCTTTGGAAAAGAGAATTTTTAGAATTGTTCTGGTGTTGTACTAAGTTCCAACCAACATGACAAGCCTATTAACATTGAACTCATGCATCAACACTCTAATATATATACAAGGGTTGTTTCTTTTACCAATGCCACAATTTGGTAAAAGCAAAACAGGCACAAGTTGTTACTGAAGACAAAGCTACGCCCACTTCTTCCACGAAAACCCGCAAGTTGTTAACCAGTTCCCATCTTACCTTCTGTCATACCACCAGTCCACGTAAATGGTACAACAACATCATATAGTGCATCAATTTTGTCTTTCTCCCCTTCTTTCATGGTACTGTGATTTATCACTTACAATGACTTGTAACTAACTGGAAGCATGGGGTATCTACAAAAGAGTCGTGGCTAGTTGATTCCTCAGCAATAAAAACTGCCACTACATTATTATTGTTATTTTCGTTAGGAATGACGTTGCGCAAGTGACGATGCTCTACAAGACTGAAGGCTAGGGCTGTAAATGGGTACGGGTAGACCCGCGGACCCGCAAATACGGACCCTTAAAAAACATGTTACGGGTCTAACTTTTTATACATGCTTACCCTTGGACCCATATACCCTTGGACCCGCATATAAGCGAGTCCAATAATGGGTATGCTTGGACCCAGACCCGCTAGACCCATGTACCCGCTATACATAAGTAACTACATAAATAATATGTTATATATATATCATACTTTACTAGTCTAACTAATATAATTTTTGAGATTATATCTTACTCTAACCACAATCAGGTTGAGACTAGTCATATAGTTAAGAATTAACTATTCTAGTTACAATAATGAATATCATATGTAAACTTAAAATCTAAATGTCTACTAATTTTACATTACTCTCTACATAAATTAATGTTATGATGATAACTAAAAATATGTAAACAATTAACTCAGTTAATGTTAATGTATTAAATATAGCATTATCTAATATAACTATTGCATGTTAATATACTATAGAATAACAATATCTTATTGTATTAAAATATATAGAACAAATTCATTTCTCTTACATAAATAATATGATATTTTATAGAACCGCATACCCACACTGCATACCCACTATTATTGTGGGTACGGGTATGGTGCGGGTCCATGTTTTGTATTATGCGGGTCTAGAACTGGAACCGGGCCCGCTAAATTAGATGGGTATGCATATGGGTATGGCTAGACCCGCACCATACATGCACCATTTACACCCCTACTGAAGGTGCAAGATTTAACGTGAAAAACTCTCCCCAAGACAAGGAGAGAAAATCACGAGGCAATACCGGATAACAAGCACTATGTAAACAAGATTACAACTCACACTTTCTAGATTTAATCACCCCTAAATTTGAAAAGCTCCCCCACCTAAGAATAAAGATAAGAAAGAATAGAATTACATTCAATGTGTACAAACCTTCTCTTTTTGACTTTTTCTCCTTACGACACCACTACCGTTGTTGGGGATTGCTTATTGCCACCGCGATAGCTGATCGGGTCGCCTCTTCTCCTGACGATGTTGTGACATATTGAATTCTAGAATTTTGAATCTTGACCCTCTTTCCCATCTTCCCCTTTCATTTCTATCATTTATGTCATTTATGTTTAATTAATGGAATTTATAGTGGTTTAGTAAACATTTATTCACTAATTGTACCAATATAAGGGTTTATACACAAATACCTCAGTGAAAGCTTAATTACCATAATTAAGTGCTCTAAACCTTAATCTAACTTTTTATAAGATTTGAAAACATATAATGAGCCTAAGTTTCAAATTTGGTTCGATTTGGATGTTGTTTGTGCAAGTTATGTAATTTTAGGTACATTCTGGACTTTTATGCCATTTATCCAAATGGGAGGTTTTCTTTGCAAATTATTACCTAAATTTTAATCCTTAGATATTCCCTTACCATTCACAAGATTTTAAACCATGGGTCACCCGGTTGCACCTTGGTTTGTAGGTGTTTCTCTCCAAGGGCATTATAGGGATTACCCACTTTATAAATGTGCTTATCTTTAAAAGCTATCAACCAATGGGGTTATTTCTTTGTTTGAAGGATGGTGAGGATGGCCTAGAAGGCTCCATAGGATCTTAGGACCGACCTTTGGTATACAAGAAGAGTCTATGAGCTGTCATCTTGCATGGCCATGAAGCCCTAGCCTAAGGACACATGGAAAGTCCCATAGACACCTCATACTTGCCCCTTCTTTATAAAGCCATTCCTACCCCTTCCCACCTCCCAATCTAAGAAGAAATCCTCTCCTTCTCTTTCCCATAGCTTAGAGAATCATCCCTTCTATGTTTTGCCATGAAGTTGTTGTCCCAAGGTAAAAGAGGGTACCTACTTGGTGAAGAAGTCTCCTAGGGTTCCAAATGTCTCTATTTAGGATTTCTTAAGCTCCTCCTTGGTGATTTTGACCAAAACTAGTAAGAATCCTCCTTTCCTTCCCTATTTTCATGTTGTTAGTATTCCTCCCACCTTCTTCCAGGTCTGAACCATTACCTTCCATGGTAAAACTCCACCTAGAACCCTAAAACATCTCATCTTCATGCTCTTTTGCTAGGGTTTGCACCTCTAAAGTGGAGAAGGTGATCTTTGCTCAAGAAAGGAGCTTGTTTTGGAGAAACCAGACCTTCTAATCTCGGGATCCTTTCTGTTTAGATCTTACTACCTTCCTAGAGGAAAGTTTTGTTAACCCCCTTCTCATATATTGTTTAGTGCATGCTTAAAACTCATGCTTCTATGTTTAAAATCGATGATTTCCATCTCTTTTTACCATGTTCTTCTAGGATTTTGGTTTCTTGCTGTTTTACCTTCTCTAGAAGCTCTAGTTTGGTTACCTATGCAACTTCAAACTTGATCTTGGGTCAAATGGTGTTTTCTCCCTCTCCCTCTCTCTTCAATTATCTCGATCGGTTTGATGATGTAGCAATTTCCTATTGGCCAGTATTGAAAATTTCATATCTTCTAATCCGCTTATCCAAATTTGACAAATAAGTATGTTTTGGAATTGGAAAATTAACATATATCTAATAAAAATATTTTTAAGGTCTGATTTCATGGTTTTACGAAGGGTGATTTTTGTAAAATGAATTTAATGCATAAAATCCATAAAAATTACATCTTAATCATCATAACTCCAAAATTAACATAAAAATATGGTTTCTTCATCAAGAGAACCTAATAAGTTCATTGATGATATTTTCACAATATAAATCCAAGATTTGCTAAAAAATCTAAAATTAGGGTTTCTATATATTAATGTGCATTATGTACTCTAATACATGTTAATACATTGAAAATAGGCAAAGTGGAACTTGGACTCAATTAAAACGGTGAAAGTTAGTAATTGATATCACTAAGAGAGGTATGCAAAAAGAAAGCACATGGCAAATCGACACGGTTTATAATAATGACGAAACATTGTCCAGCTAATCGACAGTCTTGGCCAAACACCTAGGGCTAATCAGAGTCCTATATTATCATGGACCATTGACCCTGCACCCGTGGCCCTCCAACACGAACCTCTAACTATCAAGTACAGTCAGAGCCTGGTCGGCTGTTATAGAAAATATAAAGACTATAAAGGGTTTTATCCAACAATGCATTTACCCGTTAATAAAACCACTTGTTGTACACCCGATATACTTTATCAAACAAGCCCTTCCTTAAGTTTCGTGTATCTAAGAAAAGTGAATCCTTTTGAGTTAACATTCACTACAACAACTACTTTAAAGAGTCGCGAAAGCCATACATCAATACCAAGGGCCCCCCTCCCCCCACACAAGGGTAGTGTCACAATTTATCAAAAGCAAAACTGTCACAAGCTGTTAAAAAACAGAGTACCTTCAGACCACTTGTTTATCCAAAGTAAGCCACTTGCAGAAGTTCTCTTCTTCTTCTTCTAACAAGTTCCTACCTTGTGTCATTTCCTTAAGGCCACCACTTATATAATATTATTGTCACCCCCCCCTTCTTCTTTCCAGTGCTAGTCATTAAGGTTGTGATTGCTGTTTGGACTGGCTGTGCTTGGGACAGCACTAAGGGCTAATTTGGTTGGATGTAAAACCAACCCACACATATAGTTGGAAAACAGGAAATCAAACTTAAGTAGTTGCAATTAAATTGATTTTGTTTGGTTGCTCGAAGATGGAACTAGTTCAGTTGTATTGTTTTTATTTGGTACCACGCAGTTTCATGCACAAATCGTCATGTCTTTGGCGTCATTACGTCAGCTGCAGCAAGTAATTATGTTTAGACAAGCAATTCTGTATTTTTTTAAAGCATCCAGGACAAGTTCCGTCCGAGCCAATGTTCAAAATATCGTCGAAATTGGCGAAATTTCGCCAATTATTTCGGTGCCGATGGCAATCGGACATAGAAACAGCAGTACCTCTTGTTACGTACGTAATTTCGCCGGTAAAATATAAAATTTCGATGGTTTTTTCAAATTTCGCCGAAACAGGGGGAATTTCGCTGCAAATTAGCTACTTATGGCTATTATTTCGCTGGCACGGGTCGGGACGCCGAACTGTGCCGCCGAAAAAGAAGACGACTGCTGCAGATTTTTACTTGGGCGATTTTGAAGGTTCTAAAGGCTATTTTGAGGGATTTTGAGGTATGTTTTCTTTAATCCTCTTCTTCTTCTCCCCCCCATCTAATGTTCTACCTATTCTCTCTCTCTAATCTCTCCTCCTACCATATTTCTCTCTCTATTCTCTTAGATCTAAGGTACTAGATCTACCAAAAATGGTGGATCTATGCATTAAATCCTTAAATGGTGTAGATCTAAACATGAATCCTACTAAATATCACTAAATCCATAACCTAAACCCGTATTACTACTAAAATCTAATCTTTTTTGCTTAAAAAAATCTTTTTTTAACATGGAATTGCCTAGATTAATGCTTATATTAACAATATATACTAATATTAACTTGGATTGTATACTTGTAGACTTGTAGTAACTACTAACTAGTAAGTTTTAATTGAAGTTGTAACTTATAAGTTGTGATTTCCTTAATACTACTCACAATCAGATGATCAGATCAACATTGCTTCTGTACAGCCTGTCATCCCACCTAGATGTCCTACCATACTAGACCATATTTTCTTTGCATATGTTTGTGTCTTTAAGTCTATTTATCGTGCTTGCAAACTATAATGACTTAACTAATTCATTTCACTATCAAAATTGACATCGAAATCCCCATCGAAACAGTTTATCTTTCTTCACTCACTCATGAGGAGACCCCCCCCTAACATATCCAATATGAAATATTATTGCATATTTGAGTAGATCTAGACTAGTAGATGCTTCTGGTAAAATTTCATCAAATAATTCACTAATTTGGCCGTCGAAACGCCAGGAACGCATCTGTCAAAATTTCTGTCGAAATTTGTCGAAATTTCTATTCCTGTGGCCACCGAAACGGCGTCGAAATCGGACATTTTCTTCCTTGGTCCGAGCAGCTAGTTGGGAAAGTGAACTGCACCCATAAAGTGCGCAGTTCGTTTTCTACAGTTTTTACCGTAAACAACTGCACTGTGTGGTTCGTTTTCTAGATGCGGTTTGCAACTAAACAAAACCAAACGAAAGTAGTTTCGAGACACGTGTAGTTGGAACTGGTTCGGTTTATTTGTAGCCCAACCAAACGAGGCCTAATATACCACAGGATTCAAGCCCAAACAGCACAATGTACATATATATAGAAGAGCTGCTAACAGTGGACTCCGCTGCATTAAAAAGTAAAAGGTGGTGTTATATCACCCATGTCAATTTTGTCAATTCCTTTTGTTTTACTGCGTCCAGTGACCCATCATCAGAGGGGAGAGCAACGGGACTGGAACCAAGATACCAGTTCCAGAGGTGTGACACCAGCCATGCAGTTACTAAGACAATTAAATCAATCTGCTCAATTGAAGTTTAAAGACAGTTAGATTGTGTGATGCTGACCTGCGTAATCATCCATGTCCCCACTTCCTGCAACCACGAGCTTCTGTTCATTGGACGTTTTAATATTAGAGACCACTGACCACGGGCTTGCTGCTGTTCCTGCTTGCTTTGACTGAGTGTGGACCTCGGGTGCTGCTGCATGGAAGACTGCCCGCTGTATATGCTTGCTCTGCTTGTATCTTTCACATGCTTTAACTGGTGTTTGTGAGGGCTGATAGTATGGTACCATAACAATGTTAGGATTTTGGAAACAGAGACAGCAATAAGCAAGACGGCAGGATGTTCTTATATGCATGAGGCATCCAAGTTTGCGGCAGAAGAAACTTGAAAACAGTGTTATAACAATAACTAGTTTCTTCTCTGTCAGCATCCACACCAGGATTTCAGGATCAGTCTTCACCTACGAGGTTAATCAAAGAAAAATTTACCATGGGACAACTGCCCCTGCAGCATCCATGCCCCACCAATACCCAACTCTTAACTACTACAAAGCCCTTTTTTATTAGTCTTAGGGAGACCCCGCTCCCCCTCCTCCTTAAACGTGTGCCAGAATCCGGATGACTCAAGGAGTTGGTAATTATAATGCGCTCAGTGGGATTCGAACCCGAGTCCCCCAAGGAAGACAAGCCGGACCGAACCACTTGAGCCACACTGGCCGGGTACTACAGTCAAAGCCCTTGATAAAACTTCTTGTAAAAAAAAATTACATTGCATTTTTGTAACATTGTGAAACCGAACAAGCCCTTCATAAAACTTCTTTGGAAAAAGACAATTCTTAGAATTGTTCTGGTGTTGTACTAAGTTCCAACCAACAGGACAAGCCTCTTAACGTTGAACTCATGCATCAACACTCTAATCTATATACAAGGGTTGTTTCTTTTACCAATGCCACAATTTGGTAAAAGCAAAACAGGCACAAGTTGTTACTGAAGACAAAGCTACGCCCACTTCTTCCACGAAAGCCCGCAAGTTGTTAACCAGTTCCCATCTTACCTTCTGTCATACCACCAGTCCACGTGAATGGTACAACAACATCATATAGTGCATCAATTTTGTCTTTCTCCCCTTCTTTCATGGTACTGTGATTTATCAGTTACAATGACTTGTAACTAACTGGAAGCATGGGGTATCTACAAAAGAGTTGTGGCTAGTTGATTCCTCAGCAATAAAAACTGCCACTACATTATTATTGTTATTTTCGTTAGGACAACTGCCCCTGCAGCATCCATGCCCCACCAATACCCAACCCTTAACTACTACAGTCAAAGCCTTATGGTCGGTGTGGTAAGAAGTACAAACTGTATAAATTCATATACATTGCATTTTTGTAACACTATGTAGACCGATAAACGGATCGAACAGGAGCGGATACTACTATATCCAATATCCGAATCCGGAAAAAAAATCTGATCCGATATCCGACGGATATCATGTTATAATATCTGAATCCGATCCGACAAATAATATTCAAATTCAAATAAATATCCGCGATCCGAACCAAAAGTCATAAATATATTGTATTAATACGTTATATATAGAAAAATATTGATATCACTATGAATATATATGATAAATGTTAATATATGTCTTTACTTATTTCCCTATTATTTTATTTTTCTATAAGGACCTACATGTAATTGTTCCACTAGTATATATATATACACATATATATATATATATATATATATATATATATATATAAGGGTACACACATTGTGTAACCCTACGCTTTCTCCATTTACTGTTTAACATGGTATCAAAGCAGATCTAGATTTGGGGTGACGCCTCTCCTTCTTCCCCTCCCTCCCTTGCCCTCTCTCTCTCTCACCCCCCCCCCCGCGTCGGGCGCCACCGCCGGCCGCAGTATCAGGGCCGCAGGCCGCTGCCGGTGCTGCCAGCCGCAGTCGGCCACCCGCCGCTACTAGGTTGCAACCCCCGCACGCCTGGCGTGATCCAATCGCCGCCGTCCTCTGCTCCGTCGATACTTCGAGCATAGCACTCCTCTGAGCGAGCCGCAACTCCCCGACACTGGTCTGACTTTCTTCGGCTCCGACTCCTGTCTGCCCGTGTAGGCCCTTGAGCCGCCGGGTTTTTTGGTGCGCATAAGCGTAGCCTGTATGTAACTGGTCCGTCCAGTCTCTCTACTGTACCTACTGCCGCCTAGATGAGGAACTAGGCGGTCGTCTTCTACCTATGTTTGTCAGTTCATACTCACCTTCGGTGTCGGTGCTCTTCCTGTCATGGCGTCTTCACATGATGATCTACGTCGTCAGGTTACTACTATCAAGATGGATGGATGCAACTACCAGCGTTGGGTTTGTTCTATGCAGATTTATGTTAAATTCCAAGGGAAACATTCTCATCTGACGTGTGATCCGCCTCCTATGCCTGCTGCCATTGCCGACTCCAAGGATGTCAAAGCTTATGATGATTGGGTCAAAGATGATTCCACCGTGATGACCTGCATTCTCAACAGCAGTGAGACGAAAATCAGTGTCACCTTACTATACCTACCTACAGCAAAGAAGATGTGGGATCAGCTTGCTAGTACTTACTCTCACAGCCAAAATCCGAAGAAGGTGTAAGTTTGCTGCAGAATAAACATGAGAACAATGTTATAACAATAATTTGCTTCTTCTCTATCAGCATCCACACTAGGGTTTCAAGATCAATCTTCACCAAACATCTAGCATGCATGCCCCACCAATACCCACCACTAACTAGTACAATCAAACCCGGTATGGTCAGTGTGGTAAGAAGTACAAACTTTATAAATTCATATACATTGCATTTTTGTAACACTATGTAGACAGATAAACGGACCGAACAGGAGCGGATACTACTATATCCAATATCCGAATCCGAAAAAAAAATCTGATCTGATATCCGACGGATTTCATGTTATAATATCCGAATCTGATCCGACAAATAATATTCGAATTCAGATAAATATCCGCGATCCGAACCAAAAGTCATAAATATATTGTATTAATATGTTATATATAGAAAAATATTGATATCACTATGAATATATATCATAAATGTTAATATATGTCTTTACTTATTTCCCTGTTATTTTATTTTTCTATAAGGACCTACATGTAATTGTTCCACTAGTATATATATATATAGAGAGAGAGAGAGAGAGAGGTTAGGAAGTGTGTACCGGCCGGTACATGTAACTTACGTGTACCGGCCATTAAAATAGCATATGTAGAATATGTTGATAAAATCCAACCATATGGATTGATTCAACTCTATATAGATTAGATGCATTTAAAAAAACAAAACCATATCTTATGTAGATCATGAGATATAGCCATACATCATTCAATGGTTTATGCAATTTCTGCAACTTACCATTGATTAGAAAATAGACATTTTCTTTTATTGTATACTCTATGAATATCAGATTGCGATGATTTTTGGTACACATGTTATCTACGGGGTATACTATACATCCATAAAGTTGGATTATTCAATAACATTTTACAATCCTCATAAATGAAGGTGGGTACATGTAAGCTACATGTACTCGGGTACACAATTCTTTTAGCCATATATATATATATATATATATATATATATATATATATATATATATATATATATATATATATATAACGCTTTCTCCATTTACTGTTTAACATGGTATCAAACCAGATCTAGATTTGGGGCGACGCCTCTCCTACTTCCCCTCCCTTCCTTGCCCTCTCTCTCTCTCTAACCCCCCCCCGCGTCGGGCGCCACCGCCGGCCACAGTAGCAGGGCCGCGGGCCGCTGCCGGTGCTGCCAGCCGCAGTCGGCCACCCGCCGCCGCTAGGTTGCAACCCCCGCACGCCTGGCGTGATCCATTCGCCGCCGATACTTCGAGCATAACACTCCTCTGAGCGAGCCGCAACTCCCCGACACTGGTCTGACTTTCTTTGGCTCCGACTCCTGTCTGCCCGTGTAGGCCCTTGAGCCGCTGGGTTTTTTGCTGCGCATAAGCGTAGCCTGTATGTAACTGGTCCGTCCAGTCTCTCTACTGTACCTACTTCCGCCTAGATGAGGAACTAGACGGTCGTCTTCTGCCTGTGTTTGTCAGTTCATACTCACCTTCGGTGTCGGTGCTCTTCCTGTCATGGCGTCTTCACATGATGATCTACGTCGTCAGGTTACTA
This sequence comes from Alisma plantago-aquatica, assembly GCA_963693085.1. NCBI lineage: Eukaryota > Viridiplantae > Streptophyta > Magnoliopsida > Alismatales > Alismataceae > Alisma > Alisma plantago-aquatica. Next base: position 181,344,611 of record OY856414.1, on the reverse strand, counting down.
CTATCAAGATGGATGGGTGCAACTACCAACATTGGGTTTGTTCTATGCAGATTTATGTTAAATTCCAAGGGAAACATTCTCATCTGACGTGTGATCCGTCTCCTATGCCTGCTGCCAATGCCGACTCCAAGGATGTCAAAGCTTATGATGATTGGGTCAAAGATGATTCCACCGTGATGACCTGCATTCTCAACAGCAGTGAGACGAAAATCAGTGTCACCTTACTATACCTACCTACAGCAAAGCAGATGTGGGATCAGCTTACTAGTACTTACTCTCACAGCCAAAATCCGAAGAAGGTGTAAGTTTGCTGCAGAATAAACATGAGAACAATGTTATAAAAATAATTTGCTTCTTCTCTATCAGCATCCACACCAGGGTTTCAAGATCAATCTTCACCAAACATCTAGCATGCATGCCCCACCAATACCCACCACTAACTAGTACAATCAAACCCGGTATGGTCAGTGTGGTAAGAAGTACAAATTGTAAAAAAAATTACATTGCATTTTTGTAACATTGTGAAACCGAACAAGCCCTTGATAAAACTTCTTTGGAAAAGAGAATTTGTAGAATTGTTCTGGTGTTGTATTAAGTTCCAACCAACAGGACAAGCCTCTTAACGTTGAACTCATGCATCAACACTCTAATCTATATACAAGGGTTGTTTCTTTTACCAATGCCACAATTTGGTAAAAGCAAAACAGGCACAAGTTGTTACTGAAGACAATGCTACAGCCACTTCTTCCACGAAAGCCCACAAGTTGTTACCAGTTCCCATCTTACCTTCTGTCATACCACCAGTCCACGTGAATGGTACAACAACATCATATAGTGCATCAATTTTGTCTTTCTCCCCTTCTTCCATGGTACTGTGATTTATTAGTTACAAGTCATTGTAACTAACTGGAAGCATGGGGTATCTACAAAAGAGTTGTGGCTAGTTTATTCCACAGCAATAAAAATTGGCACTACATTATTATTGGTATTTTCTTTAGGAATGACGGTGCGCAAGTGACGATGCTCTACAAGACTGAAGGTTAGGGATGTAAATGGGTATGTGTAGACCCGCGGACCCACAAATCCGGACCCTTATAAAACCTGTTACGGGTCTAACTTTTTATACCCGCTTACCCTTGGACCCGTATACCCTTGGACATGCATATAAGCGAGTCCAATAATGGGTATGTGATGCGATGATTTTGAGTCGCATTTATAGACCTGTTTTATATGTGTTTTATGCTTTAATTAGTCATTTCTATGGTTAATATCGCATAATTCATCCAGTTTGGTCTTTGTTGCTATTTTATGTCAAATTCCCTTTATTTCATCATTTTGAGCATTAATTGTCAAATTATTATTATTTGTGTGAATTGATGTGATCTTGTCTTTGAATTTCAGGACAAACGAGTATTTGCTTCTGTCGATACCATCGACATGGTCACAGGTTGCCAGCCGAAAGAAGCAGGAAAAAGTTGATACTATCGACTTTGATGTCGATGGTATTGAGTCACCTTCAGGTTGTTGGCAAAGAAGCAGTCGATAGTATCGACACCAAGTCGATACCATCGACGCACGGAGGCTACAGCGTCGCAAAATGACAAAACCGACGCCTAAAGGAAATCGATACCATCGACCTAATTCGATGGTATCGAGATGATGTCGGGCGCAACAAAGGAAGGGTTCGCTACTGCAGCGGGTCGATACCATCGACTCGCGTCGATGGTATCGACGCCGTCAGATATGCGTTGGATTCAGATTGATCTCAATCGGACGGTTGGAGTTAATTAACGACCTAATTAGGGACTTATACCTAATGACGGCCGCCAGGAGGGAGGATATCTGATTGGCCATTGCACAAGTGCTGAGGGAGAGGAAAAAGGAGAACGGAGGCCAGAAGTTCATACTAGTCAATCCGGACGTTGCCGAAGACATATTTCACCACCGCGAGGCGGGAAAGCACGTGTTCTACGCAAAGGATCAATTGGTTCTTCTCCGTTCAGGGGTTTTCCCATTCAATTCACGTTTTTCATATGATTTCCCCTATTTCTACCATGTACTTGTGTGAGATGAACATGTGGGGCTAATCCCCTCCATCTTTAGGACCGGGAGTAGCCCGGGAATTCATTGTATGACAGTTTTATAATAGTAATTCATATTTTCTCTCTTAAATCCGTGGCATAGCTTCGTTTTCTCCATATATTGTTATGCTTGATCACCATAATAATAATCTAATGCCCTTAATCACTTTGACAGAAGGATTAACGGCTGAAAAGAGACAAAACCTACATTAATCGATAAATCCCTTGAGCAAGGTGGTGTAAAATTAATGGTGGATACTGAGAGATCGTTCGTAATGCACTTAGTTTAGGGGATAGGTTACTACGACGGTGGAACTGACCTAAACCTAAGTAGTGAATGGCACCACAACAGTGGGCAATTCTGTTTTCAGGCCACTACCCGGATAGAGAGAGAAGATTGAGGCATTATATAAAAGTTAATACAATGAAAACCTGCGGTGAAACTGCAATCCTAAAGATACCTTTTGAATTGATTAAACCAGCATTTAATCGATTGCTTATTTTGTTTTGTTTTTATTTTTCTTTTAGTTTTAACAACAACTCTCAACTTGTTAATCGGCTTAGCTGATCGCGACTAGTTAGTAGGAGTCACCAAAAATTCCGAGTATCCCTGTGTTCGACTCGGGCCTCACAAAGGCCTGTATTACTTCGACGCGTATACTTGCGTTTTTAGCGCGTAGTAAAATACACGTCAAGTTTTTGGCGCCGTTGCCGGGGATACGGCGAAATTGTTGGCACTTCGAGTGCTGCGAGCGGCCACTCTAGGCCACATTTTTTTTTAAATTTTCATTCAACTTCAAATATTTTCTTTCTAGTGTTCGTTCATTTTTATACTCGTCAAAGCACTGTACTAAACTGATTTTTTTTCCAGGTGCTGTGTATGGTGCAAACGCGCAGTATTGGCTACACGAATCCCACACCCGAGGTTCCACTGTCGGGACCTGAGGACGAGGAGTATTACGAACAAGAGCACCAAGAAGAGATAGATTCTGAATCTGAACAAGAAGACATGGCCGAGCCACAGACCATATGGGAGAAGATCAAAGCTTCTTCCTCATCAACTTCAAAGGGACCTATAAAGAAGCAGGCGATCAACATACCGACATATAAGATCGATCCAGCATTGATAAATTTGGTGAAATCAAATGCGTTTCATGGGCTGAAGAATGAGGATCCTGTTGCACACATCAGCCAGTTTGTTGAGAACTGCGACATGGTAAAAATTGACAGGTTTCCACAAGTTGCATTATATCTCAAGCTTTTCCCAAGTTCATTGGCGGGAGCAGCACGAGAGTGGTTACATAATCTAGACGATGAGTTCGTGGAGTCCTGGGACCATATGGTGGAGGTCTTCTTTGAGAGGTTCTTCCCTCCTGAGAAGACTAACGACATGATCCGGAAAATTCATAATTTCACCCAACAGGCCGGTGAAACATATTCTGAGACCTGGGAGCGATTTCAGGTTATGCTGAGGAGGTGTCCGCATCACGGGCTGGATAAAGAGACGCAGGTGAAAATCTTCTATTTTGCTCTCTCCGAGCATGATAGGAGTAATCTGGATTCAGCCGGGTCGGGATTTTTTCTAAACAATACAGACACCAGATGCTGGGAAATACTCAAGAACATGGCTAGAAAGCAGTCCTGGGGTGAAAGAGAAAGAGGCCCGGTAGAGCAAGCGCGAGTCATCAGTGAATCCAAGGCAATGAGAGAGCTGAATGAGAAGATGGAACTTCTCGCAAAGAAGCTACTGCAAAAGGAGGATAATGAGTCCGAGGATGAGGCTCAAGTCAAATACATGAGACAACAGCAAGGGTATAGGAACAATGACTACTCATGGAGAAAGGATAAGAAGTTCTCGTGGAAGGATCCGAACAATTTTCTGCAGGATCCGGAGGCCAAGCCCGCGCCAGTTGCAGAAGACAAGAGCACGGAGTTGCTCAATCAGGTCATCAAGCAAAATCAAGAGTTAATGAACACATTCGGGCAGCAAATCAAGCAGCAAGGAGAATACATGAATCAATTCGGGCAGACATTGCAAAGCCATGGGGCTCAAATGAGGACTATTGAGACATCCATGGCACAGATGGCAGCTGAGATAGCTAGTTTGAAGAAACCGGCACATCCGGGTTTTCCGGGGAATACCAATGTTCCCGGGGGAAACCAGCAAGCTAAGGCCATCCTGCTTAGAAGCGGTAAGAAAGTGTTGAATCCAAGAACTGATGAAACAAGCACACCGCGAGATGAAGTTGAAGGTGAAACTACTACGGAGCAGCCCACACCAGTCATAGGGCAAGCTGAAGACATAGCCATGGATGGTACTGAAGAACAGGTTGTAGAGGAGGAACCGCAGAAAAAGACGCCTTATGTGCCACCTCATCAAAGGGCACAAGCTATTCCGGTCCCGTATCCAAATAACGTGAAGGCAAGGAAGGTATATGCACAGTTCAAGAAGTTCTTGGACAGTTTTAGGAAGCTTTCAGTCAATATTCCCTTACTGGAAGCCATTGAGAAAATTCCTTCATACAGGAAGTTTTTAAAAGATGTCATTACCAAGAAAAGAAAAATTCCAGATACAGAGGTCGTCGTGCTAAAGGAGCAAGTGAGTGACTTCATCATGGGCACTTTTCCGCCAAAGAGACAGGATCCAGGATGTTTCAACATTTCTTGCTATATAGGGAAGGTTAAATTTGGCGAAGCATTGTGTGATTCAGGGGCAAGCATCAACTTGATGCCCCTTTCGACATTTAAAAAGCTGGGATTGAAGGAGTCACGGCCGAGCAATATGACGATTCAATTGGCAGACAACTCTGTGGTGAAGCCATATGGAATCTGTGAAGACGTCTTAATAAAGGTGGATAGATTTGTCTTTCCGGCTGATTTTGTGGTTATGGCGATGCCGGATGAGCATGGCAACGAGCTATTACTTGGACGTCCCTTCCAAGCTACAGCCGACATGATCTTAGAGATGGGAAGAGGTCGCTTGACCTTGGGCATAGCAGATGACCGCTTTGAGATGGTCATGCCTTCTAGCACCGCGTCATCCAAATCAAAAGAACAATGCAATATGGTGAAACATCTGGATTGCAATATTTCACTCTGCCTTGGAAAACCATTTCTGGACATGGCTCATGTGATGAGCAAGGTGGACAATGGAACCTTAGCTGTAGATATCATGGAGCAGACTAAGGTAGTTTCTTTGTGTAAAGTTGTGGGATTTCCGAATGATGAGAATGAGGACATTCCACCTTCTTTGGAGGATGATGTGATAGCTCTTTCTATTTCTGATGCATATCCATAATTACCGTTGGAGGCGTGTTTGTTGAATATTACATATGATTGGATGCGGAGTAAATCACTCAAGGAGTGCGCTAAAATGCTTCAGATGCTTCCATGCTTCTATGCGAGGCACTATGAAGATTTAGGTGCACTTCCCCCGCCGCTGCAATCATCTCTTATCCGCCCGCCGGATTTGGAATTAAAGTCGCTGCCCCCGCATCTCAAGTATGTCTTTCTAGCTGAGAAAGACAAGTTACCGATGATCATTTCTGCTTATTTGAGTGCGGAAGAGGAGGAGAAACTGTTGATAGTGCTGAAGAACCACCGAGGAGCTTTTGGGTGGTCCGTTGCAGACATCAAGGGGATTTCCCCTACTCTATGTCAGCACAAGATTCGGCTCGAGGAGGGAGCCAAGCCTGTGATTCAGCCTCAAAGACGTCTAAATCCGAGCATGATGGAGGTTGTGAAGAAGGAGGTCATTAAACTTCTTTCTGCAGGGATTATCTATGCCATATCAGACTCGACATGGGTGAGTCCCACACAGGTAGTCCCTAAGAAGGGGGGAATTACTGTCACTCAAAATTTATTGAATCAACCTGTCACCACCCGATTGGTAACCGGGTGGTGAGTTTGTATTGACTACCGTCGTTTGAACGCTGCCACTCTTAAGGATCACTTTCCTTTACCGTTCATTGATCAAATTCTAGAGTGTCTTGCCGGGCGATCGCACTTTTGTTTTCTAGAAGAGTACTCGGGGTACAACCAGATCTCGATTGATCCTTTGGATCAAGAGAAATCTACGTTCACTTGTCCCTATGGAACTTTTGCTTACCGTCGAATGTCGTTTGGGTTATGCAATGCACCGGCGACGTTTCAACGTTGTATGCTCGCCATTTTTTCTGACATGGTAGAGCGCTGTCTCGAGGTTTTTATGGATGACTTCTCGGTGTATGGTGCATCATTTGATGAATGTCTCTATAACCTAGATAAAGTGTTACAGCGTTGTGAGGACACACACTTGGTCCTTAACTGGGAGAAATGTCAGATGATGGTGCCTGAGGGAATAGTGCTAGGACACAAGGTGTCTAGCAAAGGACTAGAGGTGGATCCGGTGAAAATTGAGGTCATTTCCAAGTTGCCCCCACCAAATTCTGTAAAAGGGGTGAGAAGTTTTCTGGGACACGCCGGGTTCTATCGGCGATTCATAAAGGATTTTTCTAAAATTGCAAAACCTCTATCCGAGCTTTTGGTGAAAGATGCGGTTTTCGATTTCAATGATAAGTGTCTACATGCTTTCGATGTTTTGAAGGAAAAACTGATTTCTGCCCCGGTTGTTCAAACGCCGGATTGGACAAAACCTTTCGAATTAATGTGTGACGCTTCAGATTTTGCGGTAGGAGCCGTATTGGGGCAGCGGGTAGACAATAAGCCCGCCGTGAATTTCTATGCTTCAAAAACTCTGAATGATGCCCAATTGAATTATACAACTACTGAAAAAGAATTACTTGCCGTTGTGTTTGCTTTCGAAAAATTCCGGCAGTATTTAATTGGAACTAAAGTGGTTGTATGGACTGACCATGCTGCAATAAAATACTTGATGGAGAAAAAAGACGCAAAGCCTAGACTCATTAGGTGGATTTTGCTCTTACAGGAATTTGACATTGAAATTAAGGATAAATCTGGGATTGAAAATGTAGTGGCTGATCATTTGTCTAGGTTAGATAGGGTGGATGAAAAAGATTTGCATATACCCATAACCGAGATGTTTCCGGATGAACAGCTGTTAAAAATTAACTCTAAGGAGCCTTGGTTCGCTGAAATTGTAAATTATTTGGCCTGCGGGATCATCCCGAAAGATTGGTCATATCAGGAAAAGAAGAGATTTTTTCATTCTTTAAGATACTATTTTTGGGATGATCCAATTCTTCTTAAGCAATGCAGAGACGGTATTTTACGCAGGTGTGTGCCTGAAGTGGAGTACGAGAGTGTTCTCCATCATTGCCATGCATCACCTATGGGAGGACACCACGCCAGCTCGCGAACGGCAGCTAAGGTTTTAGAAAGCGGCCTTTATTGGCCAAATTTATTTCGGGATGCCTACAATTTTGTGAGGCAATGTGATCCTTGTCAGCGAGCAGGTAATATCTCAAAGCGACAGGAGATGCCCCTGAATGTGTTTCAGGAAGTTGAGGTATTTGATTTGTGGGGCATAGAATTCATGGGACCCTTTGTGTCTTCGAACTCCAATTTATATATTTTGTTAGCAGTTGATTATGTGTCGAAGTGGGTGGAAGCAATCCCCACAAGGACTAATGATTCCAATGTAGTGTGCAGGTTCGTGAAGGAGAATATTTTCTGCAGGTTTGGGATACCCCGAATGATAATCAGTGATGGGGGTACACATTTTAGGAATCAGAAGTTCTCGACATTATTGAAGAAATATGGGGTCAAGCACAACATTGGCACCCCATATCATCCGCAAACTCAAGGCCAAGTGGAGGACTCCAACCGTGAGATTAAGAAGATTCTAGAGCGAACGGTGGCGTCCACGAGGAAGAACTGGAGTGCCCTACTACCGGATGCACTGTGGGCGTAAAGAACGGCCTGCAAAACACCTATAGGCACCACACCTTTTAGGTTGGCGTATGGTCGGGCTTGTCACCTACCGGTGGAGTTGGAGCACAAGGTCCATTGGGCGCTTAGAAGGCTAAATCTAAGTTATGATGAAGTTGGGAGAAAGAGAATGTTTGAATTGAATGAGCTGGATGAGTTACGGATGACGGCATATGAGAATGCCCAGATATACAAGGAGCGCACAAAACTGATCCACGATCGCCACATCGAGTTACGCACGTTCAAGAAAGGAGATAGTGTTTTGTTGTTCAACTCCCGACTCAAGTTGCATCCCGGGAAGCTAAAATCCCGGTGGAGTGGACCGTTCGTGGTGGAAGAGGTCAAACCACACGGCGCGATTTTAGTGCGTGATGGTGATACCACGTTCTTAGTGAACGGACAGAGGCTGAAGCTCTATTTTGGTGAGAATTACAAGAGGAAGATGAATGAGGTTAAACTCATTGCACTTTCGGATGAATGAGATGCCGGAAGCCGTCTAGCCTAAGACGTTAAATAAGGGCACTTGTTGGGAGGCAACCCAACCATCGGTACATTAGGATAGTTTAATTATAATCGTAGGTTGCTTTATTTTTGTTCAATTTTTAGTGTAAAGAAGATACCTTGATCCGTTTGTTCATTGTGCAGGCTGAGGCAGAGTCGATACCATCGACACACAAGTCGATGGTATCGACAAGGGTTTAGGTTGACGACTGCAGATTTCGTTCTGAGTCGATACCATCGACGGCCTTGTCGATGGTATCGACACACCTACAGGCAGGTCGCCCAGCAACAGTCGATAGTATCGACAAGGGTGTCGATACCATCAAAATCTCTGGAGAAGTTCAGACCGATTTGTCTCAGTCAACTCGATACCATCGACGGCCTTGTCGATGGTATCGACATGGTTACAGGTTGAAATGCAAAGTGGCGGTGTCGCAATGAAGCCAAGTCGATACTATCGACACCTGTCGATGGTATCGACCATCCATGTCACCGATCCGCGCAAAGAAATCGACGGCGAACGCGGCTTCCACGTCATCGATCTGGGTGCAGAGTCGATACCATCGACCCATGTCGATGGTATCGACACGTCAGCGATCCGTGTTTCAATATCCAGCAATCGACGACCGTCGATACCATGTAAGGGGCGGATGGTATCGACGGGCTAACAGTGGCGCCGGCCAAGTCTATTTAAGGAGAATCATTATGTCATTTTACGTCACACCTTCAGAGTGATCTCCTCACTTTGCGCCGAGCACTCCCCCGAGCCATCCAAGAGCGAAGACCAGCATCACTGAGCGACGATCGTCACCGAGCAGAGATTCATATCTCCATTCTACACCGAGCTCTCTCTTTCTAATCCCTTTCTCGTCGCCAACATGGTTCACGTCGATGGAGCATCTTCTTCACGTGTGGACCCGGAGGAGATTCAGGAGTTTGTGCCACCTCCTCCCGGGTCGGTTGCACGGCCGCGCATGATGCATCCTTCCACAGAGGTGAAGAAGATCTATGAGGAGATCTTAAAAAGGAAGATCGAACCCACCCGGTATGTGGACCGGGAAATGATCCGAGACCTCGGATTCGAGGCCAATTTGGCCTATGTTCTGTAGGGGCAAGCGAAACGTACAAGCAGGAGGCCCGATGAGTTACAGTACCATGCTGATGGCCAGCCGTTTTTCGGCGAGTGGCCAACCTAAAAAGAATTGGTGGCGGAGTTCATGGCGTCACTTGACATCTGCGTCGTGCCCAATGACGTCGTCGCCACCGACCGTGAATGGATAAAGGGCCGGGTGTCTTTCTGGCTGTACAACCATGACTATACCCTCACGCTTCGCCAATTCAACATGATCTTCAATTGGAATCATTCTTCATACGACCACCGGTGGCCGGATAACCGCACCAACTACGACGCTCTCTTCTCCGAGTTGGTGACGGTGCCACAAGGGAGGTCGGTGAGCTACCACAACGCTGCGGTAGCCGACTTCGAGCACCCGTTTGTTTGGGTATTGCACCGGATGTTGAGTTCCACCATCTTTGCTCGAAGTGATCTGGCGCTAAGCAAATTTCAGGAGACGGATCTTTTCTTCTTATATCAGCTCCTGAAGCGCCAAGAATGCAACTGGGGTGCATTCTTTCTACAACGAGTATTGGCGGTGAAGAGGAGCACGAGAAAAGCCCCGATTCATTTTTGGGGGGCTTGTCACCAAGGTAGCCCTCTACTTGGGCTTGAATCTCGATCAGCTGACTCCTCTTTCTACGAGAAGCAAGGTCAACTTGCAACATCTACACCGAGCCAATCTCGTTCTTCTCCGAGCTGGCGTGGCTTTTGCGCATTGCCACGTAAATCAAGAGTACCAGGAGTGCGCGCTGCCTGATCCGGTCTTCAATATTGAGGGAGCACAACATTTTCGATGGCCAATCATAGCTATCGCCGACTCTGATGAAGAAGGTGGAAATGACGGCGGCGACGACGGACAGGAGGACGAGGCTGAGGAGGAAGAGGAGACCCTTACACCTCTTCGATCACGAGTGGCACCCCGGAAGCGCCCTAGGATGCATCCGGGTGCGTCTTCATCGTCACAGCCTACGCCACCTCCACCACCGCCCTCGCAGCCCAGCGAGGATGCCTATTCCATACAAGGCATGTACAATATGCTTCAAGACATCCAGCAGACGCAGCATAGCCACACAGCTGCCTATGCCGGTATTCAAGACACCACCAACCGGCTCTTCGTCAACCAGCAGGCGATCTTTGAGAATGAGCGCCTTCTTTTTGCAAATCAGGAAAACATCCATGATCGGCTGCACAGGATGGAGCAGCAGCAGCCGTTTTACGATCATTACTGGAGCCAGAATTATTTTGGGGGGTATCCATAGCCTCCTCCGATGCCTCAGTATGATCCGACCTTTCAGAGGAAATACCCGTCTTGGGACCCCACGGCGCCGCAATACCCGCCTCCACCACCACAAGAATGATCTGGTATCACTGTTCCAATCTTTAAGTTTGTTTTTGACTATGAGGCCATAGTCGAATTCAAGCTTAGGGGGGTAGTTGGAACAGCTCTATCTTTTATTGTTTTTTGTTTTTAGCATTATTGCTTTTGTTTTCTTGTTATTTGTTTCTTGCAATTTTAGTTTTTGTAGGATCCACGTGCTATCTAGTGTAATTGTGGATGTCTTTGGAAAGTGTGTCATCTTGTTGTTAGTGCATGGGAAATTCAAGGGAAATTTGAAAATTTTTGTGTCTTTGGATAGCTTGTTTTTTTTTTTACCTTGGGCACACATCCTACGAAAATGATTGGTTATGTCAACTTTAAAACAACATTTCATACCTGTACTCCTAATGATTCATGAAAGTGGACGGAAATGGTTGTTTGAGCCTAACCTAACCAAATGGTAATGAGACCTTAATTGGATGTAAGAGAGAGAACCCTCTAAACTACTACACAGGTCAGTAAGGAGGGACGCATAATATCTTTCTAAGGTTCAGTCATCTAGTCTTGTGATCGTTCCACTTCATTTTTTCTATAATCCACCTAAGAATCGGAAGTAAAGTGCAGTTTTAATTCCTTTTGTGTGCATAGCATTCAGATAGGACTTGCATTGGTATTTTCCATATGTTTGCATAAAAAGAAAAAAAATATAGTGATTCAGGCACATTACCTTTAGGTGCATGCCATGTAGTTGCATTCATGATTTTCATGCATAAAGTACATCATGTATCTCAAATTTTCCCCAATGGTGAATTAAATTGTTCCATACCTTCTAAATAGTGCAAAAAAAAATTGAGTATGAAGAAAATAGCCCAATAAAAGTATCTTTAAGCAATTATGGATATGTGGGCTGGAAAAAAAATCGGAAAATCTGCAATAGAAAAAAAAAAGAATTTAGAAGAAAGTGAAATAAGGAGAAAGGAACGTAATATCACTTGCATTTCAGGATTATTGAGTACATGATGTAGCTTGAATAGATATCCATCTCATTTTGAGATGGATGGTTAGTACATGCATCATTCCACCCAAGTTTAGGCATTAGGGCATTTCTAATGTGCATTTGCATCATATAGGATATTTTTGTTTTATGCAGGTTGAAACTGTACAATACTTCCACGTTCTTCCATGAGCCACCCATCTTCATCCACCCGTTGCTCGGATTGGTAGGCCACCGTGAATTTCTCCTCACTAATGAATATCAGGAGAACTGCTTCCATGTAGATGGTAGTTAGGGCGAGCAACGTAGTGTAGGCGATCACAGGATGCACCAAGTCTGAACCGACAAATCTTATTATGTTAACTACCTTATGTGATAGTGTTCATTGGTTTGGAGGTCAATTTCTTTTATTGATGATTACTGTCGCCTTTAGGGTAATTACCGTTCTGTGGTTGAGAAGGCCGGTTTGTGAATGTTCAGTGGGAGTCATATGGGATGTTGGTTTGGTGTGTTGTTTTTCAGTTGACATTTGCAATTCTATTCTAAGGATTAGTTGCTCGAGGGCGAGCAATGTTCAAGCTTAGGGGAGTTTGATGCGATGATTTTAAGTCGCATTTATAGACCTGTTTTATATGTGTTTTATGCTTTAATTAGTCATTTCTATGGTTAATATCGCATAATTCATCCAATTTGGTCTTTGTTGCTATTTTATGTCAAATTCCCTTTATTTCTTCATTTTGAGCATTAATTGTCAAATTATTATTATTTGTGTGAATTGATGTGATCTTGTCTTTGAATTTCAAGACAAACGAGTATTTGCTTCTGTCGATACCATCGACGGAAGTCGATACCATCGACATGGTCACAGGTTGCCAGCCGAAAGAAGCAGGAAAAAGTCGATACTATCGACTTTGATGTCGATGGTATCGAGTCACCTTCAGGTTGTTGGCGAAGAAGCAGTCGATAGTATCGACACCAAGTCGATACCATCGACGCACGGAGGCTACAGCGTCGCAAAACGACAAAACCGACGCCTAAAGGAAGTCGATACCATCAACCTGAGTCGATGGTATCGAGATGATGTCGGGCACGACAAAGGAAGGGTTCGCTATTGCAGCGGGTCGATACCATCGACGCCGTCAGATATGCGTTGGATTCATATTGATCTCAATCGGACGGCTGGAGTTAATTAACGACCTAATTAGGGACTTATACCTAATGACGGCCGCCAGGAGGGAGGATATCTGATTGGCCATTGCACAAGTGCCGAGGGAGAGGAAAAAGGATAACGGAGGCCAGAAGTTCATACCAGTCGATCCGGATGCTGCCGAAGACAGATTTCACCACCGAGAGGCGGGAAAGCACGTGTTCTACGTAAAGGATCAATCGGTTCTTCTCCGTTCAGGGGTTTTCCCATTAAATTCACGTTTTTCATATGATTTCCCCTATTTCTACCATGTACTTGTGTGAGATGAACATGCGGGGCTAATCCCCTCCATCTTTAGGACCGGGAGTAGCCCGGGAATTCATTGTATGACAGTTTTATAATAGTAATTCATATTTTCTCTCTTAAATCCGTGGCATAGCTTCGTTTTCTCCATATATTGTTATGCTTGATCACCATAATAATAATCTAATGCCCTTAATCACTTCGACAGAAGGATTAACGGCTGAAAAGAGACGAAACCTACATTAATCGATAAATCCCTTGAGCAAGGTGGTGTAAATTAATGGTGGATACTGAGAGATCGTTCGTAATGCACTTAGTTTAGGGGATAGGTTACTACGACAGTGGAACCGACCTAAACCTAAGTAGTGAATGGCACCACGACAGTGGGCAATTTTATTTTCAGGCCACTACCCAGATAGAGAGAGAAGATTGAGGCATTATATAAAAGTTAATACAATGAAAACCCGCGGTGAAACTGCAATCCTAAAGATACCTTTTGAATTGATTAAACCAACATTTAATCGATTTCTTATTTTGTTTTGTTTTTATTTTTCTTTTAGTTTTAACAACAACTCTCAACTTGTTAATCGGCTTAGCTGATCACGACTAGTTAGTAGGAGTCACCAAAAATTTCGAGTATCCATGTGTTCGACTCGGGCCTCACAAAGGCCTGTATTATTTCGACGCGTATACTTGTGTTTTTAGCGTGTAGTAAAATACACGTCAGTATGCTTGGACCCAGACCCGCTAGACCCGTGTACCCGCTTTACATAAGGAACTACTTAAATAATATGTTATATACATCATACTTTACTAGTCTAACTAATATAATTCTTGACATTATATCTTACTCTAACCACAATAAGGTTGAGACTAGTCATATAGTTAAGAATTAACTATTTTAGTTACAATAATGAACATCATATGTAAACTTAAAATCCAAATGTCTACTAATTTTACATTAGGATTTTGGAAACAGAGACAGCAGTAAGCAAGACGGCAGGATGTTCTTATATGCATGAGGCATCCAAGTTTGCGGCAGAAGAAACCTGAAAATAGTGTTATAACAATAACTAGTTTCTTCTCTGTCAGCATCCACACCAGGATTTCAGGATCAGTCTTCACCAAACCCCTACGAGGTTAATCAAAGAAAAATTTACCATGGGGCAACTGCGCCTGCAGCATCCATGCCCCACCAATACCCAACCCTTTAACTACTACAGTCAAAGCCCTTTTTTTAGTCTTAGGGAGACCCCGCTCCCCGTCCTCCTCAAACAGGTGCCAGAGCCCGGATGACCCAAGGAGTTGGGAATTACAAGCGCTCAGTGGGATTCGAACCCGAGTCCCCCAAGGAAGACAAGCCGGACCGAACCACTTGAGCCACACTGGCCGGGTACTACAGTCAAATCCCTTGATAAAACTTCTTGTAAAAAAAAATTACATTGCATTTTTGTAACATTGTGAAACTGAACAAGCCCTTGATAAAACTTCTTTGGAAAAGACAATTCTTAGAATTGTTCTGGTGTTGTACTAAGTTCCAACCAACAGGACAAGCCTCTTAACGTTGAACTCATGCATCAACACTCTAATCTATATACAAGGGTTGTTTCTTTTACCAATGCCACAATTTGGTAAAAGCAAAATAGGCACAAGTTGTTACTGAAGACAAAGCTACGCCCACTTCTTCCACGAAAGCCCGCAAGTTGTTAACCAGTTCCCATCTTACCTTCTGTCATACCACCAGTCCACGTGAATGGTACAACAACATCATATAGTGCATCAATTTTGTCTTTCTCCCCTTCTTTCATGGTACTATGATTTATCAGTTACAATGACTTGTAACTAACTAGAAGAATGGGGTGTCTACAAAAGAGTTGTGTCTAGTTGATTCCTCAGCAATAAAAACTGGCACTACATTATTATTGTTATTTTCATTAGGACAACTGCCCCTGCAGCATCCATGCCCCACCAATACCCAACCCTTAACTACTACAGTCAAAGCCTTAGCCCCTGTTTGGGAATGGACTGGACCGGAATTAGGGTGTGTCGTGTAGCGCCACGTCGGCCCGATCCGGTCCGGTTTGGGCAAGAAACGTGTTTGGCAACCAATCCATTTTGATCCCCATTTTGATATAACAGAATCCCATAATCCGCATAATCCCAGTCCCGGTCGAGGCAGGATTGTGAATCTCAGTCTGGTTTCTGCCCAGACACAACCCCCCGACCTCGATCCCTGATGCCCCTCTCTCTCGCCCTAGCCTTCTCCGTCTCACCCTAGCCTTCTCCCTCTCGCCCTAGCCTTCTCCCTCTCGACGATCTTCCTCCCGACGCTTGGCGGCTCTACGCGCATACTGTTGGTCCATGTGTGAGAGAACTAATTCAGCCGTCTACGATGTCTGCGACCTCGACCAAATCGTGGATGGAGGCCAAAGGTCATCCTCGGGTGAAGCGCCCGCGTGGAGAATTAATTCAGCGGTCTGCAACCGTCAGTCTACTGGGGCGGCTACATCCCTCAAAAGCAAGGTAACCCATACCCTGTCCTGGTCTTCGACTATCTGAATCTGACATTATTATTGTCCCATCTTGTCGAAGCACAGAAGAAACCCTAGCGTGTCCAAGGCAAAGTGTCCATCTGCCTTCATATTCGCCTCGTCCAAGGCAAAGTGTCTGTCTACCTTCATATTCGCCTTGTGCTGCGAGGTTCTTCACTTACACATACGCCTGTTGGAGTAGCTGTTCGTGGAAGCTGGTCGTCCGTGGCTGAAATTCGGCGGTTCTCCTCCGTGGTGCTCCGACGGCGCTATACACAGCCAGGATTCCGCAGTGCTTCTTCTTTGTCGCCCCTTCCTGCTAAGGTTGGTCACGAAATAGGGTAGACGATGCTTTTATTTGTGATGTCGATTAGGGCATCCATTTCTGAGGTGATTTCTGAGGTGGATTGGTCATTAATTTGTGTATTTATTCAGCCGACATTGGTTCCAAACAAGTAAATCGTTGTGTATGACAGTCACATTTTATCAGTCGATGGCATAGTTTAAGTAATGTTTGTCATGGATAGGAGCAAATATATCCATCTCATTATTCATGTTTGAATACGGTCAGAGAGGAGGCCAGGGAAAAATACAACCTTTTTGGTTGATATCTACCCCAAAGTTCCTTCTTTCTCTCCCGCTGTTATGCTTTTTTCATTTCCTGTTGCTTGCTATATGGAGATAATTTGGACTAGGACGAGATAGCCTTTATCTAGTACCCACAAGTATCCCAAAATGATTTTATTGTCGAAAAAATAACGGTAATAAATGATTATGTGCATCTACGGAATAATAAAATGATAAGAGTACTTACTACTACCTTTAGTTATACATTACTTGTAGTATTATTGGTATACGTACCATGTTTCATGCTTTATAACTTTTAAATGCTATGATAATATTTTTGTTGCTTGAAACTCATCAAACAAATATGTGATGATTATCCTATCATGGGTTCTTGTTGAGTTTCCATGCACTAAACCTGTAGATTACACTGAAATAGAACAATTTTTAACATACATGTGCAATTTAGTAGTGTTTCTGTTTTAGAATACCTAGGTCTGTAAAAAATGGAATCAGTTTCGACTATGAAGAGATAATCTGTAAAATAAATGATTATTGTTTTGGATTCTACATAATGGTTGAATTACATTGAGTCTATTTGATCACCATAAGTTATTTCTGACATTTGATTTTTATTTGAAAGGCAAATATTTTGTTGATGATTTTCTTGCATAAGGATAGGTTCACGAGTGCACTAAAAAAGCCTAGTTCATGTGATGTCTACTTTGATTATTATAGGTAGTAAATAGTTTTCAGTGACCCAACCCAGTCTGTTTCAACAACTTGCAGTTAAAATCTCTTTACATTGGTGATATTAATTTATAATCATACTCTTTCTACATGCACATTAATTTAACTTTTAAATGCTATGATAATATTTCTTTTGTTTGAAACCCATCAAACAAATATGTTTGGATTGTCATGTCATGGGTTCTTGTTGAGTTTCCATGCACTGAACCTGTAGATTACACTGAAATAGAACAAATTTTTCATTGTTGTAATAAGGGGGAACAATTTAATCTACTGATTTAATCTATGATAATAGTCAAAAATTGAATCAATTTAATCTACCGATTAGTATTGCAGTATTATAGGTCGAAAATGAATACTAATAACTACCTTTATTATACATTACTTGTAGTATTCTTGTTATACCTACCATGTGTCATGATTTATAACATTGAAATGATTTTCTTGCATAGATAAGTTTGGATTGTCATGTCATGGGTTCTTGTTGAGTTTCCATGCACTGAACCTGTAGATTACACTAAAATAGAACAACTTTTTCATTGTTGTAATAAGGGGGAACAATTTAATCTACTAATTTAATCTATGATAATTACTAGCTCAGTCAAAAATTGAATCAATTTAATCTACTGATTAGTATTGTAGTATTATAGGTCGAAAATGAGTATTAATAACTACCTTTATTATACATTACTTGTAGTATTCTTGGTATACCTACCATGTGTCATGATTTATAACATTGAAATGATTTTCTTGCATAGATAAGTTTGTGAAAGTAGGAATTTTCTTATGTAGATACAATGTTGTGGTTCATAATGACATTTTACTAAATTACACGAATTACTCAATCTATTAATATGATACAAAATTAGGCAATTCCTTAGTTTAAGCATCATTTTGTTGACCTATTTGATTATTATAGCTAGTAATAGTTTTCAGTGACCCAACTTCCTCTGTTTCAACAACTTGCAGTTAAAAACTCTTTACATTTGTGATATTAAGATTAACATTTTGTCGACCTGTTATAGGTCGAAAATGAGTACTAATAACTACCTTTATTTATACATTACTTATATTATAGGTCATGATTTATAACATTGAAATGATATCATTATATTTCTTTTGCTTGCAACTCATCAAACAAATATGCTTGGATTATCCTATAATGGGTTCTTGTTGCGTTTCCATGCACTGAACCTGTAGATTACACTGAAATAGAACAACTTTTTCATTGTTGTAATAAGGGGGAACAATTTAATCTACTGATTTAATCTATGATAATACCTAGCATGTGTCATGATTTATAACATTGAAATGATATCATAATATTTCTTTTGCTTGAAAGCATCAAACAAATATGCTTGGATTATCCTATCATGGCTTGTTGTTGACTTTCCATGCACTGAACATGTACATTACACTAAAATAGAACTGTTTTATACATACATGTGCAATTTAGCAATGTTTCTGTTATAGAATACCTAGGTCTGTACAAAATGGAATCATTTTGACTAGGAAGAGATAATCTTTAAAATAAATGATTATTTTTTGGATTCTACACAATGATTGAATTACATTGAGTCTATTTGATCAACATAATTTATTTCTGACATATGATTTGTATTTGAAAGACAACTCTTGTGTTTCTTGCATAGATAAGTTTGTGAAAGTAGGAATTTTCTTATGTAGATACAATGTTGTGGTTCAGAATGACATTTTACTCAATTACATGAATTACTCAATGTATTAATATGATATAACATTAGGCAATTCCTCAGTTTAAGCATCATTTGTCGACCTATTTGATTATTATAGCTAGTCAGTGACCCAACTTCCTCTGTTTCAACAACTCAAATAGACCAATTTTATACCGACATGTGCAATGTAGCAATGATTGTGTTACAGAATCAATTTTGGTGTATAGAGTAAGTTTAGTTACAGAATACTTCTAGGACACACCAACATAGTAGTAGCTGTTGGATAGAGTAATTTTGGTGTAATTGCATCTCATCCATCACCATTCAAGTACATGCTTTCGTTGGCATAGCAAGTAATGCAAGACAGATATGTTATCAGCAAACAAAACACGTCTTAAAATATAGCTAACGTGTACAACTTGAGATTAATTTGATGGCATGAATCCAATTCCACTGTAGTATTATCTTGATAGCATAACGATTTGTGTATCATAATATATTGCAGCACCTGCGGGGGTATGTCTTCCGATGACCCCAAGTTTCGTATTGTTTGGGCAAGAGACTTTGATGCCGCTCTAGTATCAGCATTGCGCAGACAATATGACCTAGGTAGGTGTGTCGATGGTCATTTCACTAGGGAGGCTTGGAGGGAGGCAACTGTAGAATTGCAAAATAGGATGGGGAAGACGACCTGCAATATAGACCAGCTCAAAACTCATTGGAAGAACTTGAGGAGGGGCTATGCCGCTTTGAAGCTTGTGACGAATAAGAGTGGCGTTGGATGGGATGACACTAGGCATAAGCCCACGCTGCCCAATAGCCCTGAATGGAGGGAGAGCCTTGTAGTTATCCAATAACCAGTCCCTTAATCGAATAAAGTAATGCCCTATATTTACACTTAAACTTTCCTAATACAAATTTTTCATATACTTAGGCAAACAAGGACCTTGCTAGATTGCTTAATAAGCCATTTCCCCACTACTATGACATCGAGATGATGGCGGGGAGGAACATTGCTAGAGGACATCATGCAATGTCTTCAACGGACACACAAATCCCTTCTGACGTTGCCTCCGAGGATGATGTCAGTGTCAACTTAGATGGGTCAGAGACACCCATGAACACTGGAAGCCAGTCAGGGGTACCGAATATGGCCGCATATGGGATGTAAAGTGAGGGAGACACCGGGGGAGGCAGAACAGATACACAGAGCGTTGGCGGGAGGCCTCCTTTCGTTAGGCGCAAGAAGCGGCCATCAATGGCTCAAGACCGATGTGGGCTTTCAAATGAAGTGTTATCTGAATTCACACAGGTTTATGCAAAGGTTCACGAGTTAGGCAGTGGTGTGGCAACTAGAGCCTTTGAAAAGAAAGAGTTTACAACCATCTTACAACATTTCCATGACACTTACCCAGATGCCCCCACTGTTGTGTTTACAACACTTGTGAATGCCATCAAGGACTCAACAAACCGCAACATCTACCTCAGCCTTATAGACACACCTCAAAAGATAACCATATGGTTGCAAGACCTTTGGGAAAGGTCCCAAGCTGCCAATGCAACACCAACACCTTCAATGCCATCCTTGTTTATGCCATCTCACAATGCATTTTTCCCGCAATCCCCAACACCCAACTTCAGCAACAGCCCAAGTATGCCATCGTCGTTTATGTCATCTCACCGTGCATTTTTTCCTTCGTCCAATGATGCTGGCCCTTCCAGATCATAAGGGGGAACATCAGTTTGATTAACGGCTAGACATTTTGCTTAGCAAATCAGTAGAAAGTTATTTCATTGTTGTAATAATCTATTTCCCATCGAAACATTTTCTTTCGCCGTAATCTAATTTGTTGAATTGTTGAAATATTTTTATTCCCGTCCAGACATTATTTTACTGTAGAAACTAAATTGTTAACTGTTGTAATAATTTATTTCACTGCCATGCTTTTATTTTGCGTTCAATTTAATTCGCTATGTATCATGCAAGCCATTATTTTACATGTCCATGGTTACATATTATTGTAGACTAGTCATTTTTTCCTTGTCGTTGTCATGACAACCTTGCTATGATTCGACTTGTAGGCATCATGTCAACCACTGACCAAATAGAAACACCTGATCTCCTCACTCACATTCTACATACATTGTCTGGTCTAGCTAATCACATTGCTGATACAATAGTTGAGTCCATAGCAAACTCCATCATCCACGACATTTCCGACATACCACCTACAATACCTAGGTCAGTTAGCATTAGGAGTGGCCACCAGAAGGTCTTAGAAATTTTAAACGGTCATGAACAAAGGGCTTATGACCTATACCGAATGAGACCACATTCTATATTGGCCCTTGTGGACAAGCTTGAGAGTCGAGCCTTATTACGAAGCACTAGAGGCGTCAGTTCAGTTGAGGATGTATGCTACTTCCTACAAATGGTTGGCCATGGACATACAAATTGTGCTTTGGCTGAGGACTACATTCACTCTGGTGATACCATCAGTAGAAAGTTCAACGAAGTATTGGACGTTGTGTGTTCGTTGACCAATGACTACATTGTCATGCAAACTGCAGTGACATGCACGGCAACACATTCTCATATATTGGAGACCCCAAGGTTCTACCCGTACTTCAAGGTAATAGTTGTCCCCTACAATCTTTAATCATTTGGAAATATTTAATTTATTTACAACCTATTTTGGTGTTATAGAATGTCATCGGGGCAGTTGACGGAACACACATCCCAGTCTTGGTTAAACAAGACAAGCAAAATCGCTACCGAGACAGAAAAGGGAATGTCTCTCTTAATGTCTTGGCTGTAGTTCACTTCTCCATTGAGTTTACATATGTCCTAACTGGGTGGGAGGGATCGGCTGCTGACCAACGGGTCCTACAGTCAGCGACGACCACGGGCGGGTTTAAAGTTCCGCCGGAAAAGTTTTACCTAGTTGATGCAGGGTATGCCAACACTCGGCAATTCCTTGCACCGTATTGCAACACAGCTTACCATATTTCTGAGTACCGAGGAAACATACATGCCTACACCAGCAAGAAGGAGATGTTCAACCACCGCCACGCACAATTACGTAATGTTGTAGAAAGAGCATTTGGGGTGCTGAAGCGGCGGTTTGCGTACCTTAAAAAGAGGGCGACATATCCCATACATTCACAGTGTCGCCTTGTAATGGCTTGTTGTATCCTCCACAATTTCATACGCCGCCAACATGATGGCGACATTATCATGGACGAACTCCCAGATGACATTTCAACATCTGTCGTTCCCCCTGCTGGGGTTGACATGAGTTCCCTCCAACAAACAACTCAGGCCGATTCAAGGGAGGGAGATCGTTTACGTGAATCCATTTCTAATTTGCTATGGGATGCCCGTTGATGTACAATTGTATGTTTAATATTCGTTGACATTATTTGATAAATCATCCACCACATAACTTTTTAGCCTTTAGTTGTTTATTTTACAAACTTTTTACTGGATCCTAATAATATGCATGACATAATGATTCGGTAGGTTGTCTTGAAATGGAGAATGGAATGTCTTGTTATACATGCGGCCTTCAATGCACTGTATGTGCGTATATGGAAGCCGCGGATGCGAAAAATGGACGTTTTGAAAATAACAACCCCCACAGACCGTATTTTACATGTGGTAGGGGTCTTGTTTCGAACAGATGTCAGATGAGATTTCCCGCGTAGTGTGTACCACCCACAATTGCCACACTTACTGCAGTAAGGGATGCTATGCTAACA
Organism: Alisma plantago-aquatica; assembly: GCA_963693085.1. NCBI lineage: Eukaryota > Viridiplantae > Streptophyta > Magnoliopsida > Alismatales > Alismataceae > Alisma > Alisma plantago-aquatica. The sequence goes on along the minus strand of OY856414.1, from coordinate 181,321,960 downwards.
CAACTTGCATATGCACGCAACGAACGCAAGCTATGGTCTGAACAATGTGACTTTGTCAGTTCGACTAGAGCAGACACCGATAGGCTCGAATAAGATATTTCTACTCTACGTGAGAGGTGCCAATATCTTCGCCAATGACTTCACATCAATAGCAATAACGACTCTTCAAACGAGAATGGATACAATACATCATAGATGTAGAACAAGCAGTTAGGCCTATTTTATGTTCAGAAAATTGTATTTGAAATCTATGTTCAGAATCTGACAATATTTTTACTAATCCTCAATCATGTTTTAGATGTCAATGAATCCATCTGAAGTTCTGAGGTGTGATTGTGGGTTAGATGCAGCCTTGCGGCTTAACATAGAGGATGCAGGGTTGTATGATTTTGGCATTCTGAGTGAAAGGCCGGGAGAAATGTATTACATATGTCCTTCTCGTGAGGTGCACTAGTAAATACATACATAATAGGTTGTCGTTGTGTATGTTGCACATTCTTTGTGATTCATTAAACTTGATAATACATTGTAGGGAAAAGATCGGTGCATATACGTCCGTTGGGCAGTCGATCTCCCCCCAACAATTGATTCTTTGAAAGATGAGATTATGTTACTAACTGTCGAGTGCAAGTCACTGTGGGGCCAGGAAATGAACATGAAGGACTTTGTTGAAATTCATCACAACTACGATGATATATACACTCAAAAAAAGTATGAGCATGAGGTTCTAGAACGCTACATTGCCAGTCTGGAGGAAGATTGTAGTCTTCTTTTGGACATTCCTTCACCCACTATGACGCCATAACGTTTAATGGCAGAGAGCTACATTTACTTTGGTGTGTCGATTTACATTGTCCACCATTTGATGTTTTTAACATTAAATCTTTCTGAATTCATCCGACATTAACAGGTTTTTGTTATTTTTCATAATGTTGGTGTATGTTTTATGGAGGTTGTATGTTTTTTCACCGTGATGTTGATAAATGTTAGTTAGCACTGAATATGCATTTATATTCCCTTGATTTTGCAATACACCCTTACGTCTAAAATATATTACTTACAAAATCTGTAATATGGTTGGGCCTCCAAGGACGGCTTCTTTTATGTGGTGTACGGAGCTTGATATGGTTCTCAGAGGTATGATGAGAAACCAATAAGAGTTGGGGAGATGTGTTAATGGAGTATATACTACACAGGCTTGGATGGAGGCATGGCGTGACTTCTAAAACATAACTAGGGGGCCTTGCATATCTTTGACTGAGTTGCAGATGAGATGGCAACACATAAGGAGAGAGTTCATAAGAGACAATCTTTTTATTTTGGGAGATGTATTGCCTCCCCCGCCATTGGTCGTACAACACAACTTCATGACGACTCGTCACATTTACCCACCTGGGGTTGCTGAATACCTTATTAACACCGATGAGTGAATCAAACAACCACATTAGACGGAAAAAATAACACATGGATTTGTAATATATTTCCACGACTTTGTAGTTGTTTGTGTTTACTTCGCAACATTTATTTGTATGTAGCTAAGTTTGTTTGGAGCTTTATGTTATGTATTGAAGGCATACATCACGTTCTTATTTGTTTGTAGCTAAGTTTGTTTGGATCATTTATTTATATTCAATATTGTCACAGTTATCTTACTATTATTGATATTTGCTAATACATATATTTATTTATTAACTATAGATGTCGTCATCGCGGTCACGGTCAAAGGCAAGGACAAAATTTGAAAAATTATTGATGTCTCCGTCGAAGATTAAAAAATATGTAGAAGAAAACCTTATTTGCAAGAAAAAATGTTGCGAGTCTACACATGATGAGGGCCCAAATGAGATACATGAACAACCCGAGGGTGTTACTCATCCTATTCACCATCTGTCGTTGTTGTTCGAGTGGCCAAAACACGCCAGCAAACAGGAAACAAATCAGTTGTTGGACGAAGCATGTCCTGTGTCGTGGGACGAGTACGACGAGGCCATGAAGTTGGCCAACGAGAACGACGAGGCATGAAGTTGGCTGCTTGCTCACCAACTTAGATTGTGTAGCTTTGTCTTTGTCTAGGTCCAAGGCAGACCTCTCCTTTCAGTTTGTATGTTACATATGTATTTGCCCGGGAACCAATCAAATATTATCTGTTTTTTTAAGTTTTGCTACTAATTAATTTCTGCTACAGACATGCTATGCATGTTTGCTACTATTTAATTTAAATGCATAAATTATGCATTTTATATATTATTTATTTGTTATTTAATTTATAATACACTTCGGACAACTTCTGCTTAAGCGGCAGCACAACGACACATTCCTTACTCTTGTTAAAACAGTTCTACAACATCAGGATAGAATCAACAGTAACTGACTACGTTGTCAAACAAAAGCAGACTGAATCCAGCCTAGTAGCCAAACAGAATCAGACTGCAATCAGACTCAAAACCGACCAACTGACAAAAATCAGACTGGGTTGCCAAACAGAATCAGACTGGGTTGCCAAACAGAATCAGACTGAATCCTAACTAACCCTGTCTAATCCAGTCCAGACTATGAAATCCCAGTTTGTTCCCAAACAGGGGCTTATGGTCAGTGTGGTAAGAAGTACAAACTTTATAAATTCATATACATTGCATTTGTGTAACACTATGTAGACTGATAAACGGATCGAACAGGAGCGGATTCTACTATATCCAAATCTGGAAAAAAAATCTGATCTGATATCCGACGGATATCATGTTATAATATTTGAATCTGATCTGACAAATAATATTCGAATTTGGATAAATATTCGCGATCCGAACCAAAAGTCATAAATATATCGTATTAATACGTTATATATAGAAAAATATTGATATCACTATGAATATATATGATAAATGTTAATATATGTCTTTACTTATTGTCCTGTTATTTTATTTTTCTATAAGGACCTACATGTAATTGTTCCACTAGTATATATATAAGGGTACACACATTGTGTAACCCTACGCTTTCTCCATTTACTATTTAACATGGTATCAAAGCAGATCTAGATTTAGGGCGACGCCTCTCCTTCTTCCCCTCCCTCCATTGCCCTCTCTCTCACCCCACCCCACCCCCGCGTCAGGCGCCACTGCCGGCCGCAGTAGCAGGGCCGCAGCCGACCACCCGTCGCCAATAGGTTGTAACCCCCGCACGCCTGGCGTGATCCAGTCGCCGCCGTCCTCTGCTCCGTCGATCCTTCCAGCATAGCACTCCTCTGAGCGAGTCGCAACTCCCCGACACTGGTCTGACTTTCTTCGACTCCGACTCCTGCCTGCCCGTGTAGGCCCTTGAGCCGCCGGGTTTTTTTTTGCACATAAGCATAGCCTGTATGCAACTGGTCCGTCCAGTCTCTCTACTGTACCTACTGCTGCCTAGATGAGGAACTAGGCGGTCGTCTTCTTCCTGTGTCTGCCTGTTCATACTCACCTTCAGTGTCGGTGCTCTTCCTGTCATGGCATCTTCACATGATGATCTACGTCGTCAGGTTACTATTGTTAAGCTGGATGGGTGCAACTACCATCATTGGGTTTGTTCTATGCAGATTTATGTTAAATCCCAAGGGAAACATTCTCATCTGACGCATGATCCACCTCCTATGACTGCTGCCAATGCCGACTCCAAGGATGTCAAAGCTTATGATGATTGGGTCAAAGATGATTCCTCCGTGATGACATGGATTCTCAACAGCAGTGAGACAAAATTTAGTGTCACCTTACTATACCTACCTACAGCAAAGTAGATGTAGGATCAACTTGCTAGTATGTACTCTCACAGCCAGAATCCGAAGAAGGTGTTTGATATCAACAAGAAACTGTCCCGTCTACACTTCTCGGGATCTGACCTTGCTGACTACTTCTTTGCCTTTAAGGGACTCTGGGGAGAATCATAGGCCTACCATCCCTTATCTACTGATGTGTCTACCATGCAACATCAATGCCAGGAGTTGCAGGTGGTTCAGTTCCTATGTGGTTTACCTGATTCCTATGTTGGGGTTGTGGATTAGATTCTTGCCAGTGATCCACTGCCTACATTACATAGTTCTTTTCAGCATCTTCAGTGGTTTCTGACATCCTCATCTGAGTCACCTTCTAACACTGGAGATACTACTGCCCTTGCGGCTATGTCCGGCCGAGGTCGTGGCTGCAGTCGTGGTCGCTTTCAAGAGAACCTCCCTCCTCTTGGATCTGGAAGGTGGAGGAGTACTTCTGGATTTGGAGCACCCTCTGGTCCTCCCAACGCTGCTCGTCCTCAAACTGGTCAGCGTTTCTGCAATTTTTTTGGCCGGTCTAATCATATTTGTAACGACCCTGACCTGGGTTATGAGGTAACCCTATTTGTTTTGGCTAATTAAGTTGATTATAACTTTAATATAATCCTCTAAGGTGCTTTGTTATCATGTGACACACTCATGTTTCAAGTTTGATCCCGATTCAATGTTGTTTGAGCAATTTTCCTTTATTTTGGACCAAAGTGCAATTTACCCAAATTGAGGGGCTATAATGCAAAATGTCACATGTTGAACACGCCTCATGTGTTGTATCATCATTATTGAGATAATTATGCAAGGTGGTGGCTTGTGGAGAGCCTAAATTCCAAGTTTGAACTTGTTTGAACAATGTGGGTACCTTGTGCACCAATTTTGGTACAAATTGTAATTTACCCAAAATGTGGGGTTGATATGCAAATTACCACCTCTAGAGTGTTCCTATTTCCTATATGTATCATTTAGAGGAGATATAATGAATGATACACCATGTTTTATTCCATTATGAATGATGGTAATCTTGGTGATGAAATGACCAAGAAAAAGGGTTGAATTTGGAAGCTTAACTTGAGTTGTATCAAGTTGAAAAGCTTATATATGAGCGCCTATCAGCCATGGATCCCAAGTAGGTGTTCCATATCATTTTGTGAACTCTTGGAAAAATCCATATCTTTCAAAGCACCTCAAGTAGGTGAGGTATGACGGCCAACAAGTTTCCTTAGAAAAAGTGTATCGGCTTGACATAAAATAGTGATTAAACCTAGATGACTTATCCAAATGGATAAGCAATGGATGAATTTGCATCTTTATATGATCCTCAACCTTTTTTCATGTCAAGATAAATTTTGATGCATGCATGGACACGTGTCACCCATGCATGACACGTGGCACCTACTAGCTCAAAATGTTGACACCTCATTTTTGCCTTTCTTCATGATCAACAAGTATATATACCCCTAGTTTCACCCCTTGGTCCAATTTTGCGACCCTTACCACCCTCCTACCCTATGGTATCGTGCATAGAGATCCCATATCATGAAGGGATGCTGTGGTATCGTGCATGGGCCTTGGGATATCGCCCATGGCAAGACCATATCACCCAAGTAGGTGAAATTGGCCATATAAGGTGATATCGGCCAATAGGGTGAAGAGTTGAGTGCCATATCGTGCAAGTGAGTGCCATATCGTGCAAGAGGGTTGGCATATCGTGCAAGGGCACAAGGGTATCATGCATAGGCCTTGGGTATCGGCCATACCATGTTGATATTGTCCATAGCAAGTTGATATCGGCCAATTGAAGTGATTTTGGCCACAAGTGAGGGGGTATCGGCCACAAGCAAGGTTGTGTTGGCCAAGAGGAAGTCCATATCGCCCAAGAGTGGTGGAGTGTCAGCAAAGGAGCTAAGGAACTAAAAACTTAACCCTAAGGTAAGATATAGGTGTCTTCAAGCTTGAATTGAAGCATGGAATTAGGGTTATGATCTACCTTTCTTTTCTTCTTCACCAATTGCTTATCCATGGTGATTCCTTGTATATGAAGGAGTTGTGAACGATCCTTGTACCTTTGATAAAGCCATATTCAACCTTAGTAACATGGAGCTTTGGATCTTGAAGCTTTGAAGTGGTTCTTAAGGTGGGTTTTATAACTTGAACTCAACCATGTTATTATTCTTCACCTAAATTGTTATAATTAGTGAAATACTTTTAATACTGAAATTTCCTGAAATAGTTGATGAAATTATGAGATCTAGTAGTTTCTTATACCTGTTACCATGAATTATATCAGTTAGAACAAAGGTCTAGAGCTTGAAGAAGATGGTGTCACTTTGTAAAAGTGATATCGGGTTCAAGTATAAATACAAGTAGTTATAACCCGATATGGGTATGACTTGCCCGATATGTCTTGCACAAAATGTTGCACAAGATGTTGCACGAGATGCTTGCACAAGATTCTTGCATGATAGGGAGTCTAGAATAGACTTCATGAACGATACAAGGTTAATTATATACTTGTAAGATGACAAGAAACCCTAATTTGGGTAACCCGATATAAGTGAAGAGTAACAAGTGTTATTGCATGATATGATCATATGATACATCATTGATACTTAGTATCATGATGCCTACATGACCTTGTATGACATGGTTGCACGACAGGGTTGCACGATACACAACCCTAAACAATATGGTAACCCTAACCCATCATGGCTAACCCTAGATGGTGACTAGCCCGATAGGGTGATTGAATGTACTTCTAGCCCGACAATGTGATGGGCTGATACCTAATAAGTATCATGGGCGACACATACATATATCTTATGCCTGATATGAGGTCAAGAAGGTACCTCATGCCCGATATGGAGATAAGTGCAAATCCTAGCCCGATATGGTGAATGTCTATACACCTACAACCCGATATGGTGAACATATGCACATGATTTAACCCTATACACCTTGTAAAGGTAAGGGAAAGACACTCTTAGGAGTGATGAGTGTAACACCAAGTAATGGTGTGGATAATACCTTGATAGGTGAAACACCTAGAGTGGTTGATAATGGTTAATCCTATATCAATAATGCCTTAACCCGAGATGAGTTCATATCATTAATGATGGTTGAATAATTCAATTGTGTGACTTATGACCAATACATTACATGATAAATGTGATGAGCTAGTGCATAAAGTATTAGGATGGGACATACCCTAATACAAGATAAGTTGATGAACTTAAGTATGTTAAAAGTGATGAGGGAAGTGATACATCAAGACATGATAGATATCACATCCAGCACTTCAAGGTTGATGTACCTTGATGCACCTTAAATCCAATATACTTGGATGAGTAACACATGAAGTGTGTTATGGCAATTGTTACATTGAGATGGAATGTGATTAATGCACTTTGATAAGTGTGGGATAACATACCTTGAGAAAGGATTAAGCCAAAATAATAAAGTATGATGTAATCAATATCCTAGATAGGATGAGAGAGAAACTCGTACCTTGTGTTGGTAATCATTTAATGATAAATGTTGAGAATAAATAAGTATGATTGGATACTTATGATAGCAATGTATGCTCCTAGATGTGTGGAGAAATGAATTAGGGTTTGGATCAATAAAATAAACATGAAACCCTAATCGGTCATAAAAGGGGAAACCCAAATCCCAATTATGGGATGGTTGTAATTCTCTTATTGCATAAGCCTTGTAAGGCATGTTAAATACTTACATAATAAGTATCATGTGTATAAGTTGTTACCTAGTGAGAGGTGACAAGATGTGAATGGCCTTGTGAGCCATGTGTATAAGTTGTTGCCTAGTGAGAGGTGACAAGATGTGAATGGCCTTGTGAGCCATGTTTATAAGTTGTTGCCTAGTGAGAGGTGAAAATATGTGAATGGCCTTGTGAGCCATGTGTATAAGTTGTTGCCTAGTGAGAGGTGACAATATGTGAATGGCCTTGTGAGCCATGTGTATAAGTTGTTGCCTAGTGAGAGGTGACAAGATGTGAATGGCCTTGTGAACCATGTGTATAAGTTTTTGCCTAGTGAGAGGTGACAAGATGTGAATGGCCTTGTGAACCATGTATATAAGTTGTTGCCTAGTGAGAGGTGACAAGATGTGAATGGCCTTGTGAGCCATGTGTATAATTTGTTGCCTAGTGAGAGGTGACAAGATGTGAATGGCCTTGTGAGCCATGTGTATAAGTTGTTGCCTAGTGAGAGGTGACAAGATGTGAATGGCCTTGTGAGCCATGTGTATAAGTTGTTGCCTAGTGAGAGGTGACAAGATGTGAATGGCCTTGTGATCCATGAGAATACTTGTACAACAAGTGAAATGAATATATTGGTCTAAGGACCTAGAGGTAATGATTACCTGTTAGAGAGGTAACAATGTCATGTGATGATCTAAGGATTTGAATACCCAGATCTAGTAATCATGATAATGATGATGTGAAGGGATGAGAAATTCCCAGTAATATGATAAGGGACTGAGATCCCAAGTATCATGTATTTTAAAGTTTTGAAAAGTACTTGATGTAAGTATTACATGTTTCTTTGTAGCATTCGTCATAATAATTCTTGTTTTGAAAACTTGACTGATGTTAAAAGAATATGGTAATGGATTTAATTAATCAAGTAAAATCTTATCATGTAGAGCCCTGACCATAGATCCATCATCGTCGGTAATTTGGTGATGGTGAAACGGGTGCTCCACGGAAAAACCCGGAACGCATATTTTTGAATATGTGGGGGTAATTGGGCAAATATATCCTTATGCCCCATAGGATTGGCTACGGGCCATACCCTATGTACGGGATTGGTTTCGGACCATACCCCGATAAGAGTATGGCTACGGGCCATGACTCCTCAATATAATACCAGGCATTAGCTACGGGCCATATCCCTGAAGAGAGTATATGCTACGGGCTATAACTCTATAGCGAAGTTCCAGTATACTCCTGGATTAGCTATTTTAGCAGTGACACGAGATGTCCTACAGTTTGTACCCACATTGACTGGGGAGGATGAGGTCATGGAGTCTGGCTCTTCCATTGACCTATGTATGGTACCGATTTCAACTTTGCAGTGGTCGGTTGGAGTATGAGAGGTATACCTCATCTCCTCAGGGCAAAAGTGTGATTGTAAAATGTAATCAGCCGCCTAGCATGTTTGCTTAAATACGGAAATCATTTGGCTGATGTTACATTTATTTTATGCATCCTTAGTGGATAGATGTGATTTATGTTTCTTTACATTCCTTGCAAAGCAGATAGTTGATTATTAATTCTACCATGGGTAGATGCAATGTTCTCCTTAAGAAAGGAGATTACTTCATTCTATTTATACGGTAATTAATCCTGCCTGTTAATATAATGAGAACCTCTGCTCAGTTTATAAATGCTTAATATGTGATAATAATATGTTCGGCGGATAGTTATATCTCTCACTGGGACAATTACAATTGTCTCACCTCTGTGGGACCCAAATTTTTTAGGTGGACGTGCACGAGGAGGTGAAGATCTTTCTGTAGAGGAAGAACAACAACTGAGGCAGCAATGACAGCTCAGGTTGAGTGTAGTGTCTGTCATGTCTTATAGATATGAGTCCTATGTGTCATCTCTGTACTCTCGGGTCCTTGGAGTTGGTTCGTATTGGTTTTATGATCAATAAGACATTTTGGCTTACGCGCCTCGAGGTTTTATGTTGCTCATGTATAGTTTGGTAAAGCAACGGTTATATGTTATTCTCGAGATGAGATGTACCAGATATGTACAATGTGAATAATGATGTATATAAGGTTTTGGACCTTTCAGTAAGAATTTTCCTTGGAATGGATCTCTTTGAAAATTGGTTTTAATTTTTAATGATTTTTGTTAATCTGCTGTTTATGTTTAATTCTGCTTAATTAGTAACAATTTGATTGTCAGTCATCACAATATTGAAGAAAATTGTTGGCAGAAATATGGGAAGCCGGCCTGGGCCAATGCAACTTCTGATGCCCATGCTACCTCTGAGGTAGTGTCACAGCCTACTGCCATTGATGCATCCAGCTCCACTACTGCTGACTTTATCCGTTCTGAGGTGGAGCATCCACTGCTCGAGCGTACTAGATCATCCTCTGGAGCTGCCACTGGAGCTCATGCTGCTACATATTCTGGTTGTGATACTGCTTTCATCAGTGCACCCTCGCTTAGTATTGGTAATAAAAAATGGGTGATTGATTTGGGTGCCTCGTCTCATATCTCTGGAAAATGGTCTCTTTTCAAAACCTTATCTAGACCGGTCTCTAATTCCTCTGTTATGCTTGTTGATGGCTCCAAGACTGCTGTATCTGGGGTTGGAGACATAGTTTCTCAATTTTTGTTAAAATCTGCTCTATATGTGCCTTGCTTTCCACTGAACTTATTATCTGTTAGCAAAATTATACGTAGCCTGAACTGCAGTCTCACATTCATTCCTGGTACTTGTACTTTTCAGGACCTTCGCACGAAGATGAAGATTGATAGGGGGCATGGAGGACCTGATGGCCTATATTATCTGGATGAAATGAAAAAGACTGACAACTTAATGCTAGCTTCAACTCTATCTTCATCAGTTTCAGGATTACAGTGGCACTACAGACTTGGACCCCATCTTCTGAGAAGCTGAAACATGTCATTTCTGGTGTAGGAATGCACAGTTTTCAGTGCGAGTCGTATCAGTTAAGGAAATAGTCTAGGACTGTCTATCCTAAATGGTCGCAGATTAGTAGTAAAAATATTTTTGATCTTATTCATGATGATGTATGGGGTCCGTGTCATGTTCCAAGTCTGTCTGGCAATAAATACTTTATTATGTTTATTGATGATTTTTCTCGTGCCACTTGGTTGTTTCTGTTAAAAAATCGGTCTCAAGTGCTATCTATAATAAAATTATTTTTGCTGAAATAAAAACTCAATATTTTATGCCTGTTAAAATTCTGAGAACCGACAATGCTTTGGAGTTTGTTCAGAAAGAAGTTTGATTGTTTTGTCAATCTGTTAGTACTATTCATCAAACATTGTGTGCCTATACGTCTCAACAAAATGGAGTTGTAGAAAGAAAAAATAGGCATTTACTTGAGGTTGTTAGAACTATAATGCTACATTCTAATGTACCTAGACTTTTCTGACCAGAAGCTATCTTGGCTGCCTGCTTTCTAGTTAATAGATTATCGTCTTCTGTTATTGGCAACAAGATTCCTATACAGGTTCTACAGCCTAAGTACCTCTATTTTCTATACCTCTACAGATATTTGGTTCTACTTGTTTTGTGAGGTTACTTGGACCGAACTATGATAAATTATCTCCTAGAGCAGAAAAATGTATTTTCTTGGGTTATTCTCGTACTCAAAAAGGGTATCGATGCTATAGTCCTACTACGAAAAAATGGTTCACGAGTAGTGATGTAGTTTTTTTTTAGGATACACCATTTTATTCTACTAAAGGAGATATCCTAGATTCTGACATAATCACAACACCATTACTTGTCACGAGTGATTGCATATCTGAAACTCCACCTGCTGAAACTACTACTACTCCTCTTATTGTGTATAAACGCAGGAACAGATCCCAACCTGCTCAAGACCCCCCCATGCAGCACCAATCTTCTCCTCTAGAAGGTCCTACTCCTATTAAGGTAAACTCTGACTTAGATCTGCATATTGCTCTCAGAAAAGGCACTCGTTCTTGTACTTCTCATAATATTGCTAATCATGTTTCTACTGTACATATGAGTATTCATGCTAGTAACTTTGTGGCTGCCCTATCTGCTATTGTTGTTCCCAAGACTGTACATGATGCCTTACAAAGTTCAGCCTGGACGACTGGCATGAAAGAGGAGATGACTGCTCTTGCTGATAGAGGAACTTGGGAGCTGGTAGATCCACCTTATGAGTGCAAACTTGTTGGCTGCATATGGGTTTATGTTGTTAAGTATCAATATGATGGAACAGTGGAACGTCTGAAGGCACGCCTGGTAGAAAAAGGGTATATCAAACTTATGACATTGACTATTTTGAGAAGTTCTTGCCTGTTGCCAGACTAAACTCTATCAGAGTTCTACTTTCTGTTGCTATTAATTTAGATTGGCCTCTTATTCAACTGGATGTTAAAAATGTTTTTCTGTATGGGGATCTTCAAGAAGAGGTTTATATGGAGCAACCTCCTGGGTTTGTTGCTCAGGGGGAGTTGCATAAAGTTTGCAGGTTAAATAAATCTATCTATGGACTCAAATAGAGTCCTCGGGCATGGTTTGACAAACTGAGTAAAATCCGGACTACCTTTGGTTTTCTGAGATCACAAGTTGATCACTCGGTCTTTACAAAAAAGACCTCTTCTGGTATTGTGATTCTGATTGTTTATGTTGATATCGTTCTATTTGGGAGTGATCATTCTGAGATTCAGGCTACTACAACACACTTGTGCAAATATTTTGCTACTAAAGATTTGGGGAGGCTAAGATATTTTCTGGGCATTGAGGTGCCTAGGACCTCTAATGTTCTTGTATTATCTCAGAGGAAGTATGTTCTTGACCTGTTACAGGAGATTGGGATGCTTGGTGAAAGTCTGGATGATACTCCTCTGGATCCCAATATTAATTGGGATGATGACTCTTCTCCTATGTTTAAAAAATATAGGAGATCGATTGGTAAAATGATCTATCTGACTGTTACTAGAGCCGATATATCTACTGTTTTTGGTCTTCTTAGCAGGTACTTGGATAAGTCTAGACAGTGTCACTGGGATGCTCTTTGTAGTATTCTGAGATATCTTAAGAAATCACCTGGCAAAGGCCTCTACTATAGAAAGCATGGACACCGTTCTTTGGAAGGCTATTGTGACTCTGATTATGCTGGAAGTAAGATTGATAGAAAATCTACTTCAGGCTACTGTACTTATGTTGGAGGTAATCTGGTCACTTGGAGAAGTAAAAAACAAAATGTTGTTGCTAGATCCAGTGCTAAAGCTGAATACAGGGTGGTGGCCCACACTGCTTGTGAACTCCTATGGGTACAATCTCTCTTGAAAGACTTTGGGGTTGAGTCTTTTGCTGCTATCCCTATGCATTGTGACAATAAAGTTGTTATCTTCATTGCTAATAATCATGTATATCATGAGTGCACAAAACATATTGAAGTTGATTGTCACTTCATTTGAGAGACTATCTTATCTGGCAAGATCTGCACTCTTTTCACCCGCTTAGAAGATCAGGTTGTTGATATGTTTACAAAACTGCTGGCCAAGAAACATTTCAACTCGCTTGTGGACAAGTTGGGCATGATTGATATCTATGCTCCAACTTGAGGGGGGTGTTAATATATGTCTTTACTTATCGTCCTGTTATTTTTTTTTCTATAAGGACCTACATGTAATTGTTCCACTAGTATATATATCAGGGTACACACATTGTGTAACCCTATGCTTTCTCCATTTACTATTTAACAATAAAATATCTATATTTTTATGTGTTTATATATAGATAATATATATTTGATAATATATTAATAAATTTGTTGGATTACGGATTTTTTCGGAGTGGATACAACCATATCCGAAATACTATCCGAAATTTTCAGATATGAAATTTGATATCCTAAATCCAATCCGGATTATGTGGATGTCGGATTTTTTTTTTAAATTTCGGACTCGAATCCGGATCGAATGTGCGGATTCCGGATATCCATTTACAAGTCTAACACTAAGTACCCGAACAAGCCCTAGATAAAAACTTGTTTGGAAAAGATGATCCTAAGAATCAATCTAGTGTTGTACCAAGTTCCTACCAACAGGACAAGCCCCTTTAACGCTGAACTTCATGCATCAATACTCTAGTCTAAAAGGGCTCAAACAAGGGACACTGCTTTTACCAATGCCACAATTTAGTAAAAGCAAAACAGGGACAAGTTGTTAAAGAAGACAGAGCTATGCTCACTTCTTCCACCATAGTTTGCAAGCTGTTAACTAGTTCCAGTTCCTATCTTACCTTCTATCATACCACCAAGTCCACGTGACTGGTACCGCAGCACCATATTGTGCATCAGTTTTACTTTTCTCCCCTTCTTTTGTGAACTGTAATTTATCAGTTTCAAAGACTTGCAACTAACTGATGTTCAGGCCCGAACAGCACAAGGTACCTACAAAAGAGTTGTTGCTAGTAGATTCCCCAGCAATAAAACTGGTATTACATTATTATTGTTATTGTGTCGATTCTATTATTCTACTGTACACTATGATCCATTAAAGAGCTGGAACTAAGGTGCCAATTCACACACACCAGATATGTTGTCAACATAGTGTTGTTAATATAGGTTATTGTCGTTCATGCAACAGTGACAGGTGTAATTTAATTAACAATTCAGGTAGATCCAAAATAAGAATCAAAGAACAAACGAAGCAGGAGAACAAAAAACAGGAGTTAGATTCGCAAACCAGATCGTTCGTTGAGAAACGAACGTGTTACTTAAAGAAATCAGTGCCCGGCAATCCTCGCGGATAGGCACAGTTCTCCCAGACGCAATCCGGCATGAACCTAGAACTTGCACGTCTCTCTCGCGCTCGACGTAGTCGCGTCACACTGCTACCAGTGCAGCACAACAACCGTAGGAACCACCGCCTGACAGTTATGTCTTGACGACAGGAAGGAGGAGTCACACTTTGTTCAGGAGGACAACTCCACAAAGCAACTCCGGGACGAAGCTCTCGCACTCAGGTTTAGGGCTCACAAAACACACGGCGGCGGAAGACTGTTTTTCGGTGTGTTTAACCCTAATGACCGGATGTGTATATATAGACACGCACGTCCCTAATCCTATTCCCAGTAAGACGCAAACACTCGGTTGCTCTTGTACACAATACGGAATAATCTGTAAAAGAGAAACACTTTCTAATTAGGATTAAGAAATCTGAATAAGAAAGCAACAATTAATTATACGAGTAATTAATTACTTAGTTGTATCCTAGTGCAAAAAGAAGACGGAAGACATTCTCCACAATCCACAAGCCACAAGCCACAAGCCCGAGCCCGGCCAGGCGAGGCGAGGCGTGGCGTGGCGTGGTGTGCGCGCGTGCGTGCGTTGTGATATGGTAACCCCACCCACTAAGGAGGTGAGCATACCTCCCTCCTAGGACTCCTTTAGACACTAGTGCCCCATGTGATCCTACATATGAGGACCATAAAAGTTCTAGGTGTGATCAATATGGGATAAAACTTCTTTGCCATTTGCACTAGAAACAACACAACATTCTCACATGTACTTGCTGCACTACATTGGGCTTAACCCATGCTAAATAAATGCTTTGCTACAGTAACGACACTACAGTAATTACTTGCTACAGTAATTACGTGTTGCTACAGTAACAGCAAAAGTCATTTATCTAACAATCCCCCACAAAGTCCAATGTGTAGTGTGCTCTACCATTCAGTCCTCCATACTGTGCTTTCAGCAGATACCTTTCGGTTTGAATCTACCTGAGTTATCCAACTGTGACTCCTGTAGGAACAAGGTGAACAAAAGTCTTGAACCTGAACCTTGGGTACAAGAGTATAGGTTGGTAACAACACAATAAAGACATGGTAGAAAAGAAAACAATGCATTAAGGCCATGCATACAAAACTTTATATCATGATTGATAACAGAGAACAACCCAATTCTCCTGTTGTAGCCTACGCAACATCAATCACTTAGTTGGAGTCTCCAAGGATGTACTGCTAACATCCTATCCTAAGACTTGACACCATTAATAGACAACTCTCTTACTAACTTGCAGTCATGACACTAACAGGTTTCCCAGGGAATAGACACACAGATGCAAGAAACATCAAACAAGATTACGTAGTGTCATCCGATTTACCCGACATCTTGTTATTACCACATTGAACCCAATTTGTGGGATCTCCACTCTTTGGGGTTGGGTTGCTACTGCCTGCAAATCTATAGGGGTTTCAGTCCCATCCCCAACCTGGATTTTTCCACTAAAGCCAAGGTAAGACCTTTAGTGAAAGGATCAGCTGTATTATCTTTGGTACCGACGTAGTCCACAGCCACGACCCCATTAGACATTAACTCCCTTACAGATTTCAATCTGACTTGGATGTGTCTACGCTGTTTTTTATTGTACTTGGAACTCTTTATCTTAGCAATAGTTGTAGTGTTGTCACAGTGAACTGAAATTGCAGGAAGCGGCTTCATTACCATAGGTAAACTAGACATAAGTCCATGTAGCCATTCAGCTTCCATTCCATATTCATCTAAAGCACACAACTCTGCTTCAAAAGTGGACCGAGACAATATGGTATGTTTCTTAGACCTCCAGGAAACAACTCCTCCTCCCAACAGGAATACATATCCTGAGACACCATTACTCCCAGAATTCACGGCAATCCAGCTTGCATCACGATATCCTTCGACTACAGAAGGATGTTTACCATAATGCAGCCCAAGGGAACGTGTTCCCTTGATATACCTCAGAACTCTGTCAAGAGCTTCCCAATGGGTCTTTTCGGGACAACTGGTGTATCTACTTAACTTATTCACGACAAACGTAATGTCTAGACATGTACAGTTCATAAGATACATCAAACTTCCGATAATCTGAGAGTATCGTAATTGAGACATTGAAACCCCAGTCTCATTCTTGAACAAGGGTTTGTATGAATCATATGGAGTCTTAACAGGTTTACGTGATGTGTACTCAAACCTCTCCAGTATCTTCTCAACATAGTGAGACTGCGAGAGAGTTATACCATCAGTAGACCTTATGATTTTAAGCCCTAAAATCACATCAGCGGCACCCATATCTTTCATATCAAACTTGCTACACAAGAATGACTTTGTCTCTTTTACTACTTTCATATCGGAACCAAAAAGTAAGATATCATCGACGTATAAGCATAACAAAATGAATCCATTATTGACAATCTTGTAGTAGAGACACTTATCAAATTCATTAGAAATAAAGCCAAACGATGATATCACATAATCAAACTTCTCATGCCATTGCTTAGGGGCTTGTTTCAAGCCATATAATGACTTAACAAGTTTACACACTTTGGACTCATTCCCACGACCCACAAATCCCTCAGGTTGTTCCATATATATCTCTTCTTGAAGATCACCGTGTAAGAACGCGGTCTTCACATCCATCTGATGAATATAGAGATTATAAATGGAAGCCAATGCTATAAGCACTCGGATTGTGGTCATACGAGAAACAGGTGAATAGGTATCACAATAATCTATTCCTTCCCTTTGTGTGTAACCCTTAGCAACTAACCTAGCCTTATACTTATTGATTGTCCCGTCTGCATTAAGTTTCTTCTTAAAAATCCATTTGCAACCAATTACAGAACAACCAGGAGGCAAATCCACCAATTCCCAAGTTCCATTCGAGAGAATTGATTGGATTTCATCATTAACGGCTTCTTTCCAAAACTTAGCTTCTGGAGATTCCATAGCTTGTTTGAAAGTAACATGATCATCCTCAACATTGTAAGTAAGAAACTCACTTCCAAAGTCTTTGGATGTCCTAGGCCGTTTACTTCTCCTTGGTTCAACTATTTCTTCAGAATCATTAGATTCAGAAATAGCATGTTCTGAATCACCCCCCACATTTGTCATCCTTTCCACATGCTCGGGAATGGAACCTGTGGTAAATGAATCTTCTTGAGTAACTTCATTGGGCACACCAGTTTTCATAGGAAACACATCCTCAAAGAATGTTGCATCACGTAATTCCACAATTGTATTGACCTCAATGCCAGAGATATCTGATTTTACAATCAGGAATCTATAAGCATAACTTGTCTCTACATAACCTAAGAATATGGCATCAACCGTTTTCGGTCCTAATTTCTTCCTTTTGTGTTTAGGGACAAGTACCTTTGCAAGGCACCCCCACACTCGAAGATATTTAAGACTCGGTTTCCTTCCCCTCCACAACTCAAACGGACTACTCTCTGAATGTTTATGGGGAACTCTATTCAGAATATGGCAAGCCGTATTCAAAGCTTCCCCCACATAAAGTTGGGTAATCCAGATGTTTGGAGTAAGGTATTTACCATATCTATTAAGGTTCAGTTTTAACGTTCAACTATTCCATTTGATTGTGGTGAATAAGGAGTAGTTACCTCATGAACTATACCATGTAATTGGAAAAATTCCAAAAACAAATTCGAGGTATACTCTCCTCCCCTATCAGACCTTAATCGCTTAAGTACTTTACCGGTTTGAGTTTCAACTTCTTTCTTATAAATTTGAAATTTATCCAATGCCTCATCTTTACTTCTAAGTAAATAGACATAACAGTATCTACTCGCATCGTCAATAAAAGTTATAAAATAACGCTTTTGATATCTCGTAGAAACACCATTAAATTCACAGATATCGATATGAACTAAATCCAAAATTTCTGAATTCCTATTCACAGAGTGAAAAGGCTTCCTAGGCAATTTAGCTTGTACACAGATTTCACATTTATTGTTGCTAACTTCAGATTTAGGGATCAAATCTAGATTCATCATACGCTTCATTGAGGAAACATTAACATGTCCCAAACGTGAATGCCATACATCGAATGAAACAAGATTCATGCAAACAGAACTATAATCATTCAAATTTAAAACGGAATTTGAAACAGGTTCAACATGAATCTTAAATAAGTTCTCCACATCACATAAGTACCCCTTACCAAAAAACAAAGAATCACGAAGGTGTGTAATAATAGCCTTATTACATTTACAGTCTACTCTATAACCTTCTCTAACTAATATGACGCCACTAAGGATATTGCGTCGAATGGTTGGAACATGTCTGACCCTGTTAAGAGTCAAAACCTTCCCCGAAGGGAACTTCAAGTCCACCCGTCCTTCGCCTTTGACTTCTGTAGAGCTGGAATCGCCCAAAGTCACGGACCGACCTCGAGAGGCCTGATAAGACACAAATAGGGATTTATCAGCACACACATGTACATTAGCCCCAGTGTCAATTATCCAATAAAGTGGTTCAAATATAGAAAGAATTTCAGGTTTAATAGACATGTACCCATCATTGAGGTTCAAGGATGCAGTCATCATGTTGACCACAGCCTCCTCAGTTGCAGATGCGGTAGCTTTCTTTGCCTTCTTAGTAGGACAATCCTTGTTCCAGTGGCCAACCTGTCCACAAGTCCAATAAGGTTTGTTCTTCGGTTTCTTTTGGATCTTTGCCTTGGGTTTATGTGTATTCTTAGATTTCTTATTTTTGGTGTTTTTCATAGAAGTAAGATTAACAGTTGGATTAACATCAGTAGGCACCTTGACCCCTTTCTCCTTTAAGTGTTCTTCTTGTATATTAATATCCATCATTAATTCATCCATGGTGTATGTCCCTTTGCGATGCTTCAGAGACATACCAAACGACTCCCAAGACTTAGGGAATTTTTCTATGATAGACATAACAACAAACTTCTCAGGAAACACCATCTTGGCATCTGAGAGTTCATGAACTAGGAGTTATAGATCGTGTGTTTGATCAGAAACTGACTTACCCTCAACCATCTGAAACTTAAGAAATTTTGACACGCAATATTTTTCAACACCTTGATTTTCAGTGCTAAATTTCTTAATTAACAATTCCCATAAAACCTTGGACGTAGTGACTAGTGGCTTTGAGTAAGAATCATACAGTTTGTTATTTAAACCAAACAGAATCAATCCGCGGCACGTTTTATCACCCTTCTTCCAATTAGAAATAATGTTTGCATTATCAGGAATTGTTTCATCAGACACAGGTTCAGTTTCAATTAAATACTGATCATAACCCGCATATTCAGCCAAATTTCCATACGACTCTGCCAACGGGCAAAGTTCGTACCAGTAATTTTTTTAGGCATATTAGTTGTATCAATCTTACATCCCGAACCACCCTGACCGGCCATAGTTAATTAACGAAGGATAATGATTTCTTTAAGACTGTTGTTAATATAGGTTATTGTCATTCATGCAATAGCGACAGGTGCAATTTAGTTAACAATTCAGGCAGATCCAAAATAAGAATCAAAGAACAAACGAAGCAGGAGAACAGAAAATAGGAGTTAGATTCACAAACCAGATCGTTCGTTGAGAAATGAACGTGTTACTTAAATAAATTAGTGCCCGACAATCCTCGCGGATAGGCACCGTTCTCCCAGACGCGATCCGGCACAAACCTGGAACTTGCACGTCTTGCTCGCGCTCGACGTAGTCGCGTCGCACTGCTACCAGTGCAGCACAGCAACCGCAGGAACCACCGCCTGACAGTTGCGTCTTGACGACAGGAAGGAGGAGTCGTACTTTGTTCAGGAGGACAACTCCACAAAGCAACTCCGGGACGAAGCTCTCGCACTCTCAGGTTTAGGGCTCACAAAACACACGACGACAGAAGACTGTTTTTCGGTGTGTTTAACCCTAATGACCGGATCTGTATATATAGCCACGCACGTCCCTAATCCTATTCCCAGTAAGACGCAAACACTCGATTGCTCTTGTACACAATACGAAATAATCCGTAAAAGAGAAACACTTTCTAATTAGGATTAAGAAATCTGAATAAGAAAGCAACAATTAATTACACGAGTAATTAATTACTTAGTTGTATCCTAGTGCAAAAAGAAGATAGAAGACATTCTCCACAATCCACAAGCCACAAGCCACAAGCCCGAGCCCGAGCCCGAGCCCGGCCCGGCCCGGCCAGGCGAGGCGTGGCGTGGCGCGCACGCGCGCGTGCATGAGTGCGTGCATTGTGATGTGGTAACCCCACCCACTAAGGAGGTGAGCATACCTCCCTCCTAGGACTCCTTTGGACACTAGTGCCCCATGTGATCCTACATATGAGGACCACAAAAGTTCTAGGTGTGAGCAATATGGGATAAAACTTCTTTGCCATTTGCACTAGAAACAACACAACATTCTCACATGTACTTGTTGCACTACATTGGGCTTAACCCATGCTAAATAAATGCTTTGCTACAGTAATGACACTATAATAATTACTTGCTAAAGTAATTACGTGTTGCTACAGTAACAGAAAAAGTCATTTATCTAACATTTAAGGACGATCACAAAACCACCATACTATCATATAAAATCTGCGCAGAATAGATTTTTTTTATTTTGTGAGATAAAAATTGGTCAATGCAACCTCTTATGGATCAAAGCAAACTCAACAAAAGTAACCCGGGGAGAAATTTAACATGTGCCTATTATGAATAGCACTTGTGTATTACGATGAGGCCAATAAGTTGATATATATACATGTAAACCTCCTATACAATGGAGTAACACGAAGGGGCATTATACACGATGGGATAATATGAATAGCCCCTTAAACAATGTGGTATACCAAGAGACGTAATACGAAGAGGCATAAGACCAAGAGATATAATACGAAGAGGCATAAGACCGAGAAACATAGTACGAAGAGTCATAATGCGAAGAGACATAATACAACTCTAACACCCCCCCTTCAAACTCATGGTGGAGAGATAGAAGTAGTGTTGAGCTCAAGTCTGTGCCTTGGTGAAGAAATCGGACAACTGAAGCTCTGAAGACACGTACTGAAGAGTAATAACCTGATCATGCACCTGTGAACGCATGTATGAAGCGTCAACACCTATATGCTTGGTGAGCTCATGTTTCACCAGGTCTCGAGCAATGCTAATAGCACCTATACTGTCTGACAAACAAGGAGTTGGTGCTGAAATAGAAACATCAAAATCTTCAAGTAACCACCGTAGCCAGGTGACCTCTGTAGTCAATGAAGCCATAGCGCGCAACTTAGCCTCTGCACTCGAACGAGAAACTGTAGTTTGCTTCTTAGTCATCCGAGCAATGAGAGAACGACCCAGAAAAACACAATATGCAGAAAGAGATCGACGATTAGAAGGATCACTACCCACATCACATCAGAGTGAGCCTAGAACTGAAAAGAGCTAGAGTGTAGGAAGAAAAGACGGTGAGTGATTGTCCCACGAAGATAACATAGAACACGAAGAAGGTGACTATAGTGGAGCCGAGTGGGAGCACAGACGAACTGACTCAGGATATGCACTGGATAATAAATTTCAGGACGAGTGACGTCGAGATAGACTAGACTCCCAATAAGATGACGGTAGCGAGTGGGATCTGCAAGAGGCTCACCGTCAGTGGGTCGAAGGTGGACATTAAGCTCCATAGGGGTCTCGGCAAAGTGCTGGTCATTGAGAGAAGCACAGTCAAGAAGATCTTGAATATACTTCTCTTGTGACAAAAAGAAACCCTCAGGTGTAGAAGAAACCTCAATCCCAAGGAAATAGTGAAGAGGAACCAGATCTTACATAAGAAACTACTCACTAAGCCTCTCTTTCACAAAAGTACCATACTTAGAATCATCACCAGTAATGATCATATCATCAACATAAAGAAGAAGCGTCTGACCACGAGACGATGTGTGGACAAAAAGAGTAGGATCATGAGCACTTGCAAAAAAACCAACAACAGTGACAACAGTTGAAAAATGCTCAAACCAAGCTCGAGAGGCTTTCTTAAGCCCATAAAGAGAGTTTCGAAGGCGACAAACCATGCCCTCACGAACATAATACCTCGGTGACTGTTGCATGTAAACTACCTCACGCAACTCACCATTAAGAAAGGCATTCTTGACATCGAGCTGAGAGATAGACCACTCCCGAATAGAAGCCTCAACAAGAAGTGTCCGAACAATGGTCATGTGAGCCACAAGAGCTACAGTCTCATCGTAATCATGACCATGCTTCTGCTAAAAACCGCGAACCACAAGACGAGCTTTGTAGCGCTCAAGTATACCATCAGAACAAGTCTTAACCTTATAGACCCACTTGCATGTGATAGGTCAAACATGTACAAAAAGAGGCACAATGTTCCAAGTGCTAATATGCTCGAGGGCAGCGATCTCCTCTACCATTGCATGCTTCCACTCTTGATGAATGGTGACATCACTGTAAGAAGTTGGTTTTGCAAGGGTAGTAGCAATATGGGCATAACGAATAGGAGGGTGAAGGGACGTCGATCACAAAGATCATATCGAGAAGCACACACCGAATAGGATAGTTCATTGGGATAAGGTGGTGTTGTAGAGGCAGGTGGTGTCTACAGTGCTAGAGGTGATGAAGCTGGCACTGGAGAAGTTGGTGGTGTATGTGGTACTAGAGATGGTGGTGGCTGCAGTGTGAGAGGTGGTGGCTGTGGTGTGAGAGGTGGAGGCGGTGGTGGTGGTGTCTGTGATGGTGGAAGGTGTACAGTGGAAATAGGTGTATTAGGAAAAATTAGGAAAGATAGTAGATCGAAAAGAGAAGTTGAAGTAGATCTTGAAGAAGTACTAGAGTAGAAAATACAAGACTCATCAAAAGTTACATCTCGAGAAATGTGTATCATCGACCAGTTGGATCCCAACAACGATATCCCTTATGTTCTGCACTATAACCAAGACAAACACACTCAACTGAATGAGCTATTAGCTTGGTGTGCTCATGAGGTGCCAATAAGACAACACACACACCCAAAAAGGTGAAGGGTTGAATAATCAAGAGGGACACCAAAAAGACGCTCGACTGGTATCTCACCCTAAAGAGCAATAAACTCAACCTGCTTAACTGAGATTCAAAGACAGTTAAATTTAGGGGTTGTTGACCTGCATAATCATCCATGTCCCCACTTTCTACAACCACGAGCTTCTCTTCCTTGGATGCACCTTTTTTTTATTAGAGACCACAATCCGGGGCTTGTTGCTGTTGTTGCTTGCTTTGACTGAATGGGCCTCTGGTGAATGTTGTTGCATGGACTCCAGACTGCCCACGATATGTGCTTGCTCTTCTTGTATCTTTCCCATCCTTTAACTAGTGTTTGTGAGGGTTGATGTTATCATACCATAACAATGTTAAGATTTTAAAAACAAAGGCAACAATGAGCAAGACGGCAGGATGGTTCTTATATGCATGAGGCATCCAAAGTTTGCCACAAAATAAACATGAGATTAGTGTTATAACAATAATTAGCTTCTTCTCTGTCAGCATCCACACCAGGGTTTCAAGATCAATCTTCACCAAACATCTAGCATGCATGCCCCACCAATACCCACCACGAACTAGTACAGTCAAACCCGGTATGGTCGGTGTGGTAAGAAGTACAAATTGTAAAAAACATTACATTGCATTTTTGTAACATTGTGAAACCGAACAAGCCCTTGATAAAACTTCTTTGGAAAAGAGAATTCTTAGAATTGTTCTGGTGTTGTACTAAGTTCCAACCAACTGGACAAGCCTCTTAACGTTGAACTCATGCATCAACACTCTAATCTATATACAAGGGTTGTTTCTTTTACCAATGCCACAATTTGGTAAAAGCAAAACAGGCATAAGAGGCACAAGTTGTTACTGAAGACAAAGCTACACCCACTTTTTCCACGAAATCCTACAAGTTGTTAACCAGTTCCCATCTTACCTTCTGTCATACCACCAATCCATGTGAATGGTACAACAACATCATATAGTGCATCAATTTTATCTTTCTCCCCTTCTTTCATGGTATTGTGATTTATCAGTTACAATGACTTGTAACTAACTGGAAGCATGGGGTATCTACAAAAGAGTTGTGGCTAGTTGATTTCTCAGCAATAAAAATGGGCACTACATTATTATTGTTATTTTCGTTAGGAATGATGGTGCGCAAGTGACGATGCTCTACAAGACTGAAGCCTAGGGCTGTAAATGGGTACGGGTGGACTTACAGACTTATACATTCGGACCCTTAAAAAACCCGTTACGGGTCTAACTTTTTATACCTGCTTACCCTTGGACCCATATCACTAGTACATAACATGCCTTTAGTGTCGGGTTTTTAAGGCCTTTAGTGTCGGTTCTAAAGCGACACCTATGTGGGCGCCGCTAAAAGCCCAACCATTACGTGTCGGTTCTCAAACCGATGCCAAAACCCTTCGCGCACCACCGAAAATGCGCCAGCAGGAGGTATAGGCGTCGGTTATAAGGATCGAAACTGACGCCACATACCTTCGCACCACAGAAAGGGCGCCATCTGGGGCACTATCGGTGTCGGTTTCTTAGTGATAACCGACACCATCTCACTCGCTGCCACGGCCGTGCTGACCAGCACGGCCGTGTTGTCTGGCCACTAGGGAAATCGACGTCGGTGACTAGTAGGGAAACTGACACTGTTATCCTATGTCGTCGGTTGTATATAAATATCTGATGCCTATTTTATGTCTGGTCCGCTTCCACGGCCATGCTGGCCAGCACGGCCGTGGTGTCTAGCCTCATTAGGGAAATCGACGTCGGTTACTAGTATGGAAACTGACATTGTAACCATATATCGTCGGTTTTGTTCAAATAATCGACGCCGATGTTTTTTTTTATTAGTCTGCAGACCTGTTGTGGCTGGTCGCAGGATGAGAAACCTACAGTTCATTTATGAACTACAGGTTTTACGACATCCATTGATATCAGCCAACAACAGGCCACAAACCTGCAAACATTTTATCTCTTTTCACATTCAGACACAAGTAGAAACATTCATGTATTGATGATTTTCACACACAATTCATAAAAATTCATTCACATTGTCATCATTGTCAAAAAAATCATATATTCAAACCTTCTTCATATAGAAGCCACAATGAAGGGAAGCATGATACAGATACAATACATAAAGTGCAGCACACACAAGTGTTTCAGATTCATATAACTACATGACAGACTAACACATATATAGTACATAATAACAGCAGTGCCGAATTTACATACAACACTATAGCTTAGTAAATATATATAGTGGGACTAAGGTGACGATCCCACCTGCTAAAACAGGTTACCGACAACTACATGTTACGACTGGGAGGTCGTGATTCAACAACCGTATGTATTAGCAGGAGGACAAACAGATTTCACCACGAGTTAACATTGAAGAAGGTCTCTGTTTGTCCTCCTGCTAATGCATACGGTTGCTGAATCACGACCTCCCAGTCATAACATGTAGTTATCGGTAACCTGTTTTAGCAGGTGGGATCGTCACCTTAGTCCCACTATATATATGTACTAAGCTATAGTGTGGGATGCTTGCTTTCTCTTTGACTGTTACGCTTTGGATTTACAAAGCAATGTTGATGGCCTGCATAGTTATGTCATGGCCGTCCTGCATAGCCTGTAGTCTTTGGCGAATGCCTGCAAATTAAATAGAATTTCTATTAACTAGTATCCAAAAAATTTGATAAAAACATACTTACATAATATAATTATAAATGAACATATAGATAGAAACCTCAGGGATATATTCTTAAAACTTACATTGCCAAGCGGTGCAAGCACGTCCTCACCCTCACAATGATCATCAGCATGGTCATCATGGGAACATAATAAAAATATAAACATCCATGCCTCTAATATTGTGATCTTTTATCAATTAATAATCCTTCATTATGATCCCCGTGAACATACAAGTCATTGTCATCCCCAGCTTCAATGTTTGGTGGTGTTGGCAACCCAACTGAGAATGGATTGGAGTCATCATACTTATCATAGTACTCTTCTTCATCTATAGGATCTTCAATGAACTATCTTTTACCATGAAGAACAACCGACCATTTATCATTTGCAGGACCATCGATATAAAATACTTATTTTGCTTGTGATGCCAATATGAATGGTTCACCCTTCTCGCCAATCTTTTCAAAGTTCACTAACGTGAAACCCAATTCATCCACTATAACTCCTGTGTTGTTGCCAACCCAATTACATTTAAAGAGTGGAATTCTGAAATCTACATAGTCAAACTCCCATATGTCTTCAATGACACCGTAATATGACATTTTAGCTTCACGTGGACTTTTATCCTTTGTACTTGCAAAATACAAAGTCGACGCTTGAAGGGTGACCCCGCTGTTTTGGACGACACTCTTATCATCTTGACGCTTTGTGTAATATGAGAAACCATTTATGTCAAACCCTTCATAAGACATAACATTCAATTTTGGTTTAAAGGTGAGGCATTTGATGGTTTCAGTAACATTATCTGGTGTTTGAGATAGTTGATGTAAGACTTTATCTTCAAACCACTTAATAAATGTCTTGTTATTCTCTCTAGCAAGCCACATTGAATTGGATCGAGGATATTGTCTCTTGATAAAATTGGTATGTTCCTCGCTATAAACACTCACTTCGTCGATGTTGTGTAAAATATACAAGTGACCCTGCTCCAACTACTCACGGTTGATTACTTTCACCCGTGCTCCCAAAACTCCTTTGCCAAAATGCTCCTCAATATTCTTGTCATTCACGAGAGTGTCATTACCACTCAGAAAGTCATTGTAAAAATCCATAACCTCTCTCGCCACATAACCCTCAATAATACTCCCTTTAGGCCGATAACGGTTTCGAACATCACCTTAAAAAATGCTCATATATCGTTCAAAGGGATACATCCAATGCAAGAAAATTGGTCCCAACATTTTCACTTCCCTAGTCAAGTGGACAACAAGATGTACCATGATATCAAAGAACGACGGAGGAAAATACATCTCATGCTGACATAGGGTAACAACCACTTCTCTTTGCAAATTATCGAGAGTATCATGGTCAATAACTTTGCTGCACAGACTGTTGAAAAAGAAACAAAGTCTGGTGATTGCAAACCTTACATGCTTCGGCAATATAGATCTAATTGCCACAGGCAATATTTGTTGCATTAGAATGTGACAATCATGAGATTTAAGACCTATCAACTTCATATCTTTCATTGATACCAATGTACGGATGTTGAATGAGTAACCATGTGGCACCTTAACATTTACCAAGCATTCACAAAATGCTTTCTTCTCCTTTCTAGACAACGTGTAATAAGCGGGAGGTAAGTATGTTCTTTTATTACCCATTTCACGTAATTCTGTTAATTCTGACCTTATTCCCATTTCACGTAGGTCCATTCTGGATTTTATCCCATCTTTAGTATTACCTGGTATATTCAACAGAGTGCTGATGACGCTATCACATACATTTTGCTCAACATGCATGACATCGATACAATGCCTGACTGTCAAAGAACTCCAATAAGGAAGATCCCAAAATATCGACTTCTTCTTGAATAAAGACTTGTCACTCCTTGTGGCCATCGTACATTGTGATCTCTTACCAAATTCATTGGCGATGTCTTTCACTCTTTCATAAACATCCTCCCCTGATATAGGTTTAGGTGCACTACGTTCCTCATTCTGTCCATTGAATGCTTTGCGCAACCTACGATACAGATGAAAGTTTGGAAGAAACCTTCGATGAGAAAGATATATAGTCTTGCCGCCGTGTTTAGGGCCCGATATCAACAACGACAGCATAACGTACTTATTTTTCATACACAACCAGGGAGGAAGATTGTATATAACAAGCATGACTGGCCAAGTGCTATGTTGGCTGCTCAATGTCCCGTATGGATTCATCCCATCTGTACAAAGCCCAAGTCTTAGATTCCTGTCCTCTTCACTGAATTCAGGGTACCATAGATCAATCTTCTTCCACTATAGGGAATCAGACGCATGTCGTAGAATCCCATTATTATTTTTCTTAACATCTGCATGCCACCTCAAATTCTTTGCATCTATAGGATTGGCAAACAAGCGTTGAAACCGTGGTATTATAGGTAGATACCACATCACCTTGGCGGGAGAACCAGTTTTGGACTCCCCCGAAGTCGTCAATTTATACCTTGACGCACCACATTTCGGACAATCTTTCAAATTCACATAGTCCTTTTGAAATAATACACAATCATTCGGGCATGCATGTATCTTCTTGGCCTCCATTCCCATTGGGCACAACAATTTCTTTAACTGGTATGTTGAGATCGGAAGCTCGTTTCCTTCAGGAAGAATTTCTTTCAACAAAGACAACAATGACGTGAAGCTTTTGTCGCTCCATCGATTGTTAGCTTTTAGTTTATACAATCTCAACACAGCGCTAAGCTTTGTAAACTTACAACCCGTGTATAATGGTATCTCATCATCATGCACAATGTTTCTAAACATGGGAGGTGGATCGGTGTGCTCTACCCCACAACTATCCATCATCACATCAATGATGTCTACTGGAACTGGTTCATTCACATCTACGTCATCGGAGGCAATTTCTTCTTCCACACAAGCACTGCTATCAATATCCACTAGTTTCAGGTTTGAAATCTCTCCATGCCAGTGCCATTCTGTATAGCCTTGTACAATCCCGTTGCACATGACATGACTTTTGATTTCGTCACCAGTACTAACTTTCAAGTTGTTACCGCAATGCCTACATGGACAGTAGAACCTATCTCCAGATTGTTTCCTATGTTCCTCGGCAAATCTAACAAATTGATCAAGACCAGAAATAAACTCTGAGGTGCAGCGATTGCAAATGGACATCTACGATCTATCCATTCTCTGATCAAAGAGAAAATAAGTATATATTACAACAAGATTAGGGTCTAGGGTAAACAGATTAGAGTTTATGGTTAAAACTTTAGGGTTTAAACATGTGATGTCATTCTTAAATGTGTACCACCTATCCCATTCTTGAACACCTAATCTCACTAGTAACTGTATAATGTGTATTGGGTTTTCAAGAAAATTTCGGCAGCATTTCCCCGTTGTTCTCCAAGTACATATGTACTTAGAGAACAAATGGGGAAATGCTGCCGAAATTTTCTTGAAAACCCAATACACATTATACACTTACATCCTAAGTGAGATTAGGTTTTCAAGAATAGTCCCAAACCGGGGACTATCCAAGATTTACTCCTAATGAGTAAATCTTGGACGGGTTTCTAGGCCAACAAATACAACACCAATTCCTTGTTCACAACCCC
Source organism: Alisma plantago-aquatica (assembly GCA_963693085.1). NCBI lineage: Eukaryota > Viridiplantae > Streptophyta > Magnoliopsida > Alismatales > Alismataceae > Alisma > Alisma plantago-aquatica. Next base: position 181,292,278 of record OY856414.1, on the reverse strand, counting down.
ATTCAACACACAATTTCTTATAAAAACATTTGTGGATAGCCATAACAACATATCAATGCTTCCTAAATTAATCTACATTAATAGATTATGAATGTTTAGATGCATTTAAATATAAATCCCTTAATTTAAATAATGTGATAAATAAAAAATCATTAGATGAACGAGTGGATAAGTAAATACAAATCAGTATTTAAGTAAATACAAATCAGAGGGCGAGACAGAGGGTTTTTGGGGATGTTTACCTCTGTTTGAGCCTAGTCGGGCGTCTTGCTCTGGAGCAGGGAGAGGCGAGACGGATGGGTGCACGTGGAAGCCGAACGGGCAGGCAGAAGGCCGGTGAGCTCCTGAACCGTAATGGAAGTGATCATTGAAAACATAGTTATAATAAGGATAAAAGAACATTTATAATGAAATTTATCAGTAATTTATAACATTCAATAACCAAGCCAATCATCAATTCAGTTAGAAGCGTTCATGTAGCAACTTTCAGTTCCATCCATTAATCTCTTTTTACATCCACACACAGGGGTTGGTGTATCCCTAAACAGTAACTAAACAAAGGGGTTGGTGTACCCCTAAACATGCACATAATTAAAATAACTATTAATACAGACAAGTCTAGATAGATATACAACTAAATACTACACCAACATGGTATCGCATCAGTAACTTCGAGGACTTATCATTGTGGTGATCTTCTCCTGAAGTTCAGAAAAAAAGCAACTATGAGTATTGATTGCTTTCAGACAAAAAGTGTAAACACAAATTTTTTGTCTTGACAATTATATTTGTTAATTGGACCTACTGTGGCCTTTTTGATGATGATGTGTCGCGGAGCTCCTCACTGTATTTAGACGAATCTGAACTGACAGGGGCCTCATAATTAGATTCGTCATAGATGATATCCTCTGTCGTGCGCTCATACCGCAGTAGATGATCGGGGGTCTCGAAGTTGATGTTGGTTATCCAAACGTTGATGGTATTATGGCCAACTGGATGGAGAAAAAGCCTGTCGCTACGGCCCACATGCATCTTTCCAATCCAATCACGCCAACCGGATTTTAATACAAGATTTCCCGCCAAATCATACTCAACCTCGATAACATGTGAATAATTGCCAAAATTTAGGGTCACTTCACCAGGCCTGTAGTGTCTTCCTTTTAGAAAACGCCAATGTTTGGGTATGGCCAATTGGTTTAAGGAACGATCATCTAGGATGATGTCCAATTGTTCTTCAATAGGGAACGTTAACATTGACATAGAGGCCCAGTTCATAGTGACTGTTGTGGGTGGACAGAGACTGCATAATATTAGTATTAACAAAGTGTACGTAAGTACATATAACGATGTTATATATTTTTAGAAAAAGTGTAAGTACATATAATGATGTTATAAATTTTTAGACTAGTATTTTTTATAATTTGATGTATCTTGGTATTTCATAAAATGAGGTGACACTTATTATCTATTTGTTTAATCAACACTCATATTTAGTTTTATGAGTACATGACACTATGTTTGAAATACTTTTTAAAAGGATAAAAGAACATACTTATAATAAGGACCCAGGCACATTCTAATCATTTTGAAGTGAATCAGAAAATGAACAGGAGCCTGGCTCCTATCCGCTAGTAAAAACAAAAAAGTCAAACCTAAAACTTGAAATGCACACTACAAATTTTAGCACGATCGTGTATGAATGCAAAACAATACTGAACTGAATTAGGATCAATCATAGGGATTGGTTAACTAAATTATCATTGACATCTACTTGTTTAAAAAATAGGTTAAGCCAAGGTCAACACACATCAACAACACGCATTAAAAAATAGGTTAAGCCAAGGATGAATTGAGGATGCAAGCATAGTCAATTGGAGGCTTTACCTCTAGCAGTGGCAGTGGTGACGATAATGGCAAGCTCTGGTTCCGGCTGCTGCTGTTGGCGCTCGCTACTGCTAGCACCGGCGAGAGGAGGACCGGTTGGAGGAGAGGACCAACGATGGTGGTGGCTCCACGAACGGCGAGCTCCACGGAGGCGGAGAGCTCGACGGAGGCAGCGAGCACGAATGTCGGCGAGCTCCACGACGGTTCTTCATGGCGGCGGCAAAGAGATCGGTGCTTCACGGCGACGCTTTACAGCGTCAGCGAGCAAGGAGATCGGCGGTGGCGAGCAAGGAGAACGCCAGAATCTCCAGACCCTAATAGCCGATTGCAATCACAGAGAGAAAGCGGAAGAGTTGGGATCGCTCGCGCGATATTAAGTTAACATTCAGTGTCATTTATTCAACAAACCGACACATAAAACTAACAGTGCCGGTTAACAACACAAACTGACACTTGTGACCAATGATAATCGTAAGTTTTAACTAGAAAAAAACCGATATCTATATACATACGCCGATTAAAAAATTGGTTCTCGATTAGTGACCATCATCGTCAGTTGTTTTTTACAATCCGACGCTCAAAGGGTGTGAAACATTTCCCGCGAAGAGCGCGGGAAAACCCATATGTGTCGGTCATAGTTGTAAAACCGACGATCAAAATGTGACCAATTTCTATTTCGCGAATAACCTTTCGTCGTCGTTTTTTTAGTTAATAACTGAAGTCATATGTTAAATTTTTGGAGGTAATTTTTTTCGCTAGAAATTTTGGATTTGGCGGTTAATTTTCGGTCTCAGTTTGTTATTAAGTAACCGACACCGAATAAAAGTGATACCCGTGTCTGGTCGCCCTTCATAGATTGATGTCGGCTTATTTTATACACCGATGTTGTATGGTTTAGGTGTCGGTATATTAGTACAACCGACACCTGTAAAAGTGGCGTTATAAGCCATTTCTGTAGTAGTGTATCTGGTCCAATAATGGATATGCTTGGACCCAGACCCGCTAGACCTGTGCACCCGCTATACATAAGTTACTACTTAAATAATATATTATATATATCATACTTTACTAGTCTAACTAATATAATTCTTGAGATTATATCTTACGCTAACCACAATAAGGTTGAGACTAGTCATATAGTTAAGAATTAACTATTCTAGTTACAATAATGAACATCATATGTAAACTTAAAATCCAAATGTCTACTAATTTTACATTACTCTCTACATAAGTTAACATTATGATGATAACTAAAAATATGTAAGCAATTAACTCAGTTAACATTAATGTATTAAATATAGCATTATCTAATATAACTATTGCATGTTTATATACTAGAGAATAACAATATCTTGTTGTATTACAATATATAGAACAAATTCATTTCTCTTACATAAACAATATGATGTTTTATAGAACCTCTTACCCGCATACCCACACCACATACCCGCTATTATTGCGGGTACGGGTATGGTGCGGGTCTAGGTTTTGTATTATGCGGGTCTAGAATCGGAACCGGACCCGCTAAATTAGATGTGTATGGATATGGGTATGGCTAGACCCGCACCATACTTGCACCTTTACACCCCTACAGAAGGCGCAAGATTTAACATGGAAAACTCTCCCCAAGACAAGGAGAGAAAATCACGAGGCAATACCGGATAACAAGCACTAGGTAAACAAGATTACAACTCACACTTTCTAGATTTAATCACCCCTAAATCTGAGAAGCTCCCCCCACCTAAGAATAAAGATAAGAAAAAACAGAATTACACTCAATCTATACAAACCTTCTCTTTTTTACTTGTTCTCCTTACGACACCACTACCGTTGTTGGGGATTGCTTATTGCCACCGCGATAGCTAATCGGGTCGCCTCTTCTCCTGACGATGTCGCCTACATCGCCTCCTACGGTACTCATTCTAGTTGACACCTCCAACTAGAACTCCGACGTGCCGACACAATTATTTTGCCTAAAAGAGTCGATACGCATCCTCCGTTGGTCGGACAACTGTTGCCGTGTCACCAATAATGTGCCACCAACTGATGTATGTCTTTTGTTGCTCGGATGCGCCATCGTGCTTGATGCACCTCTTATATGTAGCTGACTGATGCACATCCTTCGCTGACCAGACAGATCATCGTCGTTGTCATAGCCACCGACTGATGATCATTTTCCTCAACTCAGATCCGTTGTCGTAGTCAATGCTATATCGCAACACCAACAAAGTGTCACCAGCTGATGTGTGTCTTCAGTTGCTCAGACTCGCCTCCGTTGTCAATGCACTACCGTTATGTTGTCGACCATCAGTCGCTATTCCGCCTTGAGGCAAAGTCATTGGCCCTCCCTCATCCATGAAAGAGCAACACTTTCACTGCACCTAATGTGTCACCGACTGTCAGTCGCAACTTCACTTCAAGGCAAAGTCGATGACCCTCTCTTACCACAAGAGAGCACTACCAATTGTTATTGTTCTCTGGCTCTTCTACCACATAAGACACCAACAATCAACAACTGGTGGGATCACACACCAACAGGTGGGATGTCTCAGTGGCCTCCCCCAGAGCCTCTATGTATAGGTCCCCATGTCATATGGATGCAACTAAGAATCCTAGTCCAATTTCTAGTTCAATTCCATTGTTGCATATAGGGAAGCATCTCATTTTCTATTGGATTTAACTTTTATTAAGATTGGAAACAAAAAATACCAACTCCTATTAAGTCATATTCCAATTAAGCATGGACCAAAATCTTCTGCATCCTAACAATTATGTCAATTCTATTATTCTAGTGTGTACATTGATCGTTTGAAGGGCTAGAACTAAGATGTCAATTCACACAGGCAAGACATGTCGTCAACATAGTAAATCGAAAATGTGTAAATTTAGGGACAATACCAGAAACCACCATACTATCATATAAAATATGTCATGTACAGATTTTTTTAATTTTTATGAGATAAAAATTGGTGAATGCAAGGAAATCACTTGGCTTATCGACACGGTTTATAATTGTAATGAAACATTATCCAACACAGTGCATAGGTTTGCATAATTGAATCAAACTTTTGATGGTCTTTTCTAATTTCACATATTCTGTACATTGTCCGTCTTAGTGTTCATGATTGCACATTTTGTAATGTTTCCTTCAGTTACTCAATTTGGCTCATAATCGAAAATGCACTCTGACTTGTCCGGGCCCTAAGACTGAACTTGTAAAACTCACAAGTTGGCATTGAACGAAATTTGTAATCGGTCAGGGATCAAACTCGATGGTTCGTCCCCTTCAATATACTAGTTTAGGTCACTATGCGCTCACACCCACATCTTTTCCTAACAATCTCCTCCTCCACAGTCCATGCAGAGTGGTTCTTTCATAATCCTAATAACTGTCAAGTGTCATTTAGCTCTTTAAAAAGCTCAAGCTTTGAGTCATCATCTATGTCACCATGTATATATTTATCATCTATGAATCTTCTTAGGTCATGTGCCTTGTCAGAGGTGATATGGAGCTTGGCAGCTTGGCTCCTGCAGGTGACCTCCCAAAAGCAAGCAGTGTGCAAAGTGGAATTGTCTGCATTTTGCGACAACTTTATTAGCAAGGATAACGGAAGATACATGGGTAATAATCAAAAGAAGGTCCAAAATAAGGAGAAAAAAACCAAAATGGTGTACTTTGACAAAAATATTTTCGGGTATAGCACATTCAAAAAAATATTTCCCAAAACAGCCCACTTTGGTGATAAAACGCCACACAAAATGGTGTTTTCAAAGTACAATAGGTAAAAACGTCACAAGATTTGGAGCTTTTAATAAAAAATTGAAAAAAAAAACAAAGTGAAAAACACCAAATGGGTTGACGCTTTCACCCTTAACATAAGGGTGAAAACACCAATCCATTTGGCATTTTCATTTTATTTAAAAAAAAAATTATTAAAAGTTCCAAATCTTTTGACATTTTTCTTGTATTCACTCGTAAAGTGTCAGTACAGTTGGTGTTTTATACCTGAAAATATTTTTATCAAAGTGTACCACTTTGATTTTTTCTCCAAAATAACTCAAAATGCAGACTGCGAAATGCACCGCCCTGATTGCAGCCAGGCCCATGGTTCATCCACCAGTCTATATAGAAAGTACATACTTTTTACAAGTTTCTGGAACTCCAAGAAGGGCCAAAAAGAGCAGAAATTAGATATAAGATAAAAAAAAATCGAGAAAGAGGTCCAAAAGAATCGGATCTGGCAAAACGGCGTTCATGTAAAATGAAACGGTGCAAGAAACGTGGATGGCCCTCATGCACCCCTGCGGTTCACTTCAAAGGCGGAAGGGGATGTGGTACACAAATCGATCTCGGGTCACATTCGCTTCCCATTCGCCATTTCAACCCACTCTTCCTCGATCATTACGGAATTTGTTTTTTTGATAAAATGTCAGTTGGGCCTGACTACATATAATTTTGGAAATTTTCAAGGTCTTTGAAGTACAGCAAAATTAGAAAATCAGGACATGTAGTCCAGTGTTCCTCCTGCTCAGTTTGCTTTAGATGCCGCTTAGCTAGTTGGTCGGCCAACTTATTTTGGTCCCTCTTTTTGTAGATGATGTCCCGCGAGCCTTGTTGTAACAAACGCTTAATGGAGTGCACTTGAAGCAAATATTTTGACGGCGGGACTGCTTTGCTTGAATCGGTTATTATGATGAAGTCCTGAATATGTCCAGTACTGGCATAACGGAGGCCCTCCAGAATGGCGCCATCCATTGGGTCAATGCCCGAGTACTTGTTCGCCTTCCCCATTATCCAGTGTCCCGTAGCATCTCGGAGGATCATGTTTGTGGCCTTGATTTTCCTGTTGTTGTCAACCGCCGTATCCACGTTCATAAGAACAGGAGGACAAAGGATGATTGAAGCTGGTGGGCTAGTGAAGCGTGGCGGCGTCGTCTTTTCAGCAGCAGGTTTCCTGAAGGCACTTTGAGTAGTAACAAGGCATGCCTTACAGTTCGATTCCTGCACCTCCAGCGGCGTCATCTTGCCTTCAAAGATGGACAAGCTTCTTTCCCTCCATAGCCACCAGCAGGTAATGGCAAATAGGAGCTTCCATTGGCTATGTTGTTGTGTTCCAATTAGATTGTACTCCAGCCATTCAGTGATTGAATCTGATTGAAAGAACAGGTTGGCCTCGTTGGGATGCAAACACAGAAAGCATGCAGCACCGACTCTTCTGAGTATTGACAACTTGATAGGGCTGGCAAAATCTGACCCGACCCGACTAAAGCGGGTTCGGGTCTTGATTTTTTTGACCCGATCTGAAATGACCCGAATCCGAAAAATCCGAAATTATTTACGGGTCGGGTCCGGGTTTGTAATTCTCGACCCGCAAAACCCGCTCGATCCGAAATTATATCTTTGTATGTATATATATTTTTCCATATTCTAGCCATATAAATTTTTAACACATACAAATATAAATTTGTGATAGTTTATATAAGTCTTTTCTTACAAAACAATAATTAATTAGTAAATTCTGCAGCAATTTCGGGTTTAGAGGGTTTGAATTTTCGGGTTTTTCAGGTTTTTTTTTCAGATTTTTTGGGATTGCATATTATATAATATTTTCGGGTCCATCGGGTTCATCGGGTCATACCCGCAAATATGAATTTCAGGTTCAGGTCAAACAGGTATGACTCGTAATTATTTTCGGGTCGGGTTCGGATCGAATATATTTGATCTGACCCGAATTGACCTGAAATAGGACCCGCTCAACCCGGACCCGATTGCCAGCCCTACAACGTCAGCATTGCGGTGTATCCACCATCTTACGTTATAGTCACAGTGTGAGCGCCAACCGGCACAACACTCTTGGGCTGGAATGGCAATCCATTCACGAACCCAACGAGTGTGGGGCTCGCGGCCAGCCAAAATGCGTAATCATTCATGTCCCCACGTCCCTCAACCCCGAGCTTCTCTTCCTAGGATTCACCATTTTAATGAAGACCAGACCATTGACCGCCACCGGGGCATGCTGCTGCTTGCTTTGACTGATTGGAGCTCGGGCAAAGATGGCGGCTGCTCGGGATGGGCCCAAGACTGCCCGCATGCAATATGTACTACTTATAATACAGTTAATTGCTAGAATTTAGGAAACGACGGTGTGACCGGATATTCTTACATGTATGGCTTGTTTCCATGAAGAAGCTTAAAACGGTAACCGCAGCGGCTTCTCTGTCCGCACCCAACAGTAAAGTACTACCAGAGCCTCTGTGTATGATTATCGTGGACCACTGTGCCTCTGTGTATGCATCGTGGCCTGCCAATACCTCTAACTATCAAGTACTACCAGAGCCTGATCGGCTGTGACAAGAATTATAAATAGCGTAATTTTGCAGTGCATCTACCCATGAACAAAATCACAACTTGGTTCCACCTACTATTATACTTTTACCAAACAAGTCTTCGTGAAATTTCGTGTTTCTACAAAAATAGAATTCTAAAAGTTAACATACACTACAAGAAGTTCTTATAAAGTCTGCTTTCAAGCGGAAGCCATTAATCAATTGTTGGTTATTAAATTATCACATGCAGCAGCAACAGTTACACATGAACGACAATTTTGAAGTTGTATTTAACCCTAATGAATGAGAGACTTATTTATAGTACTCTTACACTCCTACATCCTATTCTTGGTAAAAATATGATCACACGCTCTTGTACACAAAACTAAAAATGATAAACAATAAGAAAGTACAATCAATTAAGTTGTTATTTTCTCATGCAATAAGAAGACAATCCCACAACTCACAAACGCGAGTCTAGACCGAACTAGACCCATTCAGGTGTAGCGTGCCACGCACAAGTGTGTGTTGTGGTTAGCAAACTTACCACAAGGGTGAGCATACTTTTTTTTAGAGCCCTTTGGACACTAGTATCATGATCCTACATATAAGGACCACAAAAGTAAGCAATGTGAGACTAAAAAATTTCCTATTTGCGCAAGAGATAAAATTACTTTTCCTCTGTATACTAACTGTATTACATTGAGCTTTAACCCATATAGATAAATGACTATTACAACCATACATCAATACCCCTCGTCCCAACCCAGGCTTTTGCCGATGTCATTGTTAAAAGCAAAACTGTCACACGCTATTAGAAAACAGAGTAGCTTCAGACACTTGTTAATCCGAATTAGTCGGCCACTTCCAGAAGTTGTTTAACAAGTTCTTACCTTATGTCATTTTCTTAAGCCACCACCACGTCCACTTAGATCCGTGTTACTTTTCTCCCCTTCTTTCAGTGCTATACTATATCAAGTCATTAAGGCTTGTGATTGCCGTTGGGACAGGCTGTGCTTGGGACATCACAATACCACAGGACTCAAGCCCAAAGAGCGTAATGAACATACATGAGACTTGCTGATAGCCGAACCAACCCCCCACGCACTAAAAAGCAAAAACTGGTGTTGGCTCATCAATCCACTGTGTCCCGTGACCCATTAGAGGGAACAGCCATGGGACTGGAGCTAAGATACCAGTTCCAAAGGAGTGTGACACCAGCCGGCAGCCATGCAGTTGTTGTTAATTTTGAATTTAGTCGTAACATGCAACAGTTTAGGCTGATGCAATTAAGTTAACAGTTTAGGCTGATCCAGATAAGAAAATGTAGAATAAACCAATATATGAGAACAAAGTAAATAAAGTTAGGATCAAATCAGGTCGAAACAAACGTGATATACTTAAAGAAATCAGCGTCTTGCAACCCTTCTAGATATGTGTCATTCTCCCAGTCGGCTCGATACGAATCTGAAGAAGGTCATGTTCGTGTTGACTACAAACGTTGCAGACGAAACAGTGCACCAACAGTGCAGCTCAGCAACCGCAGGAACCACCGCCTGACAAGTTGTGCCTTGGAAGGAACGGAAAGGAACTTGCATCGTTCAGGAGAGGGTCTCCACGAAGTACCACATAAGCGACGGCGGCAGAGAGAGACTCCGGCTTTAGGGTTTACAAACACGCTAGAACGAATGGCGGTTGTGTGCTAGAAAGATGTGTTTAAGCCTATTTATAGCCTTACACGCCCCATTAATCCTATTCATATTAAGACGCGACCACTCGGTTGCTCTTGTACATATTGCGGAAAATTCTACAAAAGAGACACTTTCTAGTTAGGATTAATAAATTTGAATAGGAAAAATAATTAATTATGTAGTTGTATCCTAGTACAAAAAGAAGACGGAAGACATTCTCCACAATCCAAAAGCCCGAACTCGAGCATGTGTCCGACCCGGTGAGGCGAGGCGTGGCGTGTGCGTGCGTGTGTTGTGGTCACCACCCCCACCAAGGAGGTGAGAATACTCTCCTCCTAGGACCCCTTGGACACTAGTGCCCCATGTGATCCTACATATAAGGACCACAAAAGTTCTAGGAGTGAGCAATATGGGATAAAACTTTTTTGCCATTTGTAGTAGAGACAAAACTACTTCTCACATGTACTAGTTGCACTACATTGGGCTTAACACATGCTATATATATAGATGCTACAGCCATATATCTAACAATCCCCTACAAAGTCCAATGTGTAGTGCGCTCTACCATTCAGTCATCCATACTGTGCTTTTAGCAGATACCTTTCGGTTTGAATCTATTTGAGTTATCCAACTGTGACCCCCGCAGGAACTATGTGAAAATCTTGAACCTGAACCTTGGGTACAAGAGTATAGGTTGGTAACAACACAATAAAGACATGGTAGAAAAAAAACAATGCATGAAGGTCATACATACAAAACTTTATGTCATGATTGATAATAGAGAACAACCCAATTCTCATGTTGCGGCCTACACAACATCAATCCTTTAGTTGGAGTCTCCAAGGATGTACAGCTAACATCCTGTCTTAAGACTTGACACCATTCAGAGACTAATCTCTTACTAACTTGCAATCATGACACTAACAAGTTTCCCAGGGGATAGACACACAGATGCATGAAGCAACAAAGTAAATACATAGTGTCATCCAAATCACCTGATAGCTTGTTATTACCATATTGAACCCAATTTGTGGGATCTCCACTCTATTGGGTTGGGTTGCTACTTCCTGCAAATAATGAGGGGTTTCAGTCCCATCCCAACCTGGATTTTTCCACTAAAGCTAGGATAAGACATTTAGTGAAACGATCAGCTGTATTTTCTTTAGTACCGACGTAGTCCGCAGCTACGACCCCATTAGACACTAACTCCCTTACAGACTTGAATTGGATGTGTCTATATTATTTTTTATTGTACTTGTGACTCTTTATCTTGGCAATAGTTGTAGTATTGTCACGGTGAACTGAAACTGCAAGAAGCGACGTCTTTACCATAGGTAAACTGGACATAAGTCAATGTAGCCATTTAGCTTCCAATCCAATTTCATCTAAAGCACACAACTCTACCTTAAAAGTAGACCGAGACAATATGGTCTGTTTCTTAGACCTCCAGGAAACAACTCCTCCTCCCAACAGGAATACATATCCTAAGGCACCATTACTCCCAGAGTTGATGGCAATCCAGCTTGCATCACTATATCCTTCGATTACAGAAGGATATTTGTCATAATGCATTCCAAGGGAACAAGTTCCCTTGATATACCTCAAAACTATGTCAAGAGCTTCCCAATGGGTCTTGTCGGGACAATTGGTGTATCTACTTAACTTACTCACGGCAAACGCAATGTCTGGATGTGTGCAGTTCATAAGATACAATCAAACTTCCGATAATCTGAGAGTGTCGTAATTGAGACACTAGAACTCTAGTCTCATTCTTGAACAAGACTTTGGATGAATCATATGGAGTATTGATAGGTTTATGTGATGTGTACTCAAACCTCTCCAGTATCTTCTCAACATAGTGAGACTGAGAGAGAGTTATACCATCAGTAGACCTTATGATTTTAAGCCCTAAATCACATCAGTGACACCCATATCTTTCATCTACAAGAATGTCTTTGTCTCATTTACTACTTTCATATCGAAACCAAAAAGCAGGATATCATCGACATATAAACATAATAAAATGAATCCATCATTGACAATTTTATAGTAGATACACTTATCAAATTCATTAGAAACAAAGCCAAACGATGATATCACATAATCAAACCTCATGCCATTACTTAGGGGCTTGTTTCAAGCCATATAATGACTTAACAAGTTTGCACACTTTGGACTCATTCCCACGACCCACAAATCCCTCAGGTTGTTCCATATATATCTCTTCCTTAAGATCACCATGTAAGAACGCGGTCTTCACATCCATCTAATGGATATAGTGATTATAATTGGAAGCCAATGCTATAAGCACTCAGATTGTGGTCATACGGGAAACAGGGGAATATGTATCAAAATAATCTATCCCTTCTCTCTATGTGTAACCCTTAGCAACTAACCTAGCCTTATACTTATTGATTGTCCCATCTGCATTAAGTTTCTTCTTAAAAATCTATTCGCAACCAACTGTAGAACAACCAGGAGGAAAATCCACAAATTCCCAAGTTCCATTCGAGAGAATTGATTGGATTTCATCATTAACGACTTCTTTCTAAAATTTATCTTCTGGAGATTCTATAGCTTATTTGAAAGAATTGATTCGACCATCCACTTGTGCAACTCCCTACGATCGAGGTCCTACCATAATTGAGGCTTCCCCTCGACTATAGCATACAACCTTGACACCATGACCGTGATGAGAGTCTCAACCAAGATCAAGCCACGACATAGGCAATGCCTCGACCTAGGTCATACCTTGGACAAGGCCATACCGCAACTATGGCCCAGAGGGTTAAGTCGGTGGAATAGCACCTATAAATAGACCACCCACCTTGACTTGTCAAATCATCAGATCATCAAGGACCAAAAAGTGCTGCCAAATTTCAAAGTCACTCACATACATACTATCAGTATTGGATCCCTAAAGGCAGAATTCAGATGAGAGAGAAGATTGATCGCCCTATTCTTTGAAGGAAGGAGCCGTCTTTGCATCACCCAATCTAGATCTTGATCTGAAGAAGTATATTGGTGTATCACCATCTTCTCTCTCTATCTAGATCTATCATCTTCATCATGTTGTACTTCCCCTCTTCATGATATTTAATGTATCTGTCATTTTGTAATGTCGTTATGCTTCATGTCAACATGTGTGGCTAAACATCTAACTTGGGTTGGGAGTAGCCACTAAGGATCTCCCAATATGTATATTCTTTCTCCCCTTTGAATATATATATATATGCTCTTATCAAGATTATCTCCATACGCTTGTTCTTAATGTTTCACTTGTATGCTTAGCTACCATCTTGTGATGTTTGAATGTTGGTACCTTGAAAGAGTAGTACCATCTTTATCTAGCATTATGGAGTAGTATGAATGCATGAAAATGTTGGAATGCTAAGGCTAACAGTCATATAGTTTGTTTTGTGGTTGTTGGGTCGTTATCTCGAAAGATATGCTACCTTAGAGCCTAGATCTATCCTTATCTCGAGAGAGGAGGTAATAGACATTTTGATGACTGCTTGTAATCTTGATAGGAGTATAGGAAGGGGTGAGAGTTTTACATTTTGGTGAGATATCTTAGTAGGTGAAACCCAATCCAAGTTTCCTTCCATATCTTTGTTTCTAACTGCTTGTTAACATTTTTCTCTTGTTATTGTTTTCTTTATTTCAACTTTCTTTGTTTTGGTTGAAGTACCATCGTTCCTTAGAGAACACCCTTTTTAACCCACATGTTTGTTTGGAGTGTAAGAGTGTGACACTTTGTGTACTTAACACTTGCAAACCTTGTCCCTGTGGTTCAACCCCAAATACTACATCAAACCCCATATAATTGTTGTGGGGGCTTGAGTGTCAGGTTATAATCTTAAAATTCTGACTACTCTAGATCTGCTCCATTTTGGACGTGTGATTTAGGCTGGTCAGGTATTCCCCAGGATGTTAAAATTTACAATATTAGAAATTGAGTTCACCACTGGTTGCCTATTGCATAGACCCTGAATTGGGTGTAGGAATGGAGAGGTCTTCCTCATTCCATAGATCCTTTATAATAAGCTCCTAGAATATCTAATACAAAGGAGAAACTATCTTTAGTGAGATAGAATCTCCATATATTAACGCTAGAATGAATTTGCAAATATGAAACGAAAGAGAAGGAATAAATGTGTGGCTATGAGTAAGTAGATGTTAGGTTCTTAGATAGTTTTCCATTTTTCTTACCCTCGAAGTTTTCCATTTTTCTTACCCTCCTCAATGGAGGTGAAAAAAGTCAATCACCCTTAAATGTTGATCAAAAGTGTTATAATTTCCTAATTGAAAGGTCTAAAGCCTTTAAATTTGAACCCAACTTTAAGAGACGTCCACAACTCAATAAAGAGTCAGTTGTAGTAATTGGGGGTCACACAAATTGATAAGGGAAGACAATTGCATAAGAAACTAAAAGCCTTAGGTTAGCTTATTCAAACAAAAAACGAAATTTGGTGTTCCAGTTAAGGAATAGATTAATCTACATCAAAACAAGAAGCCTAATTATAAAAATATATATAAAAAAGATAAGGCTTATAGTGATAATAATAAAGGGAACTTTATTGGGTTTTATCAATCAAGCTTGCCTCAACCATACAAATATTCTCTTCTATTTTATATATTCTCTATACATTTTGGAAGCAGCCATAAAAATATTTAACACCCTTCCTTCTATTGAGATACGGGTAGATTTCTATCTAATGGTATCTCTCTCAAGATGGTAACCAAAATATCAAGAACAAACATATGATTTTTTCTATTGTGATTCCCCGCTCTCATGGTTCATCACTAAATCTAACTCTAGACCTTCTTGAACTCGTTATTTCAAAACAGTCCAGATCAAACATCACAAAAAGGATAATAAAAAAGTGACACATTTAAACATGATTAATATATGCATAAAATAGAAGAAGTAAATATTTCATAGTTGGGAGGGTCTGATAACCTCTCATGGTGCTAGAAAGAATCAAATCACAACTTGAACAAGTCAGTGCTTTCAAAAGAAAACAATGAAACAATAAGAGAAAAGAAAGATATCGATTACAAGGGTATATTGAGATGGGAGGTCGATCTACCCACCTTTCGACTACATCTGACTTGAGAGTTCGATTGAGGCGATCGACTGATCTTGAGGTTGATCGAGCCGTGCATTCGACTGAGGAGGTCGAATGTCTTTCCTTTTCTTGACAATGTAACTTGCAGAAACTTGGAGGTTGGTCGAGTTAGCCAATGAAGATGACTGGTAGCAAAGTCAAGGAAGTTGATCACTTTCAAGGTAGATCACTTTGACTTTGGTATGTGCACTCTATAAAAACATTTTTTTCTTTTTAAAGAAGAGAATATGTCCCTTGTAGTGACACCATGGGTCCCTATTTATAGAGTAGGCCAGCCTCATGTCGACCTCTAATTGGTCCATTTGGCATCAACCCCAAGTCTCTAGGCTATCAAGTGAGGAAGCTTGATTGGTCTTCTGCTTGATAACATTTGTGTTCTTTGTTTTTAGTAGACAATCAACCTTCTAGTTGATTGATGGTCTTTGTAGGAGAGATCGCCTAGTAGAGTTTATTTGGATTTTAAGCTATAACTTTAAGATCAATTGGCTTCCTTTGGGTTTGATGACCTAAAGGTCAATCAATAGTCTTTGTACAATAGATTGTGTTTGACCATCTTTAACTATTGATCATTGGCTCTTGATTGCTTTTATTTACTTGGTTACATTTCAAAATTGTTTGAGATTCTACATCCATCAAGCATGGAGCTTGATCAATATTTGTCTTGTGTTTGCTCGATCTCTTAGTGTTGCTTTAATCAAGCCTTGTGAACGATTGAGATCAGTGGATGATGATCCACCTAACGATCAGTTGGTGTTTCTCTTAGAATGAGAGCTCGACAAATTACTTATAGAGCTTTGTGCTTGAACTTCCTTGATCGAGTTTGGAGCTCAATTGGCTTCCTTTATTCTGTTTCTCGATATTCCCTGTATGAATAGAGTGGTCGGCCTCAAGGTGGATTGTTTCTCAATTAATATCTATGTTTAGGAATTGAAATTTCTACATTTTTCAAAGATAGTTTAAAATGAAAATAAATTTGGTAAGTTTATATAGAATAAAAGAACTTATGAGAATTATGTACATATGAAGATTGATTTCTAGAACAAA